>CAWUFW010008239.1:600000-913103 GCA_963921515.1 Calotriton arnoldi | reverse complement strand
CCACTACTAGCACCCTCACCCAGGGGGGCTGGATGCCTACCACCACTACCACCCTCACCCAGGGGGGCAGGATGCCTACCACTACTACCACCCTCACCCAGGGGGGCTGGATGCCTACCACTACTACCACCCTTAGCCAGGGGGGCTGGATGCCTACCACTACTACCACCCTTAGCCAGGGGGGCTGGATGCCTACCACTACTAGCACCCTCACCCAGGGGGGCTGGATGCCTACCACCACTACCACCCTCACCCAGGGGGGCAGGATGCCTACCACTACTACCACCCTCACCCAGGGGGCTGGATGCCTACCACTACTACCACCCTCACCCAGGGGGCTGGATGCCTACCACCACTACCACCCTCACCCAGGGGGGCAGGATGCCTACCACTACTACCACCCTCACCCAGGGGGGCTGGATGCCTACCACTACTACCACCCTCACCCAGGGGGGCTGGATGCCTACCACTACTACCACCCTTAGCCAGGGGGGGCTGGATGCCTACCACTACTAGCACCCTCACCCAGGGGGGGCTGGATGCCTGCCACTACTACCACCCTTAGCCAGGGGGGCTGGATGCCTACCACTACTACCACCCTTAGCCAGGGGGCTGGATGCCTACCACTACTACCACCCTCACCCAGGGGGGCTGGATGCCTACCACCACTACCACCCTCACCCAGGGGGGCAGGATGCCTACCACTACTACCACCCTTAGCCAGGGGGGCTGGATGCCTACCACCACTACCACCCTTAGCCAGGGGGGCTGGATGCCTACCACTACTACCACCCTTAGCCAGGGGGGCTGGATGCCTACCACTACTACCACCCTTAGCCAGGGGGGCTGGATGCCTACCACTACTACCACCCTTAGCCAGGGGGGCTGGATGCCTACCACTACTACCACCCTTAGCCAGGGGGGCTGGATGCCTACCACTACTACCACCCTTAGCCAGGGGGGCTGGATGCCTACCACTACTACCACCCTCACCCAGGGGGGCTGGATGCCTACCACTACTACCACCCTTAGCCAGGGGGGCTGGATGCCTACCACTACTACCACCCTTAGCCAGGGGGCTGGATGCCTACCACTACTACCACCCTCACCCAGGGGGGCTGGATGCCTACCACCACTACCACCCTCACCCAGGGGGGCAGGATGCCTACCACTACTACCACCCTTAGCCAGGGGGGCTGGATGCCTACCACTACTACCACCCTTAGCCAGGGGGGCTGGATGCCTACCACTACTACCACCCTCACCCAGGGGGCTGGATGCCTACCACTGCTACCACCCTTAGCCAGGGGGGCTGGATGCCTACCACTGCTACCACCCTTAGCCAGGGGGGCTGGATGCCTACCACTACTACCACCCTTAGCCAGGGGGGCTGGATGCCTACCACTACTACCACCCTCACCCAGGGGGGCTGGATGCCTACCACGACTACCACCCTCACCCAGGGGGGCTGGATGCCTACCACTACTACCACCCCCACTCATAGGATGGACAATGCATGACACAACCAGCACACCACAACCTAGGGAATGCAAGATAAAGACATCCCCCCACCACCATGACAAGCGTGTGTAGGCTGTGTCAAATGCCTACAACACCGAACATGACTTTGAACATACAATGTGACCCCTAGCACATGTGCCACACATATATGTGTGTGGCACCCACAATGCAAGCAGCCCATGACCATTGTGGCAATGGGGCCTAAACCCCCATCATCACAGTGACCAAAAGGCAAGTGTGGGGTCCATAGCTGAAGCACATTTTGACCATTGTGGCAATGGGGTCTAAACCCCCATCATCACAGTGACCAAAAGGGAAGTGTGGGGTCCATAGCTGAAGCACATTTTGACCATTGTGGCAATGGGGTCTAAACCCCCATCATCACAGTGACCAAAAGGGAAGTGTGGGGTCCATAGCTGAAGCACATTTTGACCATTGTGGCAATGGGGTCTACACCCCCATCATCACAGTGACCAAAAGGTAAGTGTTGACAAAGAAAGAGCTGCAACTGCCAAACTGCATGGATCATTCCTGGTCACAGAACCAAAAACTCATCTGTGGCAAAGTAGTGTATGTGTCCCATTGCAACATAAATTGGGTGAGCCAAATACTGCAGTGCAAATGAGACATTCCTTTGGCCATGTGCAGACAAACAACACCCATGGGGGCTGACACCGTCAACATTCATCAATGACACAATGACAGAAGTGACCATCAGAATGCAGAACCACATATTTGCACCAATGGGCACACAAATGCAGATATCCTGTGGAGACAGCAGATGTGAGGTGAACAGATACCATACCATGGCAGCAATGGGACACACAAACCATGATCACTGTGCTGACCGATGACCTAGGAGTCCCAGGGACAGCAGGGGAAACACACCAAACAACATACAGCCAATGGCACACCCAAGATATGCCAATGCAGTGGTGCAGATACACAAACAGGCAGACCAACACTGTCATCATACACAGCAGGTGAGGGGGGGTGCCAGTGTCCCCAGGTAACCACACAACACATGAGGAGAGCTGAATACCAATCATACAGATGTGCATACACTGCCACACTAAGGTAACTCATGGATCCAAATCCCCTATGTGGGCAAGCAGGCATTGTCAGATGAGAGGGAGCCCAAAACACACATGTCACACAGGCACGTAGGAACAACAACTGACACAGCAAGACACAGACACACCACAGCACCACCCCCAGGGCCCCCACAATGTGGTGACCCTTGGCTGCATAAAAATCCCACTCTGATGACAAAGCTGAATGTGGTTCACACTGTGAACCACAGTCATGTGTCCTGAGCAACAAACTACCATCACACCGACACAAGCACAAATCAATCAGCATGGCCAGTAAGCCAAGGCCAACATGGAGGCAGGGGTCTAGCTGGGCAACAACTCCCATCTGCACACACTCAAGACCACACCCCTCGACCTCCAACAATGTGCAGCAGTGAAGTACACATGCACTGGTGACATTGCACATGCACCCATGACTATTCCAGGGTGGTGGGTGGGAACCAAGGTGCAGAAACACATCACACATGGCCACTCAACAAGACTCCTGAATGTCTGACACACTGCACACTACGCTGTACATGGACATGACGGCGATACCACACCAACCAATGGGATCCCAGCCACAGTCACACACCAATGAAGAAGCCAAGGTCACCCACAAAGAACACACATAGACAACAACCAACATCGCAGCCCGGACCCTGAGGAGTGCCAGCAGTCACACACACAACGTGTCACAATAACTTAAAGATAACACGAACTGAAAATCACATGACAGGGGCAAACAACAAGTGCCAAGGGGAAACCTGACTGTGACCCATCTGCGTCTGCACACAAACTCAGCCCTGACAGCAAACACACCTATGGGTGACACCCTGATGACCAGTAATGTGCCATGCACCCACATCACAGAGAACACAGGGAGAAGACTTTGGGGGAACATAGCTCAAGTCAGCAAGCATCACAAACAGGTACAACACTAGGGATCACAGCATGCGCAGATAAATGGAAGTGAACACACAGACATGCACATACAACACACACCTTGGGCGCAGGCAATGTCACACGTGTACACACTGCCATGAGGGGACTCCACTCCTGTGTGAGGAAAGCTGTGCCATATGTTGCCTCAGTAGGGCCCCATCATGTCAGCTGAGCACTTGGTCACACAATCAACAATTAGCACCAAATGAGGGCTCCCGTCACATCAGCCTGGTCATGGATGTGCCAACGGAATCATCAGCACAGATCCAACACACTTGTATAGCAATGTTGCACTGACTACACGGATGAGTCCTTCCCCATTGATGCCCAAACCTGCATGTCCAGTGGAGATGGCAACACGGTCAGGGAAGTAGACAAATCCAACAATGGCAGGCACAACAGATGTGCAGGGGTGGAAGCCACAGATATGAAATTGCTAATGTAAGTAGGAAATCCCATTGCCAAATACTGAACACATGACACCCTCAGATGCTGCTATGGATGACATGGATACACCACATGATAGGACACATTCCCCCTGGACCACATGGGTTCCTGCACAGTAACACTTCATAATCATGAGACCAGATATCACCATCACTGCAGCAAGGGCATGGTTAGCAGCACCAACAACATGTACATCTGAAGCATGAGCACTAGAGAAAAGAAAGTTGCTTTATTCAGCATATGTGTTGAATGAAAACGACGTCCAGAAAAAAAGAGCAAAGGCCAATGGCCAGTCCATTGTCAAAGTTCAAACAGGGTGACACTGGCAGATGTCACCCTACGCATGCCTGCACAAAACCAGGGACAATCCACTAGGAGGGGCAACCGGGGGGCAGGCCAGGCACCGCAGGGACAGGATCAGGGCTCACCAGGGGGAGTCAGGGAAGGGGTGGTGGGTGCTGGAGAGCCACTGACAACTGCAGTGGAGGTGTCTGACATGGTGTGTGCCGGCACAACTGGGGGGCATGACTCAGATGTCGTGGGTGCCGGCACAACTGCAGTGGACCCTGCAGATGGAGTGGACAGGTCCGCCACTGCAGTGCCCAAGTCAGACAGGGCGGTAGTGGACTCCACTGCAGTGCCTACCTCCAGGGGAGGAGAATGGGGAACAGGCAAGGTGGGTTGGACAGAGGGGAGGACACCCTCACCACATCAGTGGCACAGACAAGCGCAGCGGGGGTGTGGTGCTGGGAGAGCAAGTGGCAGGGGAGAAGGCCTGATCCTCTTGGGGATGGTATATCTGTGGGTGGGGGAACCTGGGGCAGGGTGTGGTGGGGGCACCTGTGCAGTGGGGGCCTGAGGGATGGAGGACGGAGACCTTGTGCCTGAGCTGCAGGGCGGTGGCGGGGTCTTGCTCTTAGGACTCCGGGGGGACTTGCGGGTGGGGGCCTCAGTCCGTCTGCGCCTGGGGGAGGGTGTCCGGGGGCGAGGGGCACTCTGCTCCATGTGGGTGGGCTTCCTCTTCCCCCGGGATGCTGGAGCAGCTTCATCGGTGGGGAAGAGGCCGAGGTCACAGAGGAAGAGCTGCTGTGACTTTGGGGTTGCAGGTGAGGCAAGGGAGGGTGCTTTGGAGGGAGAGGGAACTGAGGACTGCGCAGTGCATGTGGATGCGTGTGTGTGTTCCAGGGCCCCATCCCCTGTGAGTCTGGCTTCAGTCCCCTGAATGTGCGTGCGTGTGCGTTTTGTCATTGGCGTGTGTGTCAGTGTGCTGGATGTGTGTGTGCTGGTGTGTGCCTGTGCCGGTGTGTGTGTGCTTGGGATGGGTAAGGTGCTGGGGAGTGTGGATGGAGCAGAGGCAGGAGGGGTGAGGGACCGTTTGAGGAGGGACACTGCTGCCGTCAGGGAGGAGTCCATGGACCTATTGCCCCTCTGTAGGTCAGACATGCCCGATGAGATGCCCTCCATGAACGACACCAGCTGAGTCAACAGCGCGGTGTGCGCATGGAGGACACTCAGCATGGCTGTCTGGCCTACATGGAGCTGGCGAAGGAGGTACACAGACTCCTCACTCAGGGCAGCAGGGGACACAGGGGCAGGGGCTGCGGTGCCTGGCCCAAAGGAGACACGCTCCCGGACATGGGAGCCTCCACGGACCTGGGGAATGGGAGCCGATGGGAGGGCGGTGGTGGTGCTGGTGGTGGCGGGGACAGCAACACTAGCTGGGGTGTGGTGGCTGCTGACACCCGCCTCCACAAGGGAGTCATCCTCCGAGTTGCTCTGGTCCTCAGCTGAGGTGGATGCTGCTGAGGACTCCTCGGTGTGGCTCCCCTCGCCCTCCGTGCCACTGGGTCCCTCCGACCACTCCTCGGCTGCTGACCCAGTCTGGCTCTCTGGCTCCTCCTGGTCCGTGGAGCTGTCCCCTTCCGTGGCCGTGGATGTATCTGCAAACAATGGGGAAACAGACAGACATCAGTCACCTGCACAAAACGCACACACCACTGTGAGCACAGCACATCACAGAGCAAGCCCTGGCATCATTAGTTGTACATTGCTAAAAGTGCCCTAACTGAACAGGAGAAGCCAATTGTCAGTCTGATGCCAAGCATGGCACTCACATCCCACATGGCCTTGCACCCATCTGTCTGGTGTCTGTTGGATTGCAACACCCCAGTGTGGACACATGCACCAAGTACACAGTAGTTGGACAGTGCAGAGGACACGGTGTGGCATGTGGACATGCACACATCACAGCTCTTGCCACTGAGTCAGTACAGGTTTCCGGATGAAAGGGATGCCCAGAGTCAAATAGGAAATGCATGTGATGCATACCAGCGACAGACACCATGATGCACCCATGTCCTGATAGCCAGCGCCACTATGGGGTGCATGTAGCACATGTCACTCCCCTGCAGGACCACAAATAAGTTGACACATGCCATGGCGGAGGCATGACTGCAAAGTCATACATCACTGTCTCAGTGATGTATGACTTTGCAGCCAGACAACAACACTCTGCACTGTGTCACAATAGTAGGTCATGGGGAATGCAAGTCCTGGAGCTGCACAAGTGCACATGTACATCCCCCACAACACATCCTCTCAACCCTCATCTGTCCAGGTCATACCTATTGGACATATGGGAGACCTGTGACACTACCCTCTGAACCTGAGCCCCTCACACTCTGCTGTGAATGGGGAACAGCTGCCTGAACTTCACATTCACATGCCCCAGTCTGCATGGGCAGCTGATCAGACACCTATGTGACACACAAGTATCGTCTCCTATGGTCACATCTCCAGTGGCATGCTGAGCCCCTACCAAGAAACTCCACAGCAGTCCTGGCGACTAATCCACAGCACACTGACACAGAGGCAGACACCTGAGGGGTCAAATCACTGCGCACAATGTGTCAGCTGATACACGGGAGTGGGAGTACAGAGTGTATTGTATGGCCTGGAGTAGGCATGACTGTCCAGCCCCACATGAATGAGGGATGAGCCCTGGACTGTAGGCAGCTGGCTAAGTATGTGTGACACACGTCATATACATACTCCTGGGGCCCAAACATTGTTCCCACCCGCAGCATGGGTGTGTGCCAGATACCCCAGCCACATGTGGTGGATCAGCTCAGCAATTGGACCACAGATCAAAGTAACACGCTGAATACATGTCAGAATACAGGCATTGTGTAAGCAATGGACCCACCCATGATGCCCACCACAGAGTCAGGGAAACAGATGCTGTCTCCCACCTTGAGTCAAGCAAACTGCAAGGACACAGTCCTAAGTGACAGAATTCCCTGCATGTAAGGGCCACACCTGGGTATCAGATGAGGAGTGGGCAGTGCACAATAGAGGGACATGGCTCCTGGACAACATGACTGCTGTACTGTGGCAGTTTAACCAGGCCCGAGGAGGGCACATAGCATGTTAGACAGAGTTCACAGTGCAGTCTTTGACTCACCCCCTCCTTGCTGCTCTCTGGCCTTCAGCTGCCCATCCAGGTCTGGAAAGACCACCGCCAGGATCCTGAGCATGTGGGGGGTCAGGGTCCGTGTTCCGCCCCTCCTGCGAGGAGGCGACAGCTTCAGCTGGACCCGTGCAATCCTCCGGGTCCAGCCCCGAAGGTCCTGCCACCTCTTTTGGCAGTTGCGGATCCGGCGCTTGTAGACCCCCACGGACCGGACAGCCCGGACGATGTCCTTCCAGATCTCCTGCTTCCGATGGGCAGAAGCCTGTCAGGATGACAAAGTGATAAGGCCATTACTACACATGCAACATATCCGTGCATGACACAGTTGCATATACATGTCGCAATCACAGGGGCACATGGTGTACACAGGCAGTGCACGGCTGCCCATGGACAGTTTTCCAGAAGTCACTACATGGTATCATTGCATGGGGAGTAAAACCCTGTTCAGAAGCACTGTCACTGCACCATACCTGTCCAGTGCAAGTCACTACACACTATGGGGGGTGACAACTACTCAGTGAGCCTGCTAGCCAGTGGCGTGCAGACTCTCAGCCTTGCTAGTCAGACAAAATGCACATTCAGAAAGGCAGTGCACAGGACACTCACCTGCTCCCCTGGTGTCCCATACAGCTTGCTGTACTGTGGAAGTAGGCTGTCCAGCAGGGCCTGGTTCTCTTCAAGGCTGAAGGCTGGGGCTCTCTCCACAGTACGTGCCATTGCAGGGTCCAGAGGGGCAGAGACAGCAGCAGTGCAGTGGCAGATGTCGTCTTGGAGCATGTAGTGCAGGCAAGTGGGCTCTCAGGGGAACAGCCAGCAATATATATGTGCTGGAGAGGCAGATACTGTCCCTTGTGTCCAAAGTGATAGGTCCAAGTCGTTTGCATCTTCTGAATCTGGCCAATCCATGGAATAGCAGCACCAAAACACGCCCACAGCATCCTTCAAATCTTCAACTTCATGACATACATGATTTTGCAACATTGTTGTGGGTGACCAACTGATTTTCCAGCAACCGACTCGTTCGAAATTCGAAAACGCGTCCGTTGCCAGGCAAGCCCATTGTCAATGGGTGCGCACCGATCGGTCCATTGCAGTTCAACGCGCACAGGGGTACAACGCGTACCCGCACACATTGAAAGCAATGGGCCGGCCGGAGGCACCGATCGGTCCATTGCAGTTCAACGCGCACAGGGGTACAACGCGTACCCGCACACATTGAAAGCAATGGGCCGGCCGGAGGCACCGATCGGTCCATTGCAGTTCAACGCGCACAGGGGTACAACGCGTACCCGCACATTGAAAGCAATGGGCCGGCCGGAGGCACCGATCGGTCCATTGCAGTTCAACGCGCACAGGGGTACAACGCGTACCCGCACACATTGAAAGCAATGGGCCGGCCGGAGGCACCGATCGGTCCATTGCAGTTCAACGCGCACAGGGGTACAACGCGTACCCGCACACATTGAAAGCAATGGGCCGGCCGGAGGCACCGATCGGTCCATTGCAGTTCAACGCGCACAGGGGTACAACGCGTACCCGCACACATTGAAAGCAATGGGCCGGCCGGAGGCACCGATCGGTCCATTGCAGTTCAACGCGCACAGGGGTACAACGCGTACCCGCACACATTGAAAGCAATGGGCCGGCCGGAGGCACCGATCGGTCCATTGCAGTTCAACGCGCACAGGGGTACAACGCGTACCCGCACACATTGAAAGCAATGGGCCGGCCGGAGGCACCGATCGGTCCATTGCAGTTCAACGCGCACAGGGGTACAACGCGTACCCGCACACATTGAAAGCAATGGGCCGGCCGGAGGCACCGATCGGTCCATTGCAGTTCAACGCGCACAGGGGTACAACGCGTACCCGCACACATTGAAAGCAATGGGCCGGCCGGAGGCACCGATCGGTCCATTGCAGTTCAACGCGCACAGGGGTACAACGCGTACCCCCACACATTGAAAGCAATGGGCCGGCCGGAGGCACCGATCGGTCCATTGCAGTACAACGCATCACTGTACATGTGACTGGCATATGTCAGCATGCCTGTCTCAGATGGACATATGCCAGCCACAGATAGCTCCCAGGGAGTGAGGGGCACACCTACATCACGACAGCCTGTCCAAACCTTATCATAAGGCATGTAAGGCTGCATTTCCTATTGTGTGTATGTTGGTGTACATGTTGTCCTGTGGGTGTCACCTGTGGGCAGCCACCCCCAGGCTGTGCACGTGTTCATGGGGACAGGATCCTGGGTGTTACGTGTACGTGACCACTGTGATGTGCAACTGTTCATATCTGTGCATGTGCCATGGTCACATTTCACAGTGGTGTTTGTGTATGTCATGTCACATACCCCGTGAGTCCCATGTGGGACGGTATGTTTGAGCCAGGGTGTCCCAGTGGCACAATAGTGATGGACCTCCACAGTCTTTGTGCATGTAGTGTTTACAATGTCTCTGATTTCATGTGCACAATGGGAGACAGTCTCCACATCCACGTTGTGTGTGCATGGACTCTGATGTTGTGCGTGTGTGTCACAGACGTCCATGTCTGTCCTGCCGTGGCAAGTGGGGCCACTACCTGTGGGGGTCATGTTTGTTTTGCTGTGGTGTACACATGATACTCCATGTGATGCCAGTGTCCATGTGGCATTACAGGGTCCCTGGGAATGTACCTGTCGTTGAGCTGTGGTGCCTGGGGCACATCTGTCCTCACATGTCACTGTGGGGGTGATTGTGACACGGCAGCAGGAGATGGGAACTGTGACACGGCATCATGATATCCAATGGGCCAACCTGGGACAAATTGATGCCACCTGTAGGACCGTGTTGACAGATGTTGGCCATGTATGTACCATACATGTCCTTCCGGTACTGCACACTTCATGTAGTTGTGCCTCATAATGATGTATGTTGGGATCTTGAGTGTGTTCAATGCCGCATATGTGGGGTGACTGACAATCTTGCTTACTTCTCCTCTGCACTGCAGGGCTCCTGCTGTCCATCGGCCATTCCCAGACCTGGCAACGATGGTGGAACGGGACAGCATCCGACGGTACCGCTTCACCAGGCAGCTGATTGAGGATTTGGCAGTGCAGTTGTCCCCACATTTGCAGCCTGGCCGGCCGTATCCTACAGCGCTGACCCCCAAGGTGAAGGTGATGGCAGCCCTACACTTCTTTGCCACCGGTACCTTCCAACATACTGTGGCGACTGCTGGTGGGATGTCACAGACCATGTTCAGCCGTGTGCTCCGCGATGTTTTGGCGGCAATGTTGCTCTTCCTGAACCGGTACATCTATTTCCCTAGACTGCGACGACTCACTGACGTGAAGAGTGACTTTTATGCCCTGGGGAGGATGCCGCATGTAATTGGCTCCATTGATGGGACACATGTGGCTTTGGTACCACCACAGGCCCAGGAGCAGGCCTACAGGAACCGCAAGCACTACCACTCGGTCAATGCACTGGTGGTGTGTCTTGCAGACATGACCATCACACACGTGTGTGCCCGTTTCCCTGGTTCAGCACACGATGCCTTTGTGATGAGGAGTAGTCGCATCCCCAGGATGATGGCACAGATGCAGAACCAGCGTGCCTGGCTTGTCGGTGTGTACTGACTTTGTGCCATTGTGTGTGATCTGATCTGTAGTATTCCGCCCACTTTTCCAAGTCAGCTAATGTGCACTTGTCTGTCCGTAGGTGACTCGGGATACCCCAACATGCCGTGGTTGCTGACACCCCTCAGGAACCCTGTGACACCTGCCCAGATGCGCTACAATGAGGCACATGGTCGGACCAGGAGAGTGATTGAGCGGACCTTTGGTCTCCTGAAGAGCCGCTTCCGCTGCCTGGACAAGACCGGAGGGTCCCTCCCATATGCCCCTGCGAAAGTGTGCAAGATTATCATCGTCTGCTGCATGCTCCACAACCTGGCAGTGCGGAAGGAGTTGCCTCTCATCCAGGATGACAATGACCAACATCCGCCACCTGTGGAGGATCCTGGCCTGGACCACGATGCCAGTGACGATGATGATGATGATGATGGTGATGGTGATGTCCGCACACAGCTCATCACCAACTTCTTTAGCTGAATGTGAGTATCCTGAGGTGTCATGTCAATGATGTGAGTTGGCATGATGTGTGGGTGGTGCTCTGGTGCTGTTGGAGTGTGTCCATGGGCTACTTGACTGGATGTGTGTTGCGATGTGTGGTGACAGGTGGGCTGTACTCCCCAACAGTGTTGACATGCTAACTTGGTTCTGGGTGGGTATCTTGTAACATGTATTGTGCATGAGTTTTGCTGTTCTGTCCTGTACTCCATTGCTTTTGACTGTGTGTCATTTCTGTCCTTCACAGGGTACTTTCAGATTCGTTTGGTCAACTGTGTCCACCGACGACGTGATTGCACATCCAGCCTGGTAGCTGTTGTGTCCCTACAGGTGATGTGCGCCACACCCATGGACTTCCTTCCGTCTACAGTTGTTGACTGTGTGCCCGCTACCAGGTGGGGTTACCTTGCATCTGTAGTGGTTACGGCATGTTGCAACTGTGTAATAAACCTGTGCTTCACTTTGTGATGTGCGTTGTCTGTGGTCACACATTTGACTGCCATTTGCTTACTGCACCTGTGGGCTACTTGACTACAACTGGGAATGGGTGTGGTGTCTGTGCATTGCACCGTCTTCCCTGGCAACATCAGTGTAGGCAATGAGTCAGATGGCCTAGGTGTGTATGTGTCGTGTAGCCCTGGTGGTGTGTCTCCCTCATGTGTGTCACGTTGCCTGTACTCACATGCCTGTGTTGTCCTTGCTGTTGCAGTTCGCATACACAGTGTAATTTTGCAGTTCATCATCCCCATAACAGCACCCACGTTGGAATCACGACAGAGGCAAGTATGGTGTATTAGTGTGTTTATTGTGATACATTTGTGTTAATAGTGCATAGGATGGGTTGTGCTGTACATGAATCTTGCAATCCCAAGTTCCTAGGTGAATTGAAAGTCCGGGTAGACAGGATCCCCAGTATCGGGGCCACAGTTGTCTGACACATTGGTCCAACTTGTACTCCCCATGCAATGTGTGGGAGTAGTGTTGCCGTCAACAGGGTGAACAGTCTGTGCACAAAGGCGAACATCCAGAACAGGTTCAGGCTTCCTGGGAGTTGCGCTTGGCCATCGGCCTCTCACTTTTCCCTCCTCGGACGACCCCTCTTCTTGGGGGGGGGCCCTCAAGTGCAGGCTGCTGCGGTGCAGGGGACTCTCCGCCAGAGTCCTCCTCCCTCCCTGTGGCAGTTGCAGTTTGTTCGGCACCAGATGTTGTTGGCACACAGGGAGGTGTGGACTGGTTGCTGTTCATCTGGCGGAGGCATTGTAAAATGTCCCTGTGCACCGCCGTCATCTCATGCAGTGCATCCCACTTGGACTCCACGCGGGACATGTGTGAGTCCACACGGGACATGTGTGACTCCACGTGGGACATGTGGGAGTCCAAGCGGGCATGATGGGCAGCCTGCTGCTGTTTAATGTCTCTGAGGAGCCCCACTACCTGGCTGAGCTCTCCGGTGCTGGACTGGTACGCATCAGCTATGCGTACCAGTTGTGGGTCGTCATGCACACCAGCAACGTCTGCAAGCAGCGACCTCTGTCTCCCACCCCTCCCACCACCCCTGCTGACATGTGCAGTGTGTGCAGTGGCACGCACAGATAACCCTGGTCCACCTTGGGGGTTGGTGGTGGTGGTGGTGTCCATGGCCCCAGGTTGGTCCAGGGTCACTGTGCTGGTGTTGCTCCTTATTCTGTCCATGTCGGCAGGGATGGTATTCGTGGTGACAGTCGTTGTAGGGGTGGGTGCAGGGGGTGCAGCTGGTGGTCCTGCTGGTGCTGCAGCTGGTGGTCCTGCTGGTGCTGCATGTTGACTTGCACCGGATGTGCCAGGTTGTTCTTCATCGTCCGAGGAGGACAGAGGCTGTACGACGCCAGTGAGCTCGGCATCCTCTTGAGCCTGGGACTGGGACTCCTCAGCGTCTGCTGCTGTGTCCCCATCATCACCTGTTTTTGGGAGACACAAACAATGTATGTCATGTTTCTGCAGGCATCAATGGTTGACACACATGACAGTTGTGACTGTGCCTCTGGGTGCGGGCCTGTACATTGCATTGTCCTAAGTCGTCACAGTCAGGGGTTGATATTGGTGTGGCACATTGTCCTGCATTATTTGGGCATTTCTATGTATTTTCTGGGGTGTGAACATGGTCTGCATTGCTTGTGTTTGGTTGACAGCCGGACCTCCTTCCCACCCACCCAGCCAGTCAGTTATCCCACCATGGAACGTGCTTGCATTGCAGGGAGTGGAAGTTGTCTCTCAGGATGTCAGTCAGTGGTGTCCTGCTGTTTGTTGGTGCACAGTTGGCAGCAGGGCCTTGTGCTCCCCACAGCAGTAGCCAGTGTCAGCCATCTTGTGAGTCCTTCTCCACTCCCTGTGATGTGAGCATGGTTCAGGGTGGTGTTGATGGGCCAGTTGTGAGGCTGAGCAATGTCTGTGACTACGACTCCCATCATGCTATTGCCTCCACCCCCTTCCCAGCATGCCCATGCTTCCTTCCTTTGACTCTGCTTCCCTGTGGGGTGGGCTGGCTGTGCTGACAGGATGGCTGGGAGTGTTGTCCTGGCAGTTGTTTGGCTAAGAGTCCCAAGAGTGTCCCTGTGCTTCACACAACATAACCCAGGGTGGTGGTGCTTTGTGGGATCTTGTGTTAGGATGGAGGGCATTGCATTCTACCAGGTGGGTACTGTGGAGTTTGTGTTGGGGGGTGTGAGGGGAGGTGCTGGTGACTATAGTCAGTGCTGCAAGTCCCCCTTCCCACCCAGCCAGCCAGATATCCCACCATGGAACGTGCTTGCATTGCAGGGAGTGTAAGTTGTCTCTCAGGATGTCAGTCAGTGGTGTCCTGCTGTTTGTTGGTGCACAGTTGGCAGCAGGGCCTTGTGCTCCCCACAGCAGTAGCCAGTGTCAGCCATCTTGTGAGTCCTTCTCCACTCCCTGTGATGTGAGCATGGTTCAGGGTGGTGTTGATGGGCCAGTTGTGAGGCTGAGCAATGTCTGTGACTACGACTCCCATCATGCTATTGCCTCCACCCCCTTCCCAGCATGCCCATGCTTCCTTCCTTTTGACTCTGCTTCCCTGTGGGGTGGGCTGGCTGTGCTGACAGGATGGCTGGGAGTGTTGTCCTGGCAGTTGTTTGGCTAAGAGTCCCAAGAGTGTCCCTGTGCTTCACACAACATAACCCAGGGTGGTGGTGCTTTGTGGGATCTTGTGTTAGGATGGAGGGCATTGCATTCTACCAGGTGGGTACTGTGGAGTTTGTGTTGGGGGGTGTGAGGGGAGGTGCTGGTGACTATAGTCAGTGCTGCAAGTCCCCCTTCCCACCCAGCCAGCCAGATATCCCACCATGGAACGTGCTTGCATTGCAGGGAGTGTAAGTTGTCTCTCAGGATGTCAGTCAGTGGTGTCCTGCTGTTTGTTGGTGCACAGTTGGCAGCAGGGCCTTGTGCTCCCCACAGCAGTAGCCAGTGTCAGCCATCTTGTGAGTCCTTCTCCACTCCCTGTGATGTGAGCATGGTTCAGGGTGGTGTTGATGGGCCAGTTGTGAGGCTGAGCAATGTCTGTGACTACGACTCCCATCATGCTATTGCCTCCACCCCCTTCCCAGCATGCCCATGCTTCCTTCCTTTTGACTCTGCTTCCCTGTGGGGTGGGCTGGCTGTGCTGACAGGATGGCTGGGAGTGTTGTCCTGGCAGTTGTTTGGCTAAGAGTTCCAAGAGTGTCCCTGTGCTTCACACAACATAACCCAGGGTGGTGGTGCTTTGTGGGATCTTGTGTTAGGATGGAGGGCATTGCATTCTACCAGGTGGGTACTGTGGAGTTTGTGTTGGGGGGTGTGAGGGGAGGTGCTGGTGACTATAGTCAGTGCTGCAAGTCCCCCTTCCCACCCAGCCAGCCAGATATCCCACCATGGAACGTGCTTGCATTGCAGGGAGTGGAAGTTGTCTCTCAGGATGTCAGTCAGTGGTGTCCTGCTGTTTGTTGGTGCACAGTTGGCAGCAGGGCCTTGTGCTCCCCACAGCAGTAGCCAGTGTCAGCCATCTTGTGAGTCCTTCTCCACTCCCTGTGATGTGCGCATGGTTCATGGTGGTGTTGATGGGACAGTTTTGGGGCGGGCAATATGTGTGACTGCGACTCCCATGATGCTATTGGCTACACTGACTTGGCCAGCATACACAGAATTCCTTCCTTTGAGTGGTCTTCACTGTGTGTTGGTGTTGTTGTGGTGGCTACATGTGTGGATGTGTTTGTTAGTTCTATTTGTGCCACTGCCTAGCTGTAGTTGTGGTTGTGTTTGTACATGTGTTGGCACAGTTGGATGTGACTTTTTTGATGGCATGTGTTGTGTTTCTCTGACTGACATACACATTTTGGGATGATTCTGTTCTGGTTGCTGTGTGATTGCTATGAGTGCATGGTTTGACTCTCCCCTTGACAGTGATGTGTGTGTGTTTTGTGGCAGTATATTGTGTACATTTGTTGTGTACTCACCAGGCTCTGGGATGTCCTCTAGTCCATATATGCTCACTGGCGGTAGGATGGCCCGCACCTTCTCCTCCCAGGGCCTGAGGTATATTGGCTTGGCAGGAGGGCCACTGCCGGTGTGTTGGCTGTTGATGTAGTCTTGCTTCAGCAGTTTTCGTACCCTCCTGCGCACGTCATACCACCTGTTCTGGATGTCGGTCTTTGTGCGCCGACATGGTGATTTGGCGTTCACCCTGTTGATGATCCTCTCCCACATCTTGGTTTTCTGCGACATGGGGGTCTGTTGGACCAATGTGCCAAACAGCTGTGGCTCTACCCTGAGGATCTCGTCTACCAGGACTTCCAATTCACAATCTAGGAACTTGTGATTCTTCTTGGGGGGCATGGTGATGGGTGGTGATGGTGAGTGATGTGTGTGTTGGTGTGCAGGTGAGGGTGTGTGAGTGTGTGTTTTGCTGGGTGTATGTGAGGTAGGTATTTGTTGGTGTGCTGATGGTGTGTGGCTTGTGTGAGGGATGAGCTGTGGGTGTGTGGTTGCTTTCTCTTGGGTGCTGGCAGTGGAATGGCATTTGCAAAGGCTCATGGTAGTGATTTGTGTCCTTTATATAGGTGGAGTTGTGGGTGTGTCTTTGTTCTCTGTCCCCACCCCCAGTATTTATTGGCTTGGTAATTGCTTGTTTGGCCTTTTTTGGGTGATTTTTCCTTTGTGCTGTTTGTGTATGTTGGAAACGTTCTTGTGACCGAGTCGGACCCTGCATTGGTCTCGTACGGTGTTCTCCGTTTCGTTCACGCTGTGTTTGTGCAGTTTTCTATGCTGCGTACGCGTCGGTCGCGGTGTATTGTGTTGCTTCGGCTCGGTTTTGTATGCGTGTCGGTCGTACGGCTTGTCCTCCGTCCGACTCGCTCGTGGTTTTCGCGCCTTGCATCGTACTTAGCGGTTTGGAGTTAGCGTGTACGTTTCGGTCGGATTTGTTCCGGGTGCGTGTCGGTCGGTTGGATTCGCGTGTTTTCCGGCCGGATTGCTGTTTTCCGTGCGGCTCGGTCGGTCGACTTGGTTTCGTTACGTGTCGGTCGGATTTTCGCGCCTTGCATCGTACTTGGCGTGTCGGGCGCCACGGGTACGTGTCGGTCGGTATTTTTTCCGGATCCGAATCGGTCGGTGCTTTTTACGGCCCGAATCGGAATCGACCCCTGAGTGTCGTAATATATTGCCCATCATGGTAGGTCAAGTGTGAAGTTTGGGTGGCACCTCGTCCCTCCACCCCCGTGTCTCCTGCCAATCCCGAGTTGGTCCTCCCAACCCATACGTCTTATTGTGGTGTGCCATGGATTCCACTGATTCTTCTAAAGTGTGCAAGTACCTGGTGTTTCCCGGAAACAATGTGTAAACAGTGAATAATAAAACAAAAACTCCCTCCCCGGGCTGAATCAAATCCTTGGCTTATCCTAAAATGCTCTGGAAACATGCTGTTCGTTTTTAATCTTGAGTGGGCTCACAGCATTTAATAAAAGTAGGATCATGTGCATGTGAGTCGTAACTCATTTTTAGTTTGGAGAAACGTGGTTTTTCTTTCTCGCACCACGGGGTCTAGTTTAACACAAGCACTTTCTGTGCAATTCTTTACATACCTGTAAAGATGATTTCCAGAAAGTGTAAAATTCAAGTACTATTTAAATTTTTTTTTTAATCCTCATCCGCCTCAGACCGCATTTGACAGAAAGTAAAATGTCAATACCGTAACTCGATTTCGGGAGACGTAGGCACTTGGATTGGAGGGGCCGGGGACAATGCCCGCCTACCGGTATATGACAATCCCACAAAAGTTGCATACCCCTTTCCTGGGAAAGGGGTGGTCTCACTCTCTTCTGATAAGGGATGACCAATGACTGTTGGTACAGGCCCGTATAAGATGGAAACTTGTTGGCCCAACGGGACCCGACCCAGTCTGAGAGTATCCAATGAGGCATAATCATAGGACCAAAGATGGTGTTTTTAAACTCAAAACATAACCAACATAAGGCCCAAAAACTTTTTCCGTGACCCGAAATGCTAGCCACAAAATGACTAACGCTGAGCCCAATTAAGCAAACCCTCCCATATTACTTTCCTCTTGCTGTTCTGTAATCTACCCAGATCTATCCTAGAAATCTTATATAACGAGGATAACCATTCTAAGTGTGTCGGGTGTGACCTCTGCCCATCTCCTACAAATCTCTCTCCTGGCTAGCAAGATTGAATAAAAGGAACCCCTTGCGGGGCCTACAACTTCACTAGTTATGCCAAAGATGATTAAGGCGAGAGAGATTTGGACTGGGGTGCCTATAATATCGGCTAGAGTTGCCACTACGCTCTCCCAGAATTCTGTTATCACTGGACACTCTTTAAACATATGTATATCTGTAGCATTTACCAAGTCACATTTCTTGCATCTAACTGGGGGCCTTTTGCTATTTTTGAAAGTCTAGCTGGAGTTAAATAGGCCCTATGTGTAGTAAAGTAGTGGTTCCTCCTCAGCCAGGCGGGTTTTACAATAGAGAAGAGTGTCTGAAAAGAAGTCTGCCACACCTCCTCCCAACACTCATCTGGCATAGAGGCTCCCCACAATTCTTCTGCCAGTTTATACTCTCCATCAATAGTTTCCACTATGGACCAATAGTAAAAAGAAACCTCTTTCCCCCAACAGGCTTGAAACCAATTGATCCTCAAGAGTGTTTCCTATGCCTATCGGATTTTTAAGATTCTGTGACCAACTCAGCAGCTGCACGTGCCAAACCTGGACATACCCTCCTCCAGCATGTTATAAAAAAACTCCCAGGGTAGAAGGGACCCTTCAGAAGCCAGATCCTTCCATACTAGTAACCCTGCTGTTCTAAGTGGTATTGCTAATTTATCCTTCAGGCATTCTGGGACCCCGGAGAGTCCCAGAGAGGAACTAGGCTGGAGTAATAGTTAAGGCCAGTACGCTGCCTAATTCTGGACCATATCCGGGCAGCGGCCAAAGAACTTTCAACCTGATCTTCTTGAAGTACCTTTGGTCACCAAATTTAAAGAGGAAACCCTCAAGCGGCAGTCCCACCCCCTTCAGCATGGCCGAAAAGATAATACCTCTTTCTGCATCATCCGGGGATTTTAACAGCATCCTAGAGTGCGATAATTGAAAGGCCCATGCATAATACTGAAGGTCGGGGAGCGTAAGGCCGCTCCTTCTCCCTTCTGCGCCTTAGCTTCTTCCACGCTATTCTTGTAGATTTATATGCCCAGGCAAATGAGTTTATAGCTTGTTGTAATTTGTCTATTGCCTGTTCTTCAAAATGCAAAGGAATGGTGTTAAAAAGAAAAGTAATTTTCGGTAGTATAATCATTTTAATCAGATTAATTCTGCCAAAAATAGTCAAAGGGAGATGTGCCCAAGATCTCATGAGCTTCTGGCAATCCCTAGAAATATTTGCAACAAGTACTATTTTTATTAAGTACAAGACAAAGTAAAATACCTCCAGCTTGCTCTTCAGCTTCACAGCTTTAACCCCCTTCCCATTCAAAGCATAACATTCCACCCATCCAGATGGTTCCACATTCCATCTAGAAAATGAAGAGCACTCTACACATCTTCCCCCTTATACACAAAAGAAAAACAAAACAATTACAAGTCAATTACACTATACAATTATACAGAAAAATAATATCTTGACAGGTTGGAAAGAAGTTATTTCCAACCGTACATCAATCACAGAGAGTTGGCTGCGGAGCATTACATTTACAGACATTCCCCATGCTCCAAGCAGAACTTATGTCTCTAAAACAATGTTAACCTTAGTAATGAAACGAGTTTCGAGCATTTGCAATGTCATTTCATACACATTATTTGGTTGACCATCCCCCATTCCCAAAGAAATTTCTGGAAGATCTTCATATAAACGTCTTCCTTCAACTCCCAAATGATGGAGTAGTATGGCTTGTCTGCGCACCGGACCATACTTGTCAGCTCCTGTTGCCAAAACGTAAGTAAGAAATAATTTTTTCCACTCCTTTCATGGAATAGGGGGTTCACCAGGAGTGGCAAGAAAAGTAGGCGGCGCAGACAAACTTTGATCAGCCATAATCACCAATAAATGTAACAACAAGTGTACAATATAATTCAACGCTATGTGCAATGTTATTCAATTTAACATTATGGATAGACTACCTGTAAGAGAATGGGTTAAACAAAATAATAAATCAAAATAAAAAATTTAAATAATGATAATAAAATAATAAATTGTTAGCAATCTGCTTCAATTGCAAACAGTATGTAGTAGTTCAAGAGGATTGACGAGAAAATAGGATTCTTGGCTGAAGACGTAAATGTAAATCTATTAACAACGAAGCAGTAGACTCCACTTCAAGATGGCTGCCAGAGAAAACAGAAATAACATCCAGTCCAAAGTGAAATGGCCGCTGGGATGCGTGGCTTTACGTGCACTTTCGTTAGGAATTCGAAGTAAGCAAAGGGAACTCCACGAGACGGCGCTCAGATGGACACTGGCAAGCGAGGCGCACGGGGCAGTGAGCACGACCAACAGTGAATTCCACGAGACAGCTCTCAGATGCGCGAGACAGTGAGCACGACCAACGGTTCTTTAATTTTATTAGAAATCAGTGCACCAGTACTTTAATAAGTTTTGTACATTTCAGCGCCTCCACAAAAATATTGCCAAAATAGAGCCACAGTTTAGCGCAACACCACGCGCACAGCGCTGATCCCACAGCGATCTCGCCGAGATTCAGTACAGATTTGCACAGTTCAGTTGCACCAGTATATTAGTAAGTCATGTACACTAGCGCCTCCACAAAACATCGCCGAAGTAAAGCCACAGATCAGCGCATCACCACGCATACAGCGTTGATCTCACACCCCGATCCCACTGAAATTCAGCACAGGTTGGCATAGTACAGATGCACAGCGCTAGCATGAATCAAGTAACAGTTCCACACGGTTCCACTTTGCTCAGCACTGGCATAGATATTGCCGGATACAAATCAAACAGCAGTTCGGTAGGAAAAGGTAGTCCAGTACTACTTCAGCCTCAGACGCTTCACGAAAAGTCCGGTAAATGTAGGTAGATAGCTTTGATGTTTAGTAGTAGTAGAACATTCAGAGTAGTTGTAGTAGTAACAGTTACTTACAATTGAGAAGAGCACACAGCAAGTAAGGAATCCAGGTAAGAAATCCAGGGGTGGAGGTAGTAGTAAACTGCCCCCTGCGCAGTAAGGGGTTCTTCAAATCGTCGCCAATGTAAAGATGATTTCCAGAAAGTGTAAAGTTCAAGTACTATTTTTATTAAGTACAAGACAAAGTAAAATACCTCCAGCTTCACAGCTTTAACCCCCTTCCCATTCAAAGCATAACATTCCACCCATACAGATGGTTCCACATTCCATCTAGAAAATGAAGACAACTCTACAATACCTTTCCTTTTTTTCTTCACCTTTTATTATATATTAGACACTGGATTTATCTTTTCATGGTCAAGAAAGCCACCAATGATGAGAAACGTGAGCAAACTGGTGAGTACCTACCAGCAGCTCCCTTGGTGATGCTTACGTGAGGTACTTTCTGACCTTTCACACACTTTTTCTTTCTTTTGTACACACTACTAAATGGGGGTACAAATGGGGTGGACTGATAAATAATACATAAAAATTTTGGACATTCAGGATTGGGACGCGACCGGCATTTGTTAAAAGCCAGCGTTAGGCCGGAGATATTAGTATCCTGCCTCCAGTATCCAAGAAAGTTGTTGTATGTCTAAAACAGTCAGGTCTATTCAGTATATTGCTTGAACCAAATCCTGCCCATATCTGTAACAAACTAGCAATGTGTGGGACAGACTTGTGTAAAAGAAAAAAGCATCAGGATGATAGCATAAAGAACGTAGAAAGTAGCTGGAAAAAGCAGGGAGATAGTAAAATAGTTGAGGAACTAGAGTAAAAGCATAATGAGACCTTATTGAACCAACTTAAGTTCCGTGGGGGTGAGCGCTGAGGAACCACTCTTGTTATACATGGCAAAGGCAGGGCCCCCAGCTCAGACTAATGTCTCAGTTCACCCGGAGCCCCTCATTGTGGCCCAAAGTGTAACATGGATCGCCACAGGAGTTGTGGTCGAAGTTATATCAGTTCCTCTGCTGACTGTCTGGTGATCTTTGGGAGGCTGCAGATTTCGTCATCCGAGCTGTGCAGAAGGTCTCTTTATTCAGTCTCACTGCTAACCTCCAAAGTGCGCAGGGGGTTGTGAAGCGCTGCCGCAGTCCTCAATTCTGCAATCCTGTCAGTGTCTACCTGAGATTTGGTGGGGTTGCAAACGCTTGGCCTCCAGACCTCCTCCGACTCCTGCCCCGGTGCAGACGTGGGCCACTGGATCAGTGTGACCACTCCTGGGAGGCGTCAGATTATGAGAGCCACTCTGGGATCTCATGCCTCCTTCGGTCTGTGAAGAAGAGGGACTTGCTCTCATAGGTGATATGAAGGTTCCGGGAAGAGTAGGGTGTACTTCAAGCCCATATCTCGGAGTTTTCTCTTCAAGCCCAGGAATGGAGCCCTGTGTTTCTGCACAGCCAGGGTGTAGTCTTGGAAAATTATCACTTTACTGTTTTCTACTGTGTAATGGCCTGCTCGTCGTGCCGCACAAAGAATGGTGTCCCTATAACGAAAGTGCAGAAGTTTGGCCAACACTGGTTGGGGTGGGGCCCCTGGTGGTTGCATCCTTGTCTGGAGCTGGTATTCTCGCTCCAGAGAAAAGAAAGTGGACAATTGATCAGGATACCCTCCCTCCACAGCCAACTCTGCAGATAACTGACCATGTCCGGTTGCTCGGTGCCCTCAGGCTCGCCCATCACGTTGATGTTACTGCGGCGGGCCCGTCCCATTGTGCCCTCCACTCTGTCTTCCAAGGGTTTAAGGCGGTCCGAGAGTTTGCGCCCCTTCCTCTGTAGATCCTCCCTCCGAGGTTGCAGGTGTCTGACGGAAGTCTCTGCATGGGTCACTCTCTCCCGCAGCTTCTTTAGGTCCTCTCAGAGAAGGCCCACTTCTATCTCCACCACGAGGACCTTTGCCTCTGTGCATGCTTGCGAGGGGTTCACTGCTGCCAGGATCTGAGTGACCCCATCTGTGTCCAGCAGCGTCCCTGCTATCGATGGCCCCTCTCCGTTGTCCCATTCATTCACAGCCCTCTCCTCTGTCCCTGGGTGGGCTGTCGCCTTTGGGGTATTGAGTTTCCCCATCTCACAAGGTGGGAAGGATCAGGAGGAGGGGCACACAACGACTTCCCTCTCCCTCACCCGTGAGCACTGGTGTTGCGTACCTTGAAGAGCCAGTGGTGGTGGGGGGCCCCAGAGGAGCCCCTGTCATCTTCACACATGGCACCCGGGTGGTCCACTTGTCCCAAATGCTTCGGCAGCACGAGCAGCTGCCTGCTCCCTGAGACGTGGGGCACGCCATACCCAAGGAGCAGGTTCACTGGGCCTTATGGATCCAGTCCACAGCGTGTCCTAGCTCAGCACTCTAGGGCTAGGCGTGCCCCTTCAGTCCACACCTGACCTCTACTAGACTGTGCCAGCACATTGCCTAGTCTTACACTGGCCGGTCGAGGCCAATTATCCACATCCGCCCCAACAAGGGAGGGTGCAGATCCCCCCTTGTGGCACAATTGGAGAGAAAAGAGGGGCCTCTCACCACGGCACCCCTCCTTGCAGGGGGCCAAAGCAGATTCCTGCCGCTCTCCCCGCAGTCCCGGGGAGAAAGAAGGACCCAGATGTGTTCTGCTGCGGCGCAACTCCACATCCTCGCGGGCCCGACCATACCTCACAGCGGATGGGGAGGGCGCCTCCGGCCCCCAAAGGCAGGCCATTCTGTCTGGGGCTGGGCCGGCTCCCTCAGCTGCACTGCAAGTTCCAGGAAGCTGCGCTGCCATCCAGTAATCCCTATTGGCATCGCGGATGTCGGCAACTGCTCTCAATAATCACTGGGGCTGTAGTGGCTTCTTTGTGGTGCCGGCTGGGGCTGTTGTTGCCGGTTTGAGGGAGAATAAGAGCGGCGGCCCCACAGAGCTCACAAAGCGGTGACTACTATATTCCTCATCCTGACCACGCACAGGAGAAAGGGAGAGACTCAAGCTCTTTCTGCCTCTCCCACTACAGACTCTCATGTTTCTTCAAACAGGTTCAAATATATAATTTTGCACCCTAATAGAGTGAAAAAGAACCTCTATGAAGATCAGTTGATAAGGGTATATTGTATTGAGATGGAGTACTGTACCTCCCAACAACACCATGCAATTTTAAGTGCCTTATATAGTACCACAACCTTCCTACAGCAGGACACCTGGGTCAGAAAAAATTGCGGAACTCATCACCAGAGACATTTGGGGGCCTGGTATAAGGAAAACCATCCAGAACTATATCTTCAGGTGTGCCTTATCTGCTAAAGCCAAAGCTTCCTTCTGTTCCGCAGCAGGAATGCTACAATCTCTGGCAAAACAAACAAGTGATGGATGGAATGCTGAACATATCAAACATTCACCTCCAGTCACAGATCTGGGTTAAATCCATCGTTTTTTTGTTCATCATGCTACCCCAGTTGGACACAGCTATATGCAAATCAGTCTTGACCATGCTCCCCATGGGAACATTCCAGCTTGAACTGACAGGCCAGGTCTTCACTGGACCAGAAAACAAACATCCTGGGACCGGTTTCAGGGTATCACCCCTCATCAGCCAGGCTAGCTTAAATCAAGCATCATAGTGAGCACGGTACTCATGTCTGGGCATACCCTTCCCACTTAGGGCAAATATAGCAAAACAAACAATCTCTGCCCTCCCTGCATCTCCTCTAGAACATGATTTCCATGAACTTTATTGTGGACTTACCTCCATCACAAGGTTGCACAACAGTATTAGTAGACATAGACAATTTTACTAAGATGGGACATTTTATTTATCTGAAGAGACTGCCTTCAGTTGTAGAAGTAGCTGAAATTTTCATTGTGTACATTTTTAATCTCCATGGTCTTCCAGAAATCATTGGTCCAGACAGAGGAACACAGTTCACATCCATCTTCTGGACAGAGTTAATTAATACGGTTTCCACAAAACACTTCAAATCCAAAAGTTACCATTCCTAGAACGATGGTCAAACTGAATTCTTAAATCAACACCAGGAACAGACCCTCTATTGATTTTTGATGGACCTTCCAGGTGCTTGTTACTGATGGGTTGCATTAGCTGAATTTAATTATAGCAACTCTTTGCTCTCCTCTCTGGGAAGACCCCCTTTCTTTTGCTTCTGTGGATTTCACCCACAGATCATTCATCAGAAAGAGTCTCTATCCACAATCCCTTCCGTAACCCCACTATTACCGAATCGTCATACCATACAGAAAACCTCCCATCCACATTTAGTAACAGTAAAAGCTGATTATAAGTGTTTCTAGACCAACACCAAAGAAAAGCTCCTGCGTATGAGATTGGAAGTAAGGTCTGGTTGTCCACTAAAAGTTAACAATTCCTGGGACCCACTCTAAGTTAACCCCTCGATTTGTAGGACCTTCCCCATTCATTAGAAAGATTGGAAAGTCCAGGCTTCTGGATCAAGCCTTCCAGCTAACACTTCCTCATCACTGGCACATTGACCCCGTGTTTCATATATCCCAGATTAAACCCTGGGCCACAGATGTCCCAACTAGTCTCCTCCGATCATGGTAGATGGGTCACCACAGTATGAGATAGGGGAAATTATGGATTCCTTTGTGTTCCGAAACCAGGTACAAGACCTTATGGCCTGGAAGGGGTATGATATTTCAGAAAGATCATGGAAACCTGCAGATTTCAGTCATGCCTTTAGGTTGTTGAAAAAATTCCATAGATAGCACCTGTTAAAACCAAGACCCCATGATGTTCCCTGGGGGAGGGGGTAATTTTTGGGGGGTGGGGTATACTGCCAGGAATTATGTTAGGCAACATGCACATACGGTGTAGATGTGCTGCAGAATGGGGCTGTGGAAGCTTAGATGGCCGGGATCACTAGACCCCTAACTACTTGGGTCTAGGTAATTTCCGGGTCAAGAGGGGAAAGCCCTAGTTAGGCTCCTTGATACCTTAATTCAGTGCCTGGCACTGAATTGCGTGGTTCATTGACTTTGGGATCCTCATTGTAGTTTGGACCCATTTTTGCATCCCTCACTATTGTCTTCTTCTTTTTGGTTCCCTCTGTCCCTTTGTTAGTCCTCACCTATCATTGCCCTCTTGGCTACCTGTCTGTTAACCCGAGTTTCTTGTTGACTCTTACCTCTGTGTGTCCTACAACATCCTGGGGGCTCTGCCGAATTCCTTGTCAACCCAGGGCTTTACGCTGCATCAACTGCTGTTGGAACTGGTAAGCTTTGTTTGAGTTCTTACCTGTATGTTACATCAATCTGCCCTTCTGCCCTGTGTTATATAACTTTTCAGATCCACCGAAGATTCATACCATCAAGTTAGAGTGGTGCCTTCCCTTGAAACAGATGAAGTCTCGGAGAGTGAGCTGAAGTTCTAGATTTCCGTCTTACTCCTGTTCCTGTTTCTCCACTGATTGCTCTTTCTAGGCCTACTTGTCATTCTGTTCACCAGTACCGGGCTACGGAATGGCAGAAGCTTTCAGCGGCTCCACGACTTCGAAACTCTGGCAGTCTAGTGTTGGCATTCTTCTAGCCCACAACTGCTGCAGCCACTTTTCATGTTTTAATGCCAGTCTTTTCTCCTGCGGACAAACCCACAATGGGACTCCATTGTATAAATAATGCATGTATGTCTTTCTGACCAGGGACAGTCTATTCGATTTGATTAAGGATTCCTCAGTTCTAGCACAGATGCTGTTATCAACTGCAACCATTTGTGAAGCCCAGTAATAGCACTAAACATTGGGAAGGGCAATATCCCTGCTATTCACTGTTCTGTATCTGTCTATCTATGCCAAGTTCCCTCATCATACATCATCCTTTAGTAATGTACAAAGCTCCCCCTCCATTCACTGGAAAAAGGCCTCTGACATGTAGCATGGAGTATCTTGCACCATATAAAGAACACGGGCAATGAAATCATTTTGAAGGGGGCAGCCTGTCCCATCACAGAGAGTGGTAATCAATGAGTATCGGAACACACTCTGCGGTGGAAGGGCTGTGTCTGCCCCACACCCCAAGTATGTATCAATACAGACCAATGTATCTTGTATCTGAATGCTCCCCTAAATCTTGCAACATGTTCAGCAGCCTAGGTAGGGACTGCGGCGGGTTTGCCACATATAAGAGCATGTTATTTGCGTATAACAATGTTTTATCTTTATTGTGAAAGGACACCACCATATTATCTGTCACCACTGCAGTGGGATCGGCATATAACAGTGTGAGCCAGGCTCTGTATCTGGTCTGATGAAGACTCAAGAAAGCACCTTAAGGAGATACTCACACCGAGTAGACTAGACTGCCTTCTCTGCGTGCAGGGAATGGATTGAGAGTGCACCCTTCATGTCATCTAGTTTATTGATTCAGTTCTGCAGTCTGCACAGATTCATTCATATAAAGCATCTCTGCATAAAGCCCTATTTTTCATGGTGAACACGGATGGGCATTTGTGTGCGGAGTCTATTTGCCAGTACATTGGCAAGTGCTTTTGTTTCCATGTTGAAGATCAAGATTAGGCCATAAGAAGAGCAGCTGTCTACAGACTTGCATTCCTTATGTATGACCATTGTGATTGCATGCTTGAGGTCCTCCAGAAGTGGTCCTGTACTTTTCGCATCCGCCAACATGTCTAACTTGTGGTTCCCTATCACTGAAGCCAAGCACCAAAACAGCTCAACTGGGAGTCCATTGGGATCAGGCACCTCATCAGCCTGCATCTGGCTGATCGCCCTCCCAGCACCATCAATTATTATATTGCTGTTCAGCCTGTCCCTAAAATCCTCAGGGAGTCTCTGTCCTCTGTAGGAGTTTCATTCTTGTCCCATTTCACCTCTCTCTGGTTCCCTGTTCAAGCACCTGGAGTATCTAGCATTCAAGCAACATCATTGTTGTCAGTCATTACTGTCTCCATGAATCTGAAACCTTCTCCACCATACTAGCCCTTCTTGTAGCCTTTTCGGCCCACCAGCAGTCCCCACGTTTAGTTTCTGACTTCATATAGTTTTTCTGGGTGGCCAGGTAGTGCACCTTGGCTGCCTCTTTAGTCACACTGCAGTATTAATGCCCAGATGCACTACAGGATTGCTACTGCATGTGGTAGTTCTCCCAACTCCCCTTCCTGTTGAATAGGTTAATGCCGAAAAAACAAATAGAAGGAGTATGCCCCAGAGAGCCAAAAGGCTGATACGGGAAGCGCCGATGAAGAAATACCAGAGAAAATTTCTTTGGTTTAAAAGACCCCTCACTCACCAACCTAGTTGGTGACATGCTTCATCATTGGGGTCCCACCCGAGCAGCCGAATGCCACTCGGGTGTGCTACGACACCTGATTACAGTGGAGCAGGTTTTTTTAGTGAATCAGTGAAGTGGTGATCATAAAATTGTCTTTATTGTACTCCGTTACTTTTATTATGGAGCAAGTAAGACAAGGTTAAAAATGAGTACACAAGAGTATTACCGTAGTGGACCTACTTGTCCACTGCTAAAAACTGTTGGTGGTGACAAAGTGAAAAGTGATAAGTGGGTCTACATGTTTCAACCTATAGTGTGTAATACTAGGTTTTCATCAGGACCTATGACCCGGGCGGTGTACACACGCTAAGGTGTACCCTACCCTCGGTCACAATTAAAAAACCATACTGTGTACTTACAGGATGGAAACCCTTTCAGTCTTCACGAAAGGAAAAAATTTTATAACGACGAAATTACGTCTTGCCTCATGGTTACCGTGGGGATGGATGCTGACTTTAGTCAAACTTTCATCAAGTCATGCCATCCGCTACTCAAACCTGCGATGTGACCCCATCAGGAAACCCGAGGATCCTGATGGGGTCACATCGCAGGTTTGAGTCATAGGTCCTGATGAAAACCTAGTATTACACACTATAGGTTGAAACATGTAGACCCACTTATCACTTTTCACTTTGTCACCACCAACAGTTTTTACCAGTGGACAAGTAGGTCCACTACGGTAATACTCTTGTGTACTCATTTTTAACCTTGTCTTACTTGCTCCATAATAAAAGTAACGGAGTACAATAAAGACAATTTTATGATCACCACTTCACTGATTCACTAAAAAAACCTGCTCCACTGTAATCAGGTGTCGTAGCATACACCGAGTGGCATTCGGCTGCTGGGTGGGACCCTAATGATGAAGCATGTCACCAACTAGGTTGGTGAGTGAGGGGTCTTTTAAACCAAAGAAATTTTCTCTGGTATTTCTCTTCATCAGCGCTTCCCGTATCAGCCTTTTGGCTCTCTGGGGCATACTCCTTCTATTTGTTTTTTCGGTTAATTCTTAGGGGACTAGGAGTACCCCCTCAAAATACCCTCTCTCTCTTATTGTTTTACGTAGAATAGGTTAATGCTCCAGCTCCTGGACACTCCATCCTCTTCGCACCTTTGTGGTGTACCTGTGTCTGAGCCTGTCCTTTAAGCACCATTTTATATGCATCACATGAGGTCTCCACTAATTGCATCATCCCCACAATTTCCTCAAAGTACACACTTGTGACATCACTAAGCTTCTCCAATGTCTCCTCTTCTTTATGGTCCCAGTCCTTTAGCAGCATATTTTCTTCCAAAGCACATCTTTAGTAACAGTGAGGAGTGGGTAGCAGTGAGAAGTGGGTAACAGTGGGGAGTAGGTAAGTCATTGTGGGGCGAGGCAGTGTGCCCTGGCCGTAAACTCAATCCCTTCTACTTGGGAAGTTCTGCTACTGCGATAAACATGTAGTCTAGTCTAGTGTCTGTTCTCACCATGTGTTCTCCAGGTTGTACCTTGGTTGTCTACCCTGTTCTCCACTTGCCCAAGCTTGTTGCCACCTTTCCTTTGGTCTGACTCAGGATTGTGTCTCCCTCCCATCTCCATCTTGCCCGTCTAACAAAGCTCTCCTTGCTCCACCACATCTTGCAGCCTTTTGAATAAGTTAAAGATGACCCTACGTTTGGCTGGGAATAGGAGGGTGTAGGTCGGTTATATAGCATCTGTCACCTTCCTCTTTACCTCATCAAAGGACTTTGTTTCTGTACCAAGCAAGAGTAGTCTGGGAAAACCTTGACATGAGATGATTTGTTCATTGCTTACCCCAATCTTCGTATCATTTTTACGACTGAGTTTTTATCTCTATAGTGAAACAGTTTGTCAATCAGAATTCTCAGGGGAGGGGCCCATAAGAGGGCATGGCACCAGCGCCCTATGTGCTCATTCAACAACAAAACATGGAGATGTGTCTTCCACTGGTACAAGGGTCTTCAGTTGCTTTTCCATCAGTTATTATGCATAGGTCCCCTATCACCCTTCCAGACCCTCACTATTAGGAAGTTGTTCCTTTGAGCCATCCCCAACATATGTTCATCTCTCTCTTCCAGTAGTCTGTCGTTTTACATCAGTTAAGGTTACTTTCTTCTTGCGATCACTGACCGTATCTCTAAAGTCTGAAGTTCTCCCTTCTGTATTCACCATGTTGTGCAGATCCTGTCTCACCAACAAGATGTTTATGCCAGGCTTTCCTATCCTAAATTATAGAGTGCAGTGGGTATCCTTTACAGTCTGCAAGATTTCCTCCATTTAGGAAACCAAACCTTCTACTTCGATGAATCCTACGGGACTGTCAGTTGCTTTGGGCTGATGGTATTCCATTGCTGTAACTAGCTCTGTGAATGTATCCATTTTCCCCTGAATCAGAGTGGTCCGTTGGCGTTGGCCACTGCATGCAATGCACTGGTGCTCTCATAGTGAACTCCCTAGGGACCTCTTTGCCACATTTTCACCTGATACTGACAACAGAGTAGTACTCAGTACATTACTAGTTCTATCACAGATTACAGGGCAGCCCACATTTTCAATCTCAGTCGTCTTGTATCTCTTATGAGGGTGTTTTAGCAGGGCATGAGCCCTCTGTTTGTAGGTCAACTTCCCTCCTACCATGGAGTAGATGAGCCTGTCTCACCAATTGACCCTTTTCTTTACAATTGTATGTGCATGGGCAACAGGGTAGAGAGATTGACTCATTTTCCCTGCCAGGGCCTTCCACCAAGGGTTTTAACATTGCTCATTTCCCTGTCAGGGCTCAGTCCTCAAAGGGCTTGTGGTCCCTACTTATCTCAGCAAACTTCGCTGCCAATCTCTGCATAATGCTCCTTAGTTGATGGCCCACATGAAAGCCCTATCTTGGCCCACCCCGTCAATGTTGTCCCATGTACCTCTTTGTTATGTCTTTGATTCCTGCTGGTCTCCTGGGGACAGGGGAAAATCTCTCTCGCCTCCACTCCTTACCTTCTGAACCAAGGACAGAGTGAGACACCGCATATCCAAATCAGAGCCAGACCTGTTCCGCTGTTTGCAGGGCCATATGTGGTAACCCTTCTGGCCACTCTTCCATGAACTAACCAGGAGGGCCCTGGATTACCAGATCCCCCCTCTTGTGTCACTCAGAAGACTTCACCCCCGCTTGAGGTGGATGGATTAATCCAGGACCGGAGGGGGAGGCACCTGGAGTCTCCACCTCCTGAATCAAAGCCCCCCTTTTGGCCAGGACACAATTCCACATCTGCACCTTTTATCAGTGGGTATTCTGCCTCACTCTGCTCCTCTGACTTCCACTTGCTACTTCTGCAGACTTCTGTTCTCTCTGGGATCCTTCCCTCATGTCATGATCCTTCCCTCACTGCACGGCAGTCCTTTCTGTGGGGCTGTCTGCACCCTCCCTAGCACCTTGAGGTCAACACTGTCATCTTGGGCACCATTTGGCATGTCTGCCTTTCATCTTCACAGAGTTGGCTAGCACCAACAACTCTTACCAGAATGATATGGTCTGGCTCAAACCACTCAATCTTCTCCTCTGGCCTCCGTGTACATCATCACCAATGTAGCCCTCTCTGGCTACATCCCAGCTTTTATTTATTTTTAAACAGAGTTTTATATAGCGCGAACTTGACCCGAAGGTATCGGGTATCAGAGTGCTTTACAGGAGCACCAGTTGCGTTACATGAGGACACATTCATTTTTTTCTGGAGATTAAGTGAATTGCCCAGAATCACAGGATGTTCAGCGTCCTTGCCAAGACTCGAACCCTGTTCCCCAGATTTGAGGTCGACAACCCTAGCCGTTAGGCCAACTCCTCTCCCCTCTGGAGCTTCTCTCAGCTCCAGGCCTATGGCCTCTGATCCTGCCTCCAACTACCCCCTCCGTGGTCTCTTCAGTTGGCTGCTGGTTCCTCACACACTCCAGGGCTGTGGGTTAAATTGTGATGCAATTAAGACTTTTGAGTATTGATCGGGGTTCTCCTCAGAACCTCAGCAGGGCACTGCTGACACCATGCCCTGCCAGCCCCTGCTCCTTACAGTGAGTAATTATTGACCTTTTTTGAAGAATTAGCAATATTTATTTGTGATCAAACTTAGAATGAAAAGAACCTATAATATCTTCGAAGCCTTTCATTGCAATTCAGACAACCCAATTTAGACTAGTAGAGCATTAGCGCCCTCAGTGTCATGTAGGACATTAACCTTTGCCTCCAGCTCAGTACTGGACTATCAATAGATCTGGCAGCTCAACTGCTGATAGTTTCAAATAAATCCATGAAACCCGGTGCCCCTCACAATACATATATATATATTTTTTTTTGCAGATTTATATAACGCAAAGTCGACCCGAAGGTATTGGAGCGCTTTACATGAGCACCAGTTACATTACACAAAGACACATTCATTTTTTTTGGGTAGGCGCAGGGAGATTAAGAGATTTGCCCAGAATCACAGGATGTTGAGCCGACAGCGAGACACGAACCTGGTACCCCAGTTCCAAGGTCTGATGCTCTCGCCTTTAGGCTACATCCATCTCCCCTATCTATTTTCCAGAAATGCGTCTTCTCCAAAGCCTTAGGGACTCCTGAACAATTCATTAAGTCAGTGCTACAATTACCATTTCAAACACTGAGCTAATTGAAATTGCAAGTGACAAGAACAAACAGTACAACAGGTCCCCTGGCTGACCCAGTCAATAAAAGAGCTTCATTTTCCCTGTCAATAGCTATGATTACAAATCTCTGCATCAGCGAGGCCCTTTTACAAACTCATTAAAAGATGGGTTTTAGATTAAGCACATTCAAACACTTGGATTAACAAGACATCTGAGACAAACAGACACCGTTTGTGTGAGATTAGAAAATCAATGTAATTATAAAATCACATGTAGGAACAAAAATAGTAATAGAAATAGCAAAAAAGTTTTAGCAGGGAGGAGGCTGTAATGACTGAGTCGCTGCACCAACCTTCATTGAATGTATGGCGATGAATTTAAAATGTATGAATTTATTTATTTTTGCAGTTTTCTATAGTGTGAGTGCGGCGCAGAGGTGTTAGAGCACTTCAGAATTAAATATCACAATAAACACTGGCGATATCTACCATAAATCTATATTAATAGTGAAACAGCACATGTACGATGTGCAGTGCAGCGCCACATTGCAAACATCAATATGGTTATATCATAACCTTTACAGAAATCCTTGTGAGCTAGAAAACATACTCAAATTGCATTTAAATGAAGAATAATTAAAACATGCATATACACGATTTCTGGCGTTAATTAAATACATCACAAAAGAACATTTATTATTAAAATGAGTGCACCCATAAGAAATTCCTTTTTATGAAAGGTTTTGGCAGATATTTCTGAATAAATATCAATGTAACTTTTTTCTTATTATTTTTATCGGCATAAGCAGGGTGACATATTCATTTGTTAAATACAGTTATATTTCTCAAATAATAAGAGAATCATAGGTTGACAGGACACCAATCGTTGCTTGAGTCCATGTGGGTTGTTCTTCAGAGCATGCTCAGTCACACAGAGCAATATTCAGCTTCACGCCGTGTCACTATTAACAAAGGTACACAAGCAGCATCGCTTCGCAACCTATCCTGGGGGTGCAGGTTATTATGTTATTACCGTACTCCGCGGACTCAAACCAACAAACCTCCTTGCGCCATCTTGGAACAGTCTTTGAGGTCTCTCAGCCAGTCCTCCTCCTTTGGGAATTTGGGCTCATTTTCTTGATTATTGCCCTCCGCTTAGCAACAGTGAGCAGCAATAATGGCGCTCCTTGTTTATCTTGTATTACTTGCATGTATTGGGCTTTTATGTATCCTGGCGTATATTGGACTAGCCCAAAGCAGGTAATCGAAAGGCGTCGTTTTTAACTGTATCCCTACAAAACTGGTAAATCCACTGGAAACTTTATCCCAGAATTATACAACTCTAGGCAGGGTCGGATTGGTAACGCAGGCACTCGGGAAATGGCCGAAGGGCCGGTAGCCGAGTTCTAGCTGTGGGCTGCTTTTTTGGGCAGCCTGGGGGCTGTCTGTGCTGTTAGGATGGTGCCAGCGGCACAGTGGGGGCCTGAGTGGCCTTTCTAGAGGCAGATGGGCGGAGGTATCACTCCCTTTCTCTCGCTGGGCCGGCCCATTAATGTATGCTGATTGAGCGGGGGTAAGGGGCCTGAGCCGAAGTGGTCTCACTTGCATTCATGTGTGGCTCAGCAGTGTGACTAATCTGTGCATTTTTTAAAATCTAAGTGAAGTTAATAAAACGTGCCCCCCACCCCCTTTCTTTTCATAAAAAACTGCACTGAAGCAGTGTTTTGCGGAAAGGCAATACGCAAATGTGGGCCACTTTTTTTTGGTGTGCCCGGGCCGATTTTCTATCCCAATCCAACCCTGACTCTAGGGTAATCCCATATCAAGATCCACTGACCTCTTTGAGGCTGTTTCTCACAAGTATTTATGAGTATGTGAAGAAGTACTACAGAAGTACACATTTACGTTATGTATTCTTGCAGGCCTTTGTGAACTGGCCTGAAGCATCCAACTCCCTATTAGCAAGAGTGCAAAGATGGGAAAGTCTTTTCTATTTCTACTAACTGTATATGAACATTGCCTGAATATTATCATTTTAGATGTTTTAAGGCCAATTCACGAATGCCTTAAAATGTTCATGAAAGAAAATTATAGGAATATTACTTCACATACTCCAAACTGCCTTCCTGAATCAGCCCCTATGATGTTTTCTTTACCAGTCACACTGTTTACCTGTCGGACTGGAAAATGTTTGCAGCTTTTGTATCTGACGCAACATCTTATTTATTTCTTTAACAGAGTTCTAATAGTTTGCACAAATCCTAGTATCTCTAACTTTTTTTAGACTTTGAATCAGTTGGCATTTTCACATTTTTAATGATTCTGGTTCAGTGATAGCTCAGCGAAGGCGCGAGTTATATTTACTTCAGTTAACCATCACTGGTAAATTTCAGTGTTTTATTGTGTAAAATGTTATGATTTAACTGACATCATCACCTAATTATAACATGACTTTAATCTAACGTAAAGTAACAATAAAAAGAGATGTCATTTTAAGTACGGCAGACATATTGACTTTGACAAAGGGTCAGAACACCAAAATATAAAAGGCTGGCCTATTGGCTTTAGCAAAGGATCAGCACATCAACCAATATGAAACAGATCTCTTGGTTTTTTCAAAAAGTCACCTCAATAATTTATCAACAACCATATTCAAAGTATTAATTATAAATACACACATGACAATGCATGATAATTATTGTCACAAAAATATTTAAAACATAGCATACTTAAATGTGTCAATTCGTTCAGCAGTGTTTGCTATATCGCAGTTACATTTTCCTCTTAAAAACTGCACGGGGAACACGTGTATTTGGACCCCCCTTTTTCTCGGCACCCGCTTGATGGATCACCCTGAAAGTTTCCGGGAAGGAGCTGAGTTGGCATAACCTTTTTAGTGGCATTGATTTATATGTGCAGAGATTTATATATCCAGATATTTATCAAGAAAGCATGCTTTTTTGTGATTTATTGTAATTCTATTCAGCCATTTAAAAAAAAAAATTAAGGTTAAAAATGTATAGATATCTAGCGCCACGGAAAAAAATGACAACATTTTTATTTTGATTGATTGGGTCCGTGGGAGTCCAGCAAGACTGAGTGTAGGACTTGCCCTTTTTGGCTAAAGTTCCCTAAACTTTTTGCTTTCCCCCTAGACCGTTTTCCTGACATAGAGTTGCCAATTTAGATGCTTTGGGTACTTTGCCACTGCTGATCAGTGTCAAAGTACAAGTGTTCCCTGTGTAAAGTGTAATGGTAATTGGTTGGCCATGATTGGTATGTTTGCCTTACTAGTAAAGTCCCTAGTGATGTGCACTGTGTGTGCCAGGGCTAGTAATGCAAAGGTGCGCGGAGAAGGGAACTCAGGCCTGCAGTGTAGGGCCTGCGCGCAGTTTGCTAAGTTAGCATGTTGTCCTGACAAGTGCAACCACTTGTCAGGCCTTACTTTCCCTTTTGCGTACACAGTGGGCACCCCTGTGGTAGGTCCCGGGTAACCCCTGGGCAGGGTGCAGTGTAAGTAAAAGGCAGGACATATACTGAGGTGTGTGTTATGTCCTGACAGTGAAAAACACTCCATTTCGTTTTTCACTGGTGAAAGGCCATCCTGCCCATAGGACAGAATGGGGGAGGCTGGGTATTGTGTTTGTTAGCCTAGTTTCCCATAAGTTTAAAATGGAGAGGTGAAGTTTAGTATGTATGAACTCACAGCGTCATAACACATCTTTCTATGAAAGTGGTTTTGTCACTGTGTGTTCAGAAGCCACTCTTTTAGAAAGTGGCTGAGTTTTGTGCTTTAAGCATTTCTGTGTGTCTCTGCTGAATGTGGATTGACTGTCTGGATCTGAGAGGGGAGAGGAGCTGGGGGAGGTCTTGACCCAGGGAGGGGTTGAGATGGCACCAGGCTGACCTGCATCTGGAGAGTAGGCGAGGAAAAGCACCGGGAGGTGAAGAGGCCTGGGTTGCGGCTATAAAACAATTGACCCATCTCCTGCTGAGTGATTAAGGATCCAGACCCCCAGTATCAAAGGGAGAAAGGTGACACTGGGAGGGAGACACCCAGAACTGATTTAGGCAGGGGTCAGGGACCCCTGAGCACAACGAACTTCAAAGACATTTAGGGGTATAACTATGAGAGCTGAGACCCCTGAACGTTGGAATAGAAATGGATTGAGACTGAAAAGGCTTGGACCCATTTCGTGGTCAAGAGGAACCTCTGCTAAGGAAGGAACAACTGAAGAGACTGCTGGGAAGGACCAACCCTTGCTTCGTGATCTGGGGCTGGTCTGCAGTTTGCTGTTTTAACCAAGGAAGAGGCTGTTGGGACTGTGCTTTGTGCGCTGGGTCCCCCTGCTTGATGAGGACTGTGGTTTGTGCTGTGTCTTGTTACCCCAAGGGCCTGAGGTGAGCTGGCTCCCTGTTTGGAAACACAGGAACATAAAAGTTTCCGAGAAGTTTCAAGCGACGCGGTGGGTGCGTGTTGTGGCAGCTTGAGACCCTCGGAAGGTGTGCCCTGTGATCTTGGACACACGGAGGAGAAGTGAGACTCGGACGCGCTGGGTGCGTGTCGTGGTGCACAGGAGGCGTTGGTGAAGAGCGCCTGGTCAACGTGTGCATCGAAGGTGAAGTGAGTCTCGGACGCGCTGGGTGCGTGTCGTGGTGCACAGCAGGCGTTGGTGAAGAGCGCCTGGTCAGCGTGTGCATCGGAGGTGACGTGAGACTCGGACGCGCAGGGTGCGTGTCGTGGTGCACCGCAGGCGCTGGTGAAGAGCGCCTGGTCAGCGGGTGCATCGGAGGTGAAGGGAGTCTCGGACGCGCAGGGTGCATGTCGTGGTGCACAGGAGGCGTTGGTGAGGAGCGCCTGGTCAACGTGTGCATCGGAAGTGGAGTGAGTCTCGGACGCGCAGGGTGCGTGTCGGGGTGCACCGGAGGCGCTGGTGAAGAGCGCCTGGTCATCGAGTGCACCGGAGGAGAAGTGAGGCTCGGACACGGTGAGCGTGTCGGGGTGCGGCCGAAGGCGTTGGTGAAGAGCGCCTGGATATCGGGGCACCGGAGTTGGAGTAAGTCTCAGTGAAGCAGTGTGCGTGCTTTGGTGCAACCTGGGACTGTGGAGGTGATCGGCTGATCATCGTGTGCACCGGAAGAAAGTGAGTCTCTGCAGCGCGGTGTGCGTGTCTTGGTGCCAACTGAGACCGCAGGAAGGAGTGCCTGGTGAACGTGCACTCGGAGTCGACGTGAAGTCCCATCAGCATTGTGTGTGTGGCTTCGTGCCGGAGGAGACCCGGAGGGTGCTGTGGTGAACGTGCACCCGGAGTAATGTAATCTCAGGGGCGTGGGGTACGTGTGCCCTGCGGCCGCCTGAGACCTTCCTAACAGTCGCGGCCCGGACCGGCAGCCCCGGAGGAGCTGAGCTGCCAGGCCGAGCCGCTGAGGCCCATTGAGAAAGTTCTACATGGAAGGCCCAGTTCGCTGAAGGAGGAGAGGAGAGTGGGGTCGCGCCCCCAGGTAACGTGGATCACTGCCTGGGCGGGGCGCGGGCTCGGAGGGACACTCTCTCGGCCTCTCAGTCCTTCTGGCGACGTGAGCCTTTGCTTCGGCTCAGATTGGGGCCCGTACTGCGTTCAGGAGTGGCAGTACTGGGGCCAGAGTGAGAAGCTGTACTTTATGTCATCGTTGATACGTGTGGGGGGCAACTGTTATCGAAGAGGCTGACTGTCGTAATACACATTGCCAATATTGCTGCTAACGAACTGCCGGACTGTCTTATGACGCCTGACATTATTTCTGCATAACGAAGTACACGATTGTAGCGCTACGCATTGCATTATTTCTCCATTGCAAAGTACAGGATTGTAGCGGCCCGCATTGCATTATTTCTTCATTGCAAAGTACATGATTGTAGCTACGCATTGCATTATTCCTTCATTGCAAAGTACATGATTGTAGCGGCGCGCATTGCATTATTTCTTCATTGCAAAGTACGTGATTGGGGTGTGACGCATTGCATTATTCCTTCATTGCGCAGTACATGATTGTAGCGGTACGCATTGCATTATTTCTCCCATTGCCAGGTACCGGGGTGTATCGTTACGCATTGTATTATTTCTCCTTTGCCCAGCACAGGATTGTATCGTTACGCAGCGCACTATTGTTTGTCCATTGCAACGTGTGTGATTCTAGCATTGCGACCAGCATAGCATTTTGAAAGCGGTGGTTGGGATTTGAACCTACCAGCCAGCCGGAACGAATATTACCCTTTATTACATGTTGGCTTATGTATCGTGTGGTCTGATCGTATATCTTTTTACATAAAGTTTATACTCGTTTTATCAAACTCGTGTGGAGTCCATTTGTGGTGTCACCAGTGGGTTGTTGTGAGTGTGGTTGCACATACTGTACACTCGTGCCTTGGAGATAGGCCTGGCTGCTCGTGCCAAGCTACTAAGGAGGTGAGCAGGGCTATCTCAAACGGTGTCCTTACTTGGCCTAACGTTGAGTGAGGAGTCCCGGGTCTCGCATTTGGTGGCAGTGGTGCGGGACGGGGACTCCGGCTTCCAACATTTGGCGGCAGAGCGGTGGGATACGATCCTAATGTAATTGAAATGCGTGTGTGCAAAACCACTCACAGTAATTGGTGTACATCATAAATTGATCGCAGACCACGACGCAACAACATATTGTTTTGAATTGTTGGTTCTATTGTTGAGGAACCTTTAAACCACACATCATGTCTCAGGAGGGGAGCCAGATAGCCGGTGAGGCTGCGGCTGCAGAATTAGAGTTTAACCCCTTGACCGCAATCGGAATTCCGCTCGTGTGCTGGACATTCCGATCGCGGGTGTGGTCGTGACGAGCTCAGCTCATCATGCGCACAGCGCTACCGCGCAGCATGACGAGCTGAGCTCGTCACGAGCATCGAAGGGGTTAACATTGAGGCATTGTTTACCTACAAGGTTGATCAGTTGAGGAAATTCTGCAGAGCTTTGGGATGTCCCATGAAGGGTATCGCCAAGAAGGAGGAGCTGCAAGTGGCCTTGAGGGCCTGGTGGAAAGCCAAAGAGGCTCAGGAGACGGGTGATGTTGAGGTGGATGAGGATGACCCAGGGAATGGATTTGGTCCACAGGATTTGCCAGTGGAGGGACTAGCCACAGGGGCTGGTAGTAGCCATTCAGGGAGGAGTTTTTCACCAGAGGAGTTGGAGGAAATCCAAAGGGTCAGACTGCATGAGTTGGAGGTGTTAAAACTTAAAACTCAGGCAGAGGAGAGCAGGAACGCTCTCGCATTGGAAGAGAAACGGATTCTCTTCGCTCATGAGTTAAGCATGAGGGAACTGGACATTAAGGGTAAACAAGCAGCGTCCAGTTCGAATGGTGGCAGCGCACAGCCAGTGCCAAGTGTGGATGAGTACAAGTGTGCACTGGAAGATTGGGTAGTGGTTAGCAAGGTAAATGATTTGGAGGGGTTGTCCAGTTTAGCCCCAGGGGAGCCTAGGCTCATAAATTATTTTCCAGGATTGCCCCACCCCGGGTTAAGGTGTGGGCTCCTTGATTCCCGGGAGCCTGCACAAGAACCGGACCCCTGGTCATGGGTCCAGGGGCCTGCAAAGTCCCCAGAGAGGGAAGAAGAGCCAAGAGGCGCAAGGAGATCCCAGAGTGGTGAGGAGGGGTTGCTGGCTAGCCCCTTGTCTCAAAAGAGGGGGAGGAAGAGTAAGCAGCACCCCCAGGGATCAGCAGCACCACCCAGGAAACTGGGAGGGGGCGTAGGAGAGCCCCCGGGTGGAGGCCTAGTGCCTACTTGCCAGAGGTGTGAGGAAGGAGACCTAGCGTCAGGAGGGCGTGGGGAGTCTGTAGCCAGAGCTCCTGCCGTCCTAAAGTTTGTGGGTGCCATTCCTAAGTGGCAGGCCCAGAAAAATAAATGGAAGGATAAAAGAGGGTTGTGTTCCCCAGTGGGAACACCCGTGGGACAGTGTCCAGCCAGTGGGGCTGGGTCCCCTAGAAGTGACCAGGGTAAACCCACTTTTAACCTGGAGGGCAGGATGACTGGAGGTAGTATCCTGACCGATGGGCCTTCCCAGGGTACCACTCCAGGGTGGGGTTGGCATGGGACCAGCACCCTGGAGGGGTCCCCCTGGCTGGGAGGGATCCATGGAACAGCATTGTTGGCTCAGGGAGTAGTGATCAAGAAGACCCCCGGGGTCAGGAAGGCATGGAACAGGAGGGTGTCCCTGTGGTAGAGGGCCTGCGTCCTGGTTCTATCGCCCGAAGCCGGGAAGTCCATCAAGTTAATGATTGGTCTACCCGGGCTTTTGGCTGGGAGGGGGTTGTGTAGGACTTGGCCTTTTTGGCTAAAGTTCCCTAAACCTTTTGCTTTCCCCCTAGACCGTTTTCCTGACATAGAGTTGCCAATTTAGATGCTTTGGGTACTTTGCCACTGCTGATCAGTGTCAAAGTACAAGTGTTCCCTGTGTAAAGTGTAATGGTAATTGGTTGGCCATGATTGGTATGTTGCCTTACTAGTAAAGTCCCTAGTGATGTGCACTGTGTGTGCCAGGGCTAGTAATGCAAAGGTGCGCGGAGAAGGGAACTCAGGCCTGCAGTGTAGGGCCTGCGCGCAGTTTGCTAAGTTAGCATGTTGTCCTGACAAGTGCAACCACTTGTCAGGCCTTACTTTCCTTTTGCGTACACAGTGGGCACCCCTGTGGTAGGTCCCGGGTAACCCCTGGGCAGGGTGCAGTGTAAGTAAAAGGCAGGACATATACTGAGGTGTGTGTTATGTCCTGACAGTGAAAAACACTCCATTTCGTTTTTCACTGGTGAAAGGCCATCCTGCCCATTGGACAGAATGGGGGAGGCTGGGTATTGTGTTCGTTAGCCTTGTTTCCCATAAGTTTAAAATGGAGAGGTGAAGTTTAGTATGTTTGAACTCACAGCGTCATAACACATCTTTCTATGAAAGTGGTTTTGTCACTGTGTGTTCAGAAGCCACTCTTTTAGAAAGTGGCTGAGTTTTGTGCTTTAAGCATTTCTGTGTGTCTCTGCTGAATGTGGATTGACTGTCTGGATCTGAGAGGGGAGAGGAGCTGGGGGAGGTCTTGACCCAGGGAGGGGTTGAGATGGCACCAGGCTGACCTGCATCTGGAGAGTAGGCGAGGAAAAGCACTGGGAGGTGAAGAGGCCTGGGTTGCGGCTATAAAACAATTGACCCATCTCCTGCTGAGTGATTAAGGATCCAGACCCCCAGTATCAAAGGGAGAAAGGTGACACTGGGAGGGAGACAACCAGAACTGATTTAGGCAGGGGTCAGGGACCCCTGAGCACAACGAACTTCAAAGACATTTAGGGGTATAACTATGAGAGCTGAGACCCCTGAACGTTGGAATAGAAATGGATTGAGACTGAAAAGGCTTGGACCCATTTCGTGGTCAAGAGGAACCTCTGCTAAGGAAGGAACAACTGAAGAGACTGTTGGGAAGGACCAACCCTTGCTTCGTGATCTGGGGCTGGTCTGCAGTTTGCTGTTTTAACCAAGAAAGAGGCTGTTGGGACTGTGCTTTGTGCGCTGGGTCCCCCTGCTTGAAGAAGACTGTGCTTTGTGCTGTGTCTTGTTACCCCAAGGGTCCGAGGTGAGCTGGCTCCCTGTTTGGAAACACAGGAACATAAAAGTTTCCGGAGAAGTTTCAAGCGACGCGGTGGGCGTGTGTTGTGGCAGCTTGAGACCCTCGGAAGGTGTGCCCTGTGATCTTGGACACACGGAGGAGAAGTGAGACTCGGACGCGCTGGGTGCGTGTCGTGGTGCACAGGAGGCATTGGTGAAGAGCGCCTGCTCAACGTGTGCATCGAAGGTGAAGTGAGTCTCGGACGCGCAGGGTGCGTGTCGTGGTGCACAGCAGGCGTTGGTGAAGAGCGCCTGGTCAGCGTGTGCAACAGAGGTGACGTGAGACTCGGACGCGCAGGGTGCGTGTCGTGGTGCACCGCAGGCGCTGGTGAAGAGCGCCTGGTCAGCGGGTGCATCGGAGGTGAAGGGAGTCTCGGACGCGCAGGGTGCGTGTCGTGTTGCACAGGAGGCGTTGGTGAGGAGCGCCTGGTCAACATGTGCATCGGAAGTGGAGTGAGTCTTGGACGCGCAGCGTGCGTGTCGGGGTGCACCGGAGGCGCTGGTGAAGAGCGCCTGGTCATCGAGTGCACCAGAGGAGAAGTGAGGCTCGGACACGGTGAGCGTGTCGGGGTGCGGCCGAAGGCGTTGGTGAAGAGCGCCTGGATATCGGGGCACCGGAGTTGGAGTAAGTCTCAGTGAAGCAGTGTGCGTGCTTTGGTGCAACCTGGGACTGTGGAGGTGATCGGCTGATCATCGTGTGCACCGGAAGAAAGTGAGTCTCTGCAGCGCGGTGTGCGTGTCTTCGTGCCAACTGAGACCGCAGGAAGGAGTGGCTGGTGAACGTGCACTCGGAGTCGACGTGAAGTCCCATCAGCGTTGTGTGTGTGGCTTCGTGCTAGAGGAGACCCGGAGGGTGCTGTGGTGAACGTGCACCCGGAGAAACATAATCTCAGGGGCGTGGGTTACGTGTGCCCTGCGGCCGCCTGAGACCTTCCTAACAGTCGCGGCCCGGACCGGCAGCCCCGGAGGAGCTGAGCTGCCAGGCCGAGCCGCTGAGGCCCATTGAGAAAGTTCTACACGGAAGGCCCAGTTCGCTGAAGGAGGAGAGGAGATTGGGGTCGCGCCCCCAGGTAAAGTGGATCACTGCCTGGGTGGGGCGCGGGCTCGGAAGGACACTCTCTCGGCCTCTCAGTCCTTCTGGCGATGTGAGCCTTTGCTTCGGCTCATATTGGGGCCCGTACTGCGTTCAGGAGTGGCAGTACTGGGGCCAGAGTGAGAAGCTGTACTTTATGTCATCGTTGATACGTGTTGGGGGGCAACTGTTATCGAAAAGGCTGACTGTCGTAATACACATTGCCAATACTGCTGCTAACGAACTGCCGGACTGTCTTATGACGCCTGACATTATTTCTGCATAACGAAGTACACGATTGTAGCGCTATGCATTGCATTATTTCTCTATTGCAAAGTACAGGATTGTAGCAGCCCGCATTGCATTATTTCTTCATTGCAAAGTACATGATTGTAGTTACGCATTGCATTATTCCTTCATTGCAAAGTACATGATTGTAGCGGCGCGCATTGCCTTATTTCTTCATTGCAAAGTACGTGATTGGGGTGTGACGCATTGCATTATTCCTTCATTGCGCAGTACATGATTGTAGCGGTACGCATTGCATTATTTCTCCCATTGCCAGGTACCGGGGTGTATCGTTACGCATTGTATTATTTCTCCTTTGACCAGCACAGGATTGTATCGTTACGCAGTGCACTATTGTTTGTCCATTGCAACGTGTGTGATTCTAGCATTGCGACCAGCATAGCATTTTGAAAGCGGTGGTTGGGGTTTGAACCTACCAGCCAGCCGGAACGAATATTACCCTTTATTACATGTTGGCTTATGTATCGTGTGGTCTGATCGTATATCTTTTTACATAAAGTTTATACTTGTTTTATCAAACTCGTGTGGAGTCCATTTGTGGTGTCACCAGTGGGTTGTTGTGAGTGTCGTTGCACATACTGTACACTCGTGCCTTGGAGATAGGCCTGGCTGCTCATGCCAAGCTACTAAGGGGGTGAGCAGGGCTATCTCAAACAGTGTCCTTACTTGGCCTAACGTTGAGTGAGGAGTCCCGGGTCTCGCATTTGGTGACAGTGGTGCGGGACGGGGACTCCGGCTTCCAACACTGAGCAATGAGATGGGTGACCGCAACATGAAAAAATATGCTGTGGCTGCCATTACAAGACTCGGGGACCTGGTCCCTGAGACCTGGAAATATTTTTAAAACATATAGAGGGAGCCCTTTAGGGACCAAAAAGAAAATAAGCAATCATTTTTTTGCGTTGTCACAATCCTGCAGACTCCCATGGGACCCAGCGCAGCTTCGATGTAGTTCTATAGGACTCCTGCAGGACTACCCGAAGGCCATGTGAGGTGAGGGGTTGGCTGCTGGCTGGGGTTTGGGTGCAAGGTCTGGCTGCATGCGAGTCCCTGTGGCGAACCCCTCACCCCAACGCAGAGCATTGCCAAAGCCAGTGTCGTGTAGTTCCTATATTACCTATATAGGATCTGCGCGTTTGGATAACATAAACTGTGGGATTGGTGGCGGACTGACTCTGTGCACCCCCACCGGGTATGTTAGCCTATCTGTATTAGCTAGCTCACAGTGCCACTATAATCTCCTCTTATCACGGAGAGAATAGATTCTGGCAACCTCAGAACATGACAACCCTGATCCCTCAGAATCGTGGAAACAATATACTACCTTTCGCTCAGTCACTCGTGCTCACTTAGTTTGTCTCAGAGAGTTACACAGAATAAACAGGCAGGGCGTTTTCAATAAGTATTTATTGAACAGTTGTTATTCTAGTGTAGAATAGATGAGCTGCAACAACCATTAGACAGTAGCAGAGATATATGATTAGCAGTACTACGAAAGTAAAGGGATGGTATAGTTCTACCATCTTGCATAAATCATGAATATATACAAGTACATAAAACACATGATAAAAGGTACGTACTCCTAGAATGCCTCCCTAACTAGATGTACCTAAATGTACCTAGCATCTATGTAGGTGTTATGCCAAGAATCCCTCTAGGATCTAGTCAACCCCATTACCTGAGAATGAGAGAATATGGGACCCCGTCCTGGTATCGAGTTGGACACCCCGCGAGGGATGTTAGACCACTGCGAGCTGGAGCGTCTGCATGCAGGAACCTCAGAGTCTCTGGTCAGTGTGTCAGCCGGGAAGTCTTGGTCTCCTCTGTCCTTCTAAGCAAGATGTGATGTATATATACCCATAGGTCTCCCCAGGGGTCCTACCTTGCTGTGTTACTGTGTCGGCCTAAAGGATGACGTCGGGCCTGAACTTTATACAGAGATATTATACAGGAGATGTTCGTCCTGCTGTTAGTCCTGCTGTGCTTTCAAGAAGCCTCATACATAATGTATGAGATTCGAACTAAAGGGAAACCCGCGTTCTGAATGCAGTGTCGTATCTAGGTAAAAGGTCAGTCCCTAAGAACCGTTATGTATGTAATGTAGGGAAGAATATAGGTGAAAGGTTGCAATGTTACCTGCGCCTATATAGGGTACCTACATGGAATATAACACCCACTCCTCTTCCGACTGGACGACATTAGTAACTTATTACTATACTACTAGCCGAACTAGATATTGGTACGCACAAAGCTTAAAAACATCTGTTTAGGTAAAAGTGTCTAAAATTTCTAAAAAAATTATAAAAACTTAAAACTGTCTAAAAATACATTTTGCAAGCTAAAGCTCTAAAGTGTCCTTAGTTATAGTCCGGAGCACTATAAGCATTAGAAAGCCATGTATGCCCAATAAATGAAAGGAATGTCAATTTTGTTTTGAATTCCAAATTTGAGCTTGTTTTTAAAAAAGGGCGAATTTCTTCCAGCACACGATGAGCCAAATGAGTCAAATGTTTATGTGTCCTAGCTGGTAGACACAACATTTTCGTTGCTTGCTTCCACAGTAGACGGCCCCTGTAGCACCTCGCAGAGTACGTCAATTGAGCACAGATGATGTTCCACATTGTCCGCAGCCGGTGCTGGGGCAGACTGGGCGCCGTCCAAAGCCTGGGTGACAGAGGAGGGGCCGGTGTCCATACCAACAGGTGCTGTTACTACCTGTGGGGGCTCAAGGAATGCTGCCATCAACATTGGAATACGCTGATGACACTGCAGAACATGGGCCGTTATCGGGTCCAGTAAAGCATTCACGTCCGGTTGCGCACATGATGGGAGTGCCAAACAAAGGTCTAACATGCATTCTTCTCTGCAAAACAGGCATCGGAGGACATGTAAGATGCAGTCCATCCAGACATGCTCGAAATGACAAGAACCAATATTCACTTAGTTCTCTTAGGCGAGGCGTGCCTAGAAGTTGTACCATACGGTCACAGTATTTACGTTCCAGGAGTGCTCTTTCCATCTCCTTGGTGACTGGGACGTCCATTGCGTAGAAAATATAAAACAATCAGGATACCTGCTACTAGAAACAGGATGAGCGGAAGTCCTCCAAAGACGCTTCTGAATACAGAGTGTATAAAGTTTGGTATAACTCCAAGTACCGTCTGAAAGGTGCTCAGAAGTCCAGAACCTATGGTCTTAAATAGGTGGACAATGCCTGTTGTATCAGACATGTTAAAGATACGATTTACCATTTCTACAAAATGGAAAGGGCAGTTTGTATGAATAAGCGCCTGTATCTCTGCCGAAGACCTTGCGATCTGGAGATCAAAAGTCTCTCGAGCGGAGGTTAAGGGTGCAGACTTTTGTAGAAGCATGGCTTTCATTCTGCTTAGAGTATCAAACCGTATTAAGGAAACATTCAGTGAAGGCCATAACGGCACCTCCCTGACTGTATGTGTCGGTGGAAACAATACTTTCATACAACAAGTAACCCTGGAGCTCACGGTTACCAGATATGCGATGCCCGGGAGCATTCCGCAGCAGCCTTGACTGTTCAGCATCAAGTAACTCCCATTTGAAAGTAGCCTGAATGCTGGAGTAATCACTGCAGCTGGGGCACCCCTCAAATGACAGGACAGGTTCGCCACAGAACCATTACAAGCCCCGTGCAGCATTATATCCTGGCATATGAGTGATCCACTTAAAGCGTTCTCACAGTTTGTACCGCTTAGAAACACTTCTCGATCCCCACTCTGGCATCGAAATCTGTATGGTAATACCCATGATTCCTTAATGTATTCCTTACCCATTTCTTCATATCTGCCTGCCTGTTTTTGTTCAAGGCAATACTGAAACTGAAAAGTAGTGACCGGTAGAGTTATGTGGTCATGGATTAGCCATTCTGTGGACGGTGATTCTGCCACTGTGAATGTTAATCTATCCAGTTTTTCGATACAAAGCATTGTATATTTTGCTCCCCTTTGTGCCATTTCTATCTGTTTATTCGTTAGATTGTATTCAGAAAACAGGGAAGTACTGTTGATATAACGCCAAGGCACATAGCTTGCATGCAAAGATTGCAGCGTCCAGCTTAATAACATAATAGAACGTAATTGAGATTGCCCGTGTTGTAATATGGCCAAATCTTGTTCCAGTATGTCTATCGCAGAAGATACAATGTTGCCTAAGGAATATATCCTGGAAGTCAATGTCGTTAACCCATTATCTACCACTGCTAGAGATTTTTCTATATTTATACGGTCTATTTCCCGTAACCTCACTGCGGCCTCTTGTTGGGATATTTTCCAAATTTCATTGTAGACAGCATAATAGAAACGTTTCTGACGTGGCTTCCTGGGACCTAATAAAAAATCCCTGAGATCCACATCCTGTGACAGTAAGGATAAGTGTTGTTTCACCTGTGTGAGTGTTGAGGTTTTTAGCCAATCAAGGCACAACTTCCCAACACTGTAGGATGTCACTACCCCTGGATGTTCTCTCTGTACATAACGTGGATCTGGCCTATGGATAGCGAAACCTTCGGTTTTACCCATGAATCTCGCCTGACAACTATTTGTGTCTATGGGCCAAATCAACCATTTCTTCCAATCGGGGTCTGATCTGTTGTATTGTATAATGTCAGTCAACGTAATCTCTTTCTGTGATGTTATGTTACCTTCGGTTGGTGATGGAGTTGGCAACCGAGGCGTGTTCAAGTCTTTGTTCTTGGCTAGTCCAAGGCAAGACGTCTGTTGCACTTTCTCGTTCAAAAACATGATTTGTTGAGGGATAAGGCATGCTCTAAACAAAGCTTCTGTTCCCTGAACTTGCCATTCTCTAGTACCCCAGACTGATTTTAAGTCTATAGTGTCTTTCCATAACTCGAAACCTTGTTCAGACAACTGGGCAATAAAGGAAGCAGAGTAAATCTGTTTGGTGTTTGTTAACATATTTTTCTGCGCTGATGTTGGTGCAACCTTATAATAATATGAGGCTGGGTCAGACATATTAAACCCTGAAAAATATGGAAACTTTTGTGTAAATGTTTTTGAACTGCATTTTGGCGGTGTTGGACAATGTTCCCACTGGTGGTAAGTGAACACATTTCTAGGATTAGCAGATTTATGCAGAAAGTGATGACCATAGTGTTGATAACAATACATTGTTTCGTAATCTGATGTGCTTTCCAATGTTTCACTATTAGAAAATGCAGCAGATTTTTCCAAATCACACAACATGTTATTTACATTTTCAAAATCCCAATCATCGGAAAATGTACTTGAGGTAATGATATCACTCAACGATATTTTAAATAAATGAGGAATTCTTAAAAGTTCGGTCGGACCAAATATATTGAAATCAACCTTGTCCCAAACTATACCATCAGGTATAGGAACTGCTGTAATGTTTACTGATGACAAGTCTCTTTGTTCTCGATGAGATGATTGGTGTGGTTTCAAAATTAAGTTCACCTTTTGGGCTGCAGAGCTTTGTCGAAGGTATCTTCCATTAATAAGCATGCTAAAAACTATTACTAAGCCTAGCCAGAAAAGAAAGAAAAGTATCCCGGTGATTACCCATTGTTCTACCTAAGGTGATAACAGGTAAGTCTTTTTAAGAAAGTTCAGAAAGTCTTTAACTTGCTGCTTGTGTGATTTTTGGGCTGGCATCGTTTCCGGTTCACTTGGATCCAAAGAAAACGTATCAAAGTTTACGAAGTAGCCAGAAGCAGTTTGATCAATTGTTGGTATTGCATCAGGATTTGTGGAAATCGTAGTTTGCTCTTGTTGAGGCATGTTGATGTAAACATCTGAATTCGGTGGAATTGAAATTTGTCTTTCATTTTGATTCTGAATTTGAACTTCAGGTTCAAGGGGAACCAGTTCCATGGCATTATTGCATAGTCCATCATTCCGTGCTGGAGTCTCTTCGAACGTGATGAGTCTTTCCGTTTGAACTTCTTGAATTGTAGCGAGAGGAGGGCGTCTGCTACTTTGGAGTCCACTTGGGCTACTACTCAGTATCAGCCACATAGTGTGGTTTGATTAGGTCAATTGAGACAAATCTTTTCTCCTTTTTTCCGGCAAGAGGCGGTAGAAGTACAGTTCTTGTTCCTTCAACTGCTAGAACCTGTACTGGCTTTCTGTATGATGGCCCAAATTCTTTCTTGTCCGCTATTTTCTCTCTGACCAGATCCCCGACTTTTGGGATCCAGACAGGTCTTGCTGTGACTGATTTGACTTCCCCAGTGGCGGTCTGCTTCATATGGACATTACTTTGTTGTGTCCTAGAATCATTTAGATCCTGTAAAACAGCCAAACGATCATGGATGTCAAAAGGCTATTCATCCGCCACTGAGCCTTCACAATCAAGATCAGGTACCCACATTCTTGTCCCAAATAGGACCTCATATGGAGTGACCCCCCCTAGAGAACTTCTTGGCATATTGTTCAATGCTCACTGTACTCCATACAGATGTTTCATCAAACTCTCACCCGTGCCTTTTTCTCTCACTGTTAAAGATTGCTTTAAGTCTCGGTTTTTTCTCTCCACAACCGAATTTCCCTCGGGATGGTACGGAGAGGAGTACCGCAATGCTACACCCAATCCTCGCATGGCCTCCTTGTAAGCCCGAGAGCTAAACGCAGGGCCCTGGTCAGAATGTAATGTGCCAATTGCGTAAGTCCCTATAAAGACTCGCAAATCTTTTATAACAGTTCGAGCGTCAGCCGAGCATTGGGGCCACACCCATATGAATCTCGAGCAGGAATCCACTGCAACCATGATATGCCTGTAAGCCCCATCTCTTTGTAAGGGGCAGCAGTGGTCCAAGTAAACACGCTAGTGGTTTGTCAGATATTAATAAAGGTGTCTGTGCTGGATGTGTTACGGTAGAACCTTTCATCTGCTGGCAGATGTCGCATTTTAAGACATAGGGGCCGATTCCGATCTCGGCCGGTAGTGCTCCGAATCGGATTCGGATTCACCGGATCCGATTCGGAGCCCTGTTTCCCGACCGAATCGTACGCGGGTCCGGCCGAGCGAGTACGATGCAAGCTCCCGCGAAATCGCCGACCGACTCGAACGCGGCTTCAACACGCTCCGACCGACTCGCATGGAAACGACTTGCACCGCGCTATGGAGACGTTTCCCGGCCGGGTAAGTACGATGCGCGCCGCGAGCAGTCCGACCGACTCGCGCCGTCCGGCACGAAACAGCTGTCGGAGCCGGACTTTGGGGGGCACGCGAGTCGGACACAGGGGGACCCATGGGTCCCCCCTACCTGTGCATGTACGCCGCGATGCGCTTGGACGCGTACCCGCTGTAGGGGGCGCCCTTATTCGCCTCGCACCCATTGAGTCAATGGGAGCCGGCGTGCGCGTTGTACGACCGGCTCCCATTGACTTCAGTGGAAGTCCGACCGACTCGAGTCCGATAGCATGCGAATGCATCGTACTCGTCCGGTCGGACTGCTAGAGTCCGGTTCGGTCGGGAATTCTCTCCCGGGTCCGGCTCGGTCGGAGAGATTTCCGGCCGGAGATCGGAATCGGCCCCATAGTCTTTAGTCTGCTTAGTTAACCCAGGCCACCAACAGCGTTGTTTCAATAAAGAAACAGTCGCCGTAACTCCTGCATGGGCAGAACCTATCCCTTCGTGTGCTGCTAGAATTAAACCTAACCTACGATCCATGTTTGGAATTACTCTATCCCCCACTCCAGGAATCTGAGAAAATGGAATGTTATTGGCATCTAACTTGTAGGAGTACTTGAGTGGAAACCCTTTTGGTATTGCTCCGCTGTTTTTGCAACAAGCATTGATAGCTACCATAATCTCACCGTCTATTCTCGTTTTAGAACGAGTGATTGCAGCTATGGAAGCCGTGCGTACAGCCCCCTTTGCGGCTTCATCAGCCAATGAATTCCCTTCAACGTGAACGCCATCACGCTGATGACTCAGTGTATGTATCACGTGAGCTCTCGGTAGTTCGGTTTTCAACTCCACTACCTGTTCCCATAGCATTTTATGCTTAATTGTGCCACCTTTTGCATCTTTGAACCCGTTTTGAACCCAGTGCTGCAAATTTTCATTATATGACTGTACACAGTAAAAGGAATCGCACACAATTAGTGTGGGGAATTCTCAATTCGTATTAACTAGTGCCAGTATCAAGGCTTTTAACTCTGCCAGCTGTGCCGTGCAGTCTCCTAGAGATTGCGTTTTTGTGCAACTTGGGTGGAACTTTCCATCCCGCATGCCACCTTTAAAGATTGCGCATGCTGCGCTATATTGTTGCTTACTTCCTATGGCTGGTTGAGCAGATCCGTCAGTGTAAATAATATATTCATACTGATCTAGAGGCATTATTTCGTTTGGTGAAGGATATTCTTGTTCGTATTGCAGAAATGCTTGTGTCTTTAAATTTGGGTCATACTTGTATTCTACATCCGTTGCAGTGAGAGAATTAGCCCATCGTATCCATCTCGGATGTAAGGCTTTAGCGTTAGGAACGCTTGCCTTTGTTGCAGCCTCTAAGGCTGGAACCGGAGTCACTACTATTATTCGTTTCCCCTGAGCCAGTGCTCTTTCTCTCACTACAGCAGTCTGTACTGCTGTTAGAATCTTCTCTGTAGATGCGAAGCGCATCTCAGCATTTGTGTACAAATGTGATTTGTATGCAATTGGTACTGTTTCACCTTCATTATATGTTATATAGGTGTACCCAGATTGACTCGCAACTATACGGATCACCAGGTTGCGTACGTTTACGCGTGTCTGTAAGTGTTTGGAAGCTATCATGTCAGCTTGTAAGGAACGAAGTGTATCTGTGTGTTCCTGTGTCCATTGTTTTACTGAAAAATCAGGTTTTATTAAATCGTAGAAAGGTTTTACTCTTTCTGCGTAATCTAAAATGTATGTTCTACCAAAATTTAGGAATCCCAGGATTGATTGTAAGTTTTTCAATGATTTTGGAGGTTGGAGCAGCGCGCATTTTCTAAAAATTGGCTGCCAGGCTTTTTCCTTCACTTGAAAGCTCATATCCTAGAAACAGGACACTGAGATGGGCAATTTTAGATTTTTTAAATTTGAATTTGTAGCCCTCAGATGCAAATCCCAAAATTATGGTATTCACTCTGTTCAAGTGCTACTCTAGGTCATCGTCCGTTAGATAAATATCATCCACATAGGACAATGCCTCTTCATCCAAATTTTGAAGTAACTCAGTTACTCTGGCCGAAAACAACCCCGGGCTGTTCTTATACCCCTGGCGGAGTCGACAAAATTGACGCTGGGACCCTAGCGCTGAGAATGCTGTCAAATACCTGCTTTCAGGTGCTATATTTTGGCATAAAAATCCATTTGAGATATCAAGTGTCGTTTTATATTTTTTCCGCACAATGTTATTCACTGTGTGCATTTTGGACTGCAAATGTCTTAGTGCACGTGTTTAAATGTCTATAATCTAAAACTAGACGACATGAATTGTCACGTTTCATGACCGGAAACAAAGGATTGTTCATCGATGAGGTGCAATTTTCGATCACCCCTTGGTATTCAAGTTGATCTAAGATCTCCCTGACCTGTTTTTTAGCTTCTTGCTTTATTGGACACTGCCTCTGTGCAGTTGGAGTATTTTTTAAAGGAATTATGTGGTGGGTTGAATCCTCATCCCATCCAACATGGTTTTTGTATAATGCAGGGGCTTGGGCTACCGCCCACTCCTGCACATACGTGTGTTGTAGATGCCTGGGAATATGGTCTGAGAATGCTGGTAATATTACCATTTCTCCTTTAGGGCAATCCATGACGAACGCTGGTGGCCAATCTTGTTCAGCTAACAAAATGTCATAGCCAAACGACAAGTTCTCCCAAAAGAGACCTTTAACTGTCCTACATTTGTCCCCCTCCATTTGGAGTGTTATTTCATATAACTTATGTGGGACACTAACCCTAGTATCGGGTGTTTCTACCGTGATATAATCATTCAAGTCCGCTGTCACCAGAAATTCCATCAGGTTCTGGCGAGCTACTGTTACTTCTGCCGCACTGTCTACCATCGTCAGAGCCCATTCCCCGTTCAGTAGTCAAATCCTCAGAATTCTGGGCATGTCTGATCTTTAGACCTGCAACCTTATTCTTTTTGAACTGTGGCTTTTGCTTTGGTTTCTCTTCTTTTTTAGAAGTGTAATCTTGAGCGTGCTGCTTGTCTCTGGACTTTGTACGCTCTTCTTGTCTGTCTGACCGTCCTTCCCTCTCTGAGTTTTTCGATGAACCCTGAAAGGAACGAGAGGAACGTGTATCAGTATCCTGATACCTGTCAGGTTTCCTAATATTATCCCTATTCCTAAGGTTATACCTCTTTTCGGAGGGCTCCTGTGGAGGAGATCTACCTCTGGATTGAGATCTGTTTCCTTTAAAGTTTTGTTGTTTTATTATTGTCCCACTTCTTCTTTGTTGAAGCAGGTATCTGCTTATAGGTGTCCTTTTCCGGACTGCCCATCAGTTGTGGTTTTAAAGCTTTCCCACCCAAACTGTCTCTGCCTAATTCTGCATACGCAGTTTCAATTATTCTCGGTAGTTCTTGTTGTTGTTCTAAAGGACTGAACTCCCTTAGGCGTTGGTGGATAGCCACTGAAGCTGCTTCCCCCTTAATGTTAGCTAGTATTATGGCTGATACCTGGGCATAGTTACTAGTAACTTCAACCCTAAGTACAGAGCAGGCTCTGCTCCATACTCGTTTTGTATTTGTCTCAATACATCTGGTACTACTGCTAATGACGGGATACCATGGGTTCTGGTATAAATGGCAGCCAAGTGGTAAAATCCTCTATTTGTGGTGTTATCCCCATGGGCAAGCAGATTGTTAGCATTCTGTGTTTTTCATACAGGGTAGTATTCGGGAATACTGCCTCTAGCTGTGTTATTTTCTGAGCTACCCGGAATGGCATTTGTTCACGTTTTGTGGACATTTTACCCATCACCGCGTGTAATGTTTGTGGTGTGATTTTAGTTGCTGTACCCTGAACTTGAGTTCCATTTGTTGCAACTATTGCTGGTTGGACCGTAAATGTCCTCATGACGAATTGTGTCAAGTTTCTGTAGATTTTAATGAATTCTTTGTGTTGTGTGAGTAAGTCTCCCGGTGGCATTGTTTCAATGTCAGGATGTGGTGTGTAGGCCGCTAATATTGGCCATGTTGCCCCTTCTCTTCCAAGCGGGCCGAGTCTCACTCTTCTTCTTATATGGGGTATGGCGCCCTTAAACCAGTGTAAGTGTTCCTGGTACGTGAGCGGAACCTCAATGTCCTCAAACGGACAATATTCCGCTGGTGCATCACGTTCTGTGTAGGAGAGAAATGTTTTTGTTCTTGCATTTGCTGCTGGGAATGTAACCTACGAATAAAATACCTCTGTTCTGTTTGATTCGTGTGCCTCAATCACGAATACTACTAGGCCACCCCAAGGTGTGTTAAACTATGCTCTAGCAGTTTCAGGGTGACTGTATTTCTAAAATTTGGTGCAATGTGTATTGCGTCTGCATCTTCCTCCTCGTCTGAGAGGGGCAGTGCTTGTTGCAGTGGGTCTAAGACCTGGTTAGTCATTGTTCTTAGAACACTAAAATAGTTTTCAAGGAAACCAAGATAAGGTGTTATGCACAATTTTAGGAACACTGTGTCCTTCAAGCTTGATTAACCAACAGCCAATAAATAGGATTTTTTAGCCTACTCAGCTGTGGCGGAGTTTGTGCCCACCCACTCCAGATGTCTCTGGTGTTTTGTGAGTAGGGGTCTCTGAGAATAGCACGACTGAACTACTCAGATTCTACTGTTAAATAAGTACCCAACCAACGTTGGCGGCGCCATGTCGTGTAGTTCCTATATTACCTATACAGGATCTGCGCGTTTGGATAACATAAACTGTGGGATTGGTGGCGGACTGACTCTGTGCACCCCCACCGGGTTTGTTAGCCTATCTGTATTAGCTAGCTCACAGTGCCACTATAATCTCCTCTTATCACGGAGAGAATAGATTCTGGCAACCTCAGAACATGACAACCCTGATCCCTCAGAATCGTGGAAACAATATACTACCTTTCGCTCAGTCACTCGTGCTCACTTAGTTTGTCTCAGAGAGTTACACAGAATAAACAGGCTGGGCATTTTCAATAAGTATTTATTGAACAGTTGTTATTCTAGTGTAGAATAGATGAGCTGCAACAACCATTAGACAGTAGCAGAGATATATGATTAGCAGTACTACGAAAGTAAAGGGATGGTATAGTTCTACCATCTTGCATAAATCATGAATAGATACAAGTACATAAAACACATGATAAAAGGTGCGTACTCCTACAATGCCTCCCTAACTAGATGTACCTAAATGTACCTAGCATCTATGTAGGTGTTATGCCAAGAATCCCTCTAGGATCTAGTCAACCCCATTACCTGAGAATGAGAGAATATGGGACCCCGTCCTGGTCTCGAGTTGGACACCCTGCGAGGGATGTTAGACCACTGGAGCGTCTGCATGCAGGAACCTCAGCGTCTCTGGTCAGTGTGTCAGCCAGGAAGTCTCGGTCTCCTCTGTCCTTCTAAGCAAGATGTGCTGTATATATGCCCATAGGTCTCCCCAGGGGTCCTACCTTGCTGTGTTACTGTGTCGGCCTAACGGATGATGTCAGGCCTGAACTTTATACAGAGATATTATACAGGAGATGTTCGTCCTGCTGTTAGTCCTGCTGTGCTTCCAAGAAGCCTCATACATAATGTATGAGATTCGAACTAGGGGGAAACCCGCGTTCTGAATGCAGTGTCATATCTAGGTAAAAGGTCAGTCCCTAAGAACCGTTATGTATGTAATGTAGGGAAGAATATAGGTGAAAGGTTGCACTGTTACCTGCGCCTATATAGGGTACCTATGTGGAATATAACACCAGTGCACGATAGGGGTTGGACACCGAAGGGGATGAGTGCAGGGGTGGCCTGGCCATAGAAAAAAGAGCTACTGTTTAAAAAACAAAAAAACACTGACATTTACCAGTTATACATAACTGACACAAGGTATAACTACTGATGCAGTGCAAGTTATACTTATGACAGTTACGTATAGCTGGAAAATTTCACTTTTTTATTTTATTTTTAAAGTTGTGCTATTTCAGGAAATTTCCAAGGTTTTTTAATGTAAGTTAAGATCTTACTTTCTTCCTCACGTATAACTCCACTTATCCTTTGTATTTTTCAGCAAACAAGTAAAATATATATGTATACACACACACACACACACACACACACACACACACTTATAGGTACACACACATATATACATGCATATATATAAAGTTTCAATTTCATTTATACATTTCTACCATAGAGTAGATACATTTTAATACATCATGCATGCTTCTCAGTAAATTACAAAAACATGTTTTATCATCTCAAATATGCAATGTAGCTGTGTGTCTATGAATTCTCACTATGTGTCATGTTCATCCTAATAAAAAGACCTATAGATTGGTATATAATACATGCATTTCATCTCACTTTATTCATTTTATCTGTTTAATTATACTGCTACCAAAAGTTATGCACGTTTATAGAGCTAGTGCTCCAATTATAGTGAGTATTATTGTCATCATGGTTCAACAGGAACTTCACACCTGATGAGAGTCACTATAAAATGGCAGATAGGGAGAAAGGACTTTGAGGAGGAATGGTTGGGCTAGGAGATGTAGTCAGGGACTCCATAACCCTCCTTTAAATCCTTACTATAGCGATTCCCAAACCCAATGAAGACCTACATACCTCAAACTGGGAAACCCCCATGGGCCTTTGCCCTTGAAGTGGCCATCCATCACATGAAATGCCCATGGATGCTTGCTAGCAGAGGAAGTCGAGCAAATGTGCAATCCATAGCAATTGTGGACCTAGCCTACCTGCAGAGAGATACTGAGGATGTCTTTTCATCCTGGGCCAAGGACCAAAAGGTCATAAACATGTTTGTTTTGTGGTTGATCAAAGAATCTAGGCTTATTAATTTAAATTATAAATAGATTTAAAATTTTAAATTATTTTATGCAATAGTGTCTGTTAATGACCCTCCACTCATTATGGGCCCACGCATGCGGCTCAGGCCCATAATGATGATAATTAACAATCATTATGTCCCTGCAGATAACGACAATAAGGCTGTTAGTACCAACTCCTAACCTCCTGAATTCAACACACCCTCAGCCCAAGGTCCAGTTCTCCTCTGAGGGCTGCAATAGCTCTTTCATTCGAAGCTACTCTCACTTTCATTCTAGGCTTGCCCCTTCCCTTCTTTTTCAGAATAGAAATGTAATACCAAAAGCTACAGCACAGTTGAAAAATTTGACAAACATGTCAGTTTGTTTATTTAAAAAAAAAAGTTTTCAAAGGCTGTTAGGGCTTACTTTTCGCCTTTGACAAAGAAGGGCAGTGGCCGGCACAGAGAAGGAGCTGGAGGCAAGAATGGCTACCAATGAAAGCTTCTGCCTCAGCCTTCATGGAAGTGTGTTGAAGTGATCTTATATTTTCTCTTATATTTTGTGTTTTTGCTGAAGCATCAGATTACTTACATTTTGTTACCAGGCGGTCTGCAATAATGCAGACTAAAATTAAAATAAGGTTATTCAATATGTTACATACAGAGAGTAGCATGGTATATTTTCATATATTTCTAGGTTCCTTTGCATGTAGTTATATTCATCTTAGTATTTACATTGTTAATGGCAAAATCAATCTTGTTGACCAGGCTATAATTCTCTTGTCATTATTCTTATCATCTCTGATGTATCATCAGTCATCCTTCCATGGACTTACAATACCATCATAATGTATCCATGACCAACCAATATCCATTCTTCACAAACATCATTCTGTGGACTTACAATATTATCATCGCTTAAACATGAGTACTGAAATACCCCCTTTATAAAGATCATTCTTTTGTCACCTATCAGTCTTCTTTTCATGCAAAGCAAATGAAAATTATGGCTGTATATATTTACTCTGTATATATTCATATCATAATTCTTTCTCATTCATCTATTTGCTATTGAGGCGGATTAATTTGACTAATTGTATACGTACATATATTAACCCATTGCATTGGATGATCAATGATGGTATAGCGTTCATTGTGTCAGGAAGCGGGCTGGAAGCATTGCATACCTTTTGGAACTTGGCGAGCATGGGAGAGTGATACTCCAAATACACTCACACTGAGCCGTTCCCAGTGATGGAAAGGCTGGCAGTTCCTGTAGAGCGTTGACATTGTCTAACCTGAGGCTTCACTTGTGCAGAGAATGAAACATGCAACAGCATCTTGACAACAAAGCACGTTTCCCAGCGGGACATGACTTCTCACATAGTCAATGGATGCGGTGACCATCTTTGACATCTTCCATTGTGGCCCCAGCATCTTTGCTAGGCAATTGTGATCCAAAGTTGCTGCAGCCAGGACCTTGTTACTCAGATCTACGATTTCCTTTGCTAAAGACCAGTTGTTTCCTTTGGATTGCATTGAAGTATATTGGAAATACAAATAAGTGTTTCTGAAATATGTGATGTTGCTAGTACAAACTTTGAACTATCTGAACATTAATATGATCTCTAATTAGACTATGACTTTGTTGCATTTTTCTTGAAGGGCATTTTAGAGATGAGTATCTCACAATCACCTCTTATTTGCAGGAAAAAGTTTTGTTTGTATGTAAATATGTTTTTTTGTGAGATCTATTTTTGCAGTGGAACCAAAAAGGCTGTTGGGATGCCTATGCGTTGGCTCCTCCTGTTAAAAATGTTCCATAAACCTACTTCTTGCTGTGTGTTTGTTTATAATGCTTCTACTTAGAAGCTCACTAGAACAGGAAGGATTATGGAGCCAGGACCATGTTGCTTGTGTGTAAGTGTCAAAGCTCATGTTATGTGCAAGTGTCCTGTTATGCATAAATGTCAAAATGTTCTAGTATATTTATACATACTGCTAGATAAGGAACGGTAGAATATTTAAACATTTGGTAATTACCTTGTAGTGCTACATGAGTTAAGTAGAAAGTATAACTAATCTTCCGCAGAGAGTGCACAGTGTTGAAGCTTTAGGTAGTTATTACATTCACATATTCATTCGGAGAAGTGTCATATATTTAAGTTGCTCATTATTTGGATGCTGAGTTTCAGAAACTGCATGTTACACACCAAAGTAGAGAGAGTTATTTTCACAAAGATATTGCTAGAGTACGTTCATTCACTAATACAGTTAAGTGCAAAACTCTCATGGCAAGTTACTAAAAAGATGGCTTTCTCTTTTTATATCCACTACAGCCTTTAGACATCACTCGCCAACAGAAGTGACGAGTGAGATTGATGGATTCCAGTGTCTCTTTCTTCTCACTTATCCTATTCCCCTTTTCCTGTTTCTAGCACTGGCCATGCTGATCCTGTGGATATGTTTACTGGTGGAGGCGGTGAGAGATGAAAGAGTGTATTGCTCCTGTTTGAGTCTGAGAACAACTAGACATATTGCACACAAAGTGGATTCTGTGTATGTCTACGTGTTCTATATATCACTATATCACTAATTTGCATACTGTTTAGTGCATTCAGACCATCTACTCCTGTTCTCAACAGTTCAATAATTTGTTCCTCCATCTTTACCAATTTTCTTTTAATGTTTCCTCTTCTTAGGTTGTCTGGTACCATGCCAATATCCACTCATTAATATGATCAGTGTTGCATTTCACTGTAGTGGTCAACTAGGGGACATTCTTAGTTTTATAGGTTAAACATGATTTGTGCTGTATGATTTGCTTTTTATTGCCTGTGTAGTCTTACTTATGTAGGTGTTGTCAAAGGCACATGTTTTTGGCATGCATCATATTTTTACTATTGCAGTTTGAGAATTGCCTTTGTACTGTTGTCTTCCTATCAATGTTGAAGTCTTTGGTATATGTAGTCAATTCACAGACACAACATTGCCTACATTTACAATGCCTTTTGACTTTGGGTAATCCCCACAGGTTATTAAAGTTCTAGATTCTTTTGAATTACTTGCCCTAACATGTGACTCTTTGCGGAAGGTGAATAGTGGTTCTTGTATTTTTAGAGGACTCAAAATACACATTTAAGGAATTTTACGTTTTCATTTTGCTCCAGGAAGGCTCTCAAGGACTGAATTGGGCACTTTTGAATGCATTTTGTACTATTATTTTGTGGTATCCTCTGTTAATCACCTTATTTATCAATATGCTGACAGTATTCAGGTATTCATCTTTCTGGTGCAATTTCTTCTGATCCAAAATAATTTCCCATAGGGCAAGTTTTCTTTCAGTCTTCATAGGTGGCAGCCAGAAAAATGTAGTAGAGGGTTTCTATCTGTGGGGTTGTTTTTTGTGATAAATTTTCGTTGTTCAATGTTTACCCATAGATCCAAAAATCTATTGTTGTGTTTCGTCATTGTAAATTTTAGATTGACTTTTGATTGTTTTAAATCCAATCATGGAAAATGTAAATCCTCCTCAGATTCTTTCCACATGAGAAATATGTCATCAACGACCCTGACCCGAGTGCCTGTTGCCTGCCTAAATGGGTTTTCTACACCACATATCTATTTGTTCTGAAGATAAGAGATAAAGATGTTGGCCATTTGAGGGGTGAATTAACATCCTACAGCCAACCCTTTTATTTGCAAAACAAATTATTGTTTGTACATAAAGACATTTTTGTGAAAGCAATTTCTACCATTTGAACCACAAAGGCAGCTTGGGTGTCTAAGGGTTGCATTAGACAGGCTTCAAGGGGGACTAATTTTCAGTTTGCTCAGGCTCTTGGCGGTCGTATATAAGAATATTCACTACAAAAATATTGTGCTGGAAAAATATCATAGCTGAAATATTTAGAACCAAAATATTGGGAAGGTAAGTCTATATAGCTGAGTATACCTTTTATTATGTATGTCACTTGAAGATGTATGTATTGTCAAGGTTATATTTGAGAACTAAGAGGAACCCCATTCTATCCAAAGGAATAGGGTAGTGTATCAAAATATAAAGAATTGTATCCTTTGGAGAAATAATAACTTGTTAAATTAATCTATTCCATTCATCCTAAATCACTCATACATCCACATTCATTGGAAGTGAGACCATATATTTCCAATAGATAATCTAGACAACATAAGATGTAAAGAGGTACAAAATCAATTTATTGATAAAAATTGATTGAAAAGTACAAATAGTACAGAAGACAATTAAGAATCAAATCATTTATATCTAACATACAACTTTATCAAAGTCAAAAGACAGGCCTAATTACATGATTATAAAAAAACAATAATAAAAGTTTAAAATTAATAAAGAAAGAGAGTGTACATATCACAAGACACACTATCCTATGTCATCAGTGGCATACACATCCGTGAAAAACAATTTATTACAGGCTTGTGCCAGGTATTGTCCAATTTATAGAATACTCTTTGGTCTAGCCACTAGACAGATTGTGTATATTTCAGTTATGTGTCGACGCGTTTCGATGGACTCCTATGTTGCCATCTTTCTCAAGACAAGGAAATTTGTAGACTCTCAACAAGAAATAGTAGATATGAAGGTAATACACCTATACACAATTTAAAAACCTGTCAAAAATAAAACACAAATAACAATCAATGAGACTAAAAATAGGCAATCTAAGCATGTAAAACAGCTTAATGTCTATTATTCATTTATAAACAGTTTTGTACATCCCTACAAACGGTGTTCTAAAATTTCATACTGAAATACTGCACAACGTCCCCAATTTTGTGATCTAATAACAGTGCTTAAAGACAAAATTAAAAATATCCCCCATGGAAAGAAAGAACCTATTGTCTCATAATTATCTAGGCATATATGTCACTCTTCCCTACTGTTCCCATTCATGCTTTCACAAATCTTATGAATCATTCAACTCACATATCACTTGCCCTCCAAGATGTAATGGGCTATACCATAGTTATGTTAAGACCTAGCCTCACCTTTTGAGGCAACATAAATGTAGCCCTGAGCGTATACTTCTCAGGCAGTAGAGATCAAAGGCTTCCTGTTCCTTCACTGGAATGTTGTAGTATACTGTTGTAAAAAGATTTTTTTTTATAGAGACTCACTTTATTATCTACAAGCAAGAGTATTTGAATACTACATTATTAACTAAATGGAGCGAGCACCTCTGAGTGTTTTAACACCCCCAAATTTTTTTTAAAATTTAAAATGTCTCACCTCTGCATCATTATACAAGCAGGAGAATGGTTAGCTGGATCTAACTTGAAGAATGGTTCTTCTGGTTAGAGCTGATAATAAAAGAGGGCGTCACTCACTCTTTCATTCGCAGTATACAAAGTTGCTGGCCCAAACACTGGTTCTATTAAGCCAAAAAAGAGAATAGCTAGATAATATCTGACCTATTAATGTACGGTGTCTCACAACACACAAAAAAGAGGAGAAGGATAAAACAGTTTTTACCTGAAAGAATGGCCAAACGTGTGTCCTAGCTAAATAAAGGCGGTTGTTAATCGTAGAACTCTATCCCTTTTAGACCGGGTATCCTGATTCTGGTCCCCCTTTGATAATTGGGGTCTAGAGAAAACACGAGAATATAAATCGGTTACCTATTATCCTCTGGGGACTAGCACCGAATATATTCCCAACAACCTCTAATGCCCTAAATAGTCTAATCCCAGGCATATAGTGTAAACGACACAACAAAAGATATCCAAATGTGTCCACTTACACAATTTATTGCCCTCACTGAGTCATAATATTCAGGCATAAGTTTACACTAAATGTTCGGGGACAATTGGGCAAGACCACGCCACTCCTAAATAGGAGTTTAAATGTTACAAAAAGCGTGCTATACCCAAACTGGGCATTGAGTTGCATAAAGGCATAATAAATTCAGCAATCTATCGAATAGACCCACTTAAAGTCTCAGAATGTATTTACATTATATAAAACGATCATAACCTTAGGCATATTAGACTAAATTAGTATTTTAACATAACTAGATTAAATAAAAGGTCAAAATAGTGCCGACTACATATCCACGAGCTCAATTCCTCACTTACTTGTATGGTTCGACGCTCCTATATAAAATCGCGTACCGCTCCTCTTACCCGATAAAAGTATATGTGTGTTTCTTGGAGTTCCTTTTATAGCTCCAAATCTCCAACTACACCTGTTTTAGATTAGCAAGGTATCCTCTCATCAATACTACGGTACCGGCTTCTCAACTCACGAGAGTGTTACCGGGTTAGGACATTGAAGCCGCGCTGGATACTTCCGGGTGACGGCAAAAATACACTAGTTTACTCTACCTAACTTACGGGAGCACTCTATAGGCGCCATCTTGGGAGTTCCCTACAAAAGTGAGTGTACAGTTATAAGTAACATAAAGGGGTCGATTCCGATTCGGGCCGGAAATTTCTCCGACCGAGCCGGACCCGGAGAGATTTCCGACCGAATCGGACCCGTGCAGTCCGACCGAACGAGTACGATGCGCACGTATGCCATCGGACCCGAGTCGGTCGGACTCCCATTGAAGTCAATGGGAGCCGGTCGTGCAACGCGTACGCGGGCTCCCATTGACTCAATGGGTGCGAGTCGGACAAGTGCGCCCCCTACAGCGGGTACGCGGCGAGCGATTCGCGCCATACACGCACAGGTAGGGGGACCCATGGGTCCCCCTGTGTGCGACTCCGCGCGGCTACGCGTACAGGGGGTCCGACACGGACCCCCAAAGTACGGCTCCGACGGCTCTTTCGAGCCGGAGTGCGCGGCTCGGTCGGACTGCTCGCGGCGCGCATCGTACTCACCCGGCCGGGAAACGTCTCCATTGCGCGGTGCGAGTCGAGTCCGAGCGAGTCGGTCGGTGCGGTTCGAGCCGGGAACGAGTCGGTCGGAGCGGTCGGGATGCCCGGACGAGTCAGTCGGCGATTTCGCATCGTACTCGCTCGTCCGGACGCGCGTACGGATCGGTCGGGAAACAGGGCTCCGAATCGGATCCGGTAAAGCCGAATCCGATTCGGAGCCCTACCGGCCGAGATCGGAATCGGCCCCAAAGTGTACATTGAGTAGCTAAAGCAGAGGAACGACATATATAAGTCACTATTTATTAAAAGAAAGATATTAACACTCGGTTATACTCAATTTAAATGCCACAAGTTATTGGTGCAAAAGTTTAACCTAGTTGGCCCCTATTATTTTAAAACTATAGTGCACAAATAACAATGGATAATACACCTGAAAAAGTTGCTCGAGCTGTCAGCTATACGATAACTAGAGAGTAAAACTCACGTTACTAAGTAGTCTAAAATTATCATACTCAGAGAGACTAGCTCACCTCCATATGTTTACTTATCTACAGACAAAATATGTCTGCAACATAGTTGATGGTGATCATAGTAACATGATGGACTGGTCCAGTCAAAAACTTTACTAGTATATCAATTAAGTACTACAAAAAGGTAGTACATGGTCATAGGAGAAAAGCCCCCTGAACTATTGGCTGAATCCAAAAGTGAATAGGTTATTTTAGTTCACAAATGATATCCAGTCCTCTCTAGTGTTTAAGCCTTTATTGATTGTATTCAGTTTGCACATGTACCACTGTTCTCTCATTTCTCTAGTTCTATCAACATTGCCTCCACGTCTGCTGTTTTTAATTTTTTCCAATATAAACCACCGAAAATCGTCGCATCCATGGTTCAGTTGGCCAAAATGTACAGTCAGAGGTGCATTTTCTTTCTTAGTGCGTAAGGCAGATCTATGTTCTACTACTCTGAATCTCAGTTCCCGTCCTGTTTCGCCGATGTAGCCCAGGCCACAGGGGCAAATCAGGAGGTAAACCACATTTTTGGTTCTGCTATATTCAGGTCTTTAGATGTTAATGACTGACCATTGTATTCTATCTGCTTGGTAACTATACATTGTTCACAGATTGAACAAGATCCACATTTGTTATTCCCTTTTGCTGTCGTTTGAAATAGCGTTGTTTGCGTATTCTCATCTTTGTCTAAGTATGTATGAACCAGAGAATTGCGTAGATTTTTGTTACGTCTGAAAGCAAATAATGGTTTCTCAAAACTGGCCTCCCTATCATCAGTAATTATTTTCCAGTTTCTATTGATGATATTTTTAATTTGGTTGCTCACTTGGGAGAATTTGCTGACAAACACTATCTTGTCATTGGATTTATTCTTTCCTCGTGCTTTGTTCATATCTAACATTGCCTCTCGATTGTAAAATCTCGCTCGTTTGAATGAGTTTTTGATTAGTTTTTTGGGGTAACCCCTATCACCTAGTTTTTTCTTAAGAACTTCCGAATGTGTATAAAAGTCCTCTAAGGTGGTACAATTCCTACGGAGACGTAAGAATTCCCCAAAGGGGATATTATCTTTTTGGGCCTTAGGGTGATGACTCTTATAATGAAGTAAGGTGTTTTTGTCTGTAGGCTTACTATAGAGTTCTACTGCTAACTTATTGCCAACATTTTTGATGCAGATGTCTAAAAGTTTATATGGGAACTACTCCATTGGGAGGTGAATCGAAGATTCGGATCTCCCAGAGTTTAACCAGGAAATAAATTCCTCTAAACGGTCACTGGCACCGCTCCAGATAAAAATAATATTATCTATGAATCGGTGCCAGTGACTGATGTTTTCAAAAAACGGGGCCAGTTCGTTGAATATGTGGACCTGTTCAAACCTGCTGACATAAAGGCAGGCCAAACTTGGGGCGCAAGTTGCGCCCATACTGGTCCCTTTGATTTGATGGTAGAGATCTTTCTTCTAAAGAAAGAAGTTGTTTTTCAATACCATACAGACACAGCTCATTATGAAGTCAATGTTGCCACCCTCAAGGTCTTCTGTTTGTAGGATTAATCTAACTGTTTCGATGGTATCGTCCTGAGGGATATTTGTGTATAGGGCTTCAATGTCAAGGGTGACCAGAAACTGGGTCACCCCATTGAAGCCCAATCCCTCAAAGGTACCTATAGCATGCGCTGAATCTCTTAAATAAGATTTCTGTTTAGCAACAATTGGTCTTAGAAAATAGTCAGCATACTTGCTGAGAGGTTCTAAAATGGAACCGATACTGCTCACAATCGGGCGCATCGGAGGATCTTGCATGCCTTTGTGGATTTTTGGCAATCCATAAATTGCCGGTGTAATGGGGTCTTGATTGTTTAAGAATTTGTATTCATCATCACAAATCCACTCTTCACTTCTGGCCACATCCAACAGCTCAAGAACATCTTTTTTCAACTGCACATTCTTAGAATGGGATATTTGTTTATAATGCTCTTTTACATTTAAAAGACTCAACATTTTGTCATCATAGTTTTTATTATTAAATAGAACAACCCCGCCGCCCTTATCGGCGGGTTTAATAATAATATTACTATCTTCAGTTAAATCTTTAAGTGCTTGTCTATGATGTTGAGAGAAATTATTATTCAATTTGTGTGGACGATTAAATAGGTTTTTAATTTCTATCTCCACTGTTTTTCGAAAATTTCGATATTTTTACTGACTTGACCAAGCGTGGGAGTAAAAGATGACTTGCCTCGAAAACCTGAAATATTAATCTTGGGGCAAAGATCTCTATCTGTGAAAAAGTCCTTAAGTCTAATCTTTCTGAAGAATGATTTAAGATCCTTCTCAAATTCAAATTTATTGGGGACTGCTGTAGGGGCAAAGCTGAATCCTCTTTCAAGAACTTCCTTCTCTACCAAGGTCAAATTTTTTGCTGATAGGTTGATTATGGGGATTTTCTCTATCGCCAGTATCTGCAATTCCTGGTTTTGAGATATTCCTGGGGAGGGTAGTTCCTTACTTGTTCTCCCCTGTTTGGGTTCCGGAAATTCCCTTGGTCTCGCTTCTGGCGTTGCCCTAAAAAAGTCTCAGATTCTGGATTAAAACCCCCTCTGGGCCGAATTTCTGGATGTTGTTCTTCCTCGTCACTACTAGAGCAAGTGGTATCTGAGAAGGTTATCCTCTTATTCCCCCTCTAGAGTAGATAGGTTTCTGAAAGTTAGGTTTATCCCATCTTTGGTCCTTTTTCATCTCATAATATTCTTTACCTAAGTATGGGTAAACTTTTTCTGCGCTAAACTTCTCAATATCTTTTCTAAGTTTAATCGTTTTTTTGTTGATAAGATATTCTCTATAACCCTCAGTTTCCTGTATCATCTCATCAAGTCTCTTTTTAATTTCATCTATTGCTGTAGTATCCTTTATTTTGTTTTCTAATTCTTCAATGGCTTTCTTTTCTATTATAATAACTTCCTGTGCAGTTTCAATAATAAGGATAAGCCAATCCCGGCTACAACGATTCGCAATAAGTGACAATGTTTCCAAAAATTTCTTATGCTCAATGAAGAGCCCAGGCTCATTTTTAATTTGGAGGCCAATCGGTATCACACCTACTTTTAGATACTCAATAAGAAATTCCGCGTGTAATTCTGTGCGGATAAGTTTTTTCTTAAGATTATATAATTTTAGTAACTGTTCGTGGTTCGATTGATTAGTTATGTTGGTTACCCCACTTCGTGGATTCTGATTTATAAATTTGTTAAACTGATCTTCCGAGAAGCTGAATGTTTTAAAATTATCCATGCTTCAGAGACCGGAAGACCACCTAGAACCGTACTGGAGTATGAAAGATTATTTCAACTCCCAAGAACCCTCTTCAACCCAAAGGGCTGTACTAGAGTATATTTGAGAACTAAGAGGAACCCCCTTCTATCCAAAGGAATAGGGTAGTATATCAAAATATAAAGAATTGTATCCTTTGGAGAAAGAATAACTTGTTAAATTAATCTATTCCTTTCATCCTAAATCACTCATACCATCCACATTCATTGGAAGTGAGACCATATATTTCCAATAGATAATCTAGACAACATAAGATGTAAAGAGGTACAAAATCAATTTATTGATAAAAATTGATTGAAAAGTACAAATAGTACAGAAGACAATTAAGAATCAAATCATTTATATCTAACATACAACTTTATCAAAGTCAAAAGACAGGCCTAATTACATGATTATAAAAACCAATAATAAAAAGTTTAAAATTAATAAAGAAAGAGAGTGTATATATCACAAGACACACTATCCTATGTCATCAGTGGCATACACATCCGTGAAAAACAATTTATTACAGGCTAGTGCCAGGTATTGTCCAATTTATAGAATACTCTTTGGTCTAGCCACTAGACAGATTGTGTATATTTCAGTTATGCGTTGACGCGTTTCGATGGACTCCTATGTTGCCATCTTTCTCAAGACAAGGAATTTTGTAGACTCTCAACAAGAAATAGTAGATATGAAGGTAATACACCTATACACAATTTAAAAACCTGTCAAAAAATAAAACACAAATAACAATCAATGAGACTAAAAATAGGCAATCTAAGCATGTAAAACAGCTTAATGTCTATTATTCATTTATAAACAGTTTTGTACATCCCTACAAACGGTGTTCTAAAATTTCATACTGAAATACTGCACAACGTCCCCAATTTTGTGATCTAATAACATTGCTTAAAGACAAAATTAAAAATATCCCCATGGAAAGAAAGAACCTATTGTCTCATAATTATCTAGGCATATATGTCACTCTTCTCTACTGTTCCCATTCATGCTTTCACAAATCTTATGAATCATTCAACTCACATATCACTTGCCCTCCAAGATGGAATGGGCTATACCATAGTTATGTTAAGACCTAGCCTCACCTTTTTGAGGCAACATAAATGTAGCCCTGAGCGTATACTTCTCGGGCAGTAGAGATCAAAGTAGAGATCAAAGGCTTTGTGATGATGAATACAAATTCTTAAACAATCAAGACCCCATTACACCGGCAATTTATGGATTGCCAAAAGTCCACAAAGACATGCAAGATCCTCCGATGCGCCCGATTGTGAGCAGTATCGGTTCCATCTTAGAACCTCTCAGCAAGTATGCTGACTATTTTCTAAGACCAATTGTTGCTAAACAGAAATCTTATTTAAGAGATTCAGCACATGCTATAGGTACCTTTGAGGGATTGGGCTTCAATGGGGTGACCCAGTTTCTTGTCACCCTTGACATTGAAGCCGTATACACAAATATCCCTCAGGACGATACCATCGAAACAGTTAGATCAATCCTACAAACAGAAGACCTTGAGGGTGGCAACATTGACTTCATAATGAGCTGTGGCTATATGGTATTGAAAAACAACTTCTTTCTTTATAAGAAAGATCTCTACCATCAAATCAAAGGGACCAGTATGGGCGCAACTTGCGCCCCAAGTTTGGCCTGCCTTTATGTCAGCAGGTTTGAACAGGTCCACATATTCAACGAACTGGCCCCGTTTTTTGAAAACATCAGTCACTGGCACCGATTCATAGATGATATTATTTTTATCTGGAGCGGTGCCAGTGACCGTTTAGAGGAATTTATTTCCTGGTTAAACCTGGGAGATCCGAATCTTCGATTCACCTCCCAATGGAGTAGTTCCCATATAAACTTTTTAGACATCTGCATCAAAAATGTTGGCAATAAGTTAGCAGTAGAACTCTATAGTAAGCCTACAGACAAAAACACCTTACTTCATTATAAGAGTCATCACCCTAAGGCCCAAAAAGATAATATCCCCTTTGGGGAATTCTTACGTCTCCGTAGGAATTGTACCACCTTAGAGGACTTTTATACACATTCGGAAGTTCTTAAGAAAAAACTAGGTGATAGGGGTTACCCCAAAAAACTAATCAAAAACTCATTCAAACAAGCGAGATTTTACAATCGAGAGGCAATGTTAGATATGAACAAAGCACGAGGAAAGAATAAATCCAATGACAAGATAGTGTTTGTCAGCAAATTCTCCCAAGTGAGCAACCAAATTAAAAATATCATCAATAGAAACTGGAAAATAATTAATGATGATAGGGAGGCCAGTTTTGAGAAACCATTATTTGCTTTCAGACGTAACAAAAATCTACGCAATTCTCTGGTTCATACATACTTAGACAAAGATGAGAATACGCAAACAACGCTATTTCAAACCACAGCAAAAGGGAATAACAAATGTGGATCTTGTTCAATCTGTGAACAATGTATAGTTACCAAGCAGATAGAATACAATGGTCAGTCATTAACATCTAAAGACCTGACCAATTGCAGAACCAAAAATGTGGTTTACCTCCTGATTTACCCCTGTGGCCTGGGCTACATCGGCGAAACAGGATGGGAACTGAGATTCAGAGTAGTAGAACATAGATCCGCCTTACGCACTAAGAAAGAAAATGCACCTCTGACTGTACATTTTGGCCAACTGAACCCTGGATGCGACGATTTTCGGTGGTTTATATTGGAAAAAATTAAAAACAGCAGACGTGGAGGCAATGTTGATAGAAGTAGAAAAATGAGAGAACAGTGGTGCATGTGCAAACTGAATACAATCAATAAAGGCTTAAACACTAGAGAGGACTGGATGTCATTTGTGAACTAAAATAACCTATTCACTTTTGGATTCAGCCAATAGTTCAGGGGGCTTTTCTCCTATGACCATGTACTACCTTTTTGTTGTACTTAATTGATATACTAGTAAAGTTTTTGACTGGACCACTCCATCATGTTACTATGATCAACATCAACTATGTTGCAGACATATTTTGTCTGTAGATAAGTAAACATATGGAGGTGAGCTAGTCTCTCTGAGTATGATAATTTTAGACTACTTAGTAACGTGAGTTTTACTCTCTAGTTATCGTATAGCTGACAGCTCGAGCAATATTTTCTCCTTTCGATACGTCAGGCGTATTATCCATTGTTATTTGTGCACTATAGTTTTAAAATAATAGGGGCCAACTAGGTTAAACTTTTGCACCAATAACTTGTGGCATTTAAATTGAGTATAACCGAGTGTTAATATCTTTCTTTTTAATAAATAGTGACTTATATATGTCGTTCCTCTGCTTTAGCTACTCAATGTACACTTTATGTAATTTATAACTGTACACTCGCTTTTGTAGGGAACTCCCAAGATGGCGCCTATAGAGTGCTCCCGTAAGTTAGGTAGAGTAAACTAGTGTATTTTTGCCGTCACCCGGAAGTATCCAGCGCGGCTTCAATGTCCTAACCCGGTAACACTCTCGTGAGTTGAGAAGCCGGTACCGTGGTATTGATGAGAGGACGCCTTGCTAATCTAAAACAGGTGTAGTTGGAGATTTGGAGCTATAAAAGGAACTCCAAGAAACACACATATACTTTTATCGGGTAAGAGGAGCGGTACGCGATTTTATATAGGAGCGTCAAACCATACAAGTAAGTGAGGAATTGAGCTCATGGATATGTAGTCGGCACTATTTTGACCTTTTATTTAATCTAGTTATGTTAAAATACTAATTTAGTCTAATATGCCTAAGGTTATGATCTTTTTATATAATGTAAATACATTCTGAGACTTTAAGTGGGTCTATTCGATAGATTGCTGAATTTATTATGCCTTTATGCAACTCAATGCCCAGTTTGGGTATAGCACGCTTTTTGTAACATTTAAACTCCTATTTTGGAGTGGCGTGGTCTTGCCCAATTGTCCCCGAACATTTAGTGTAAACTTATGCCTGAATATTATGACTCAGTGAGGGCAATAAATTGTATAAGTGGACACATTTGGATATCTTTTGTTGTGTCGTTTACACTATATGCCTGGGATTAGACTATTTAGGGCATTAGAGGTTTTTGGGAATATATTCGGTGCTAGTCCCCAGAGGATATTAGGTAACCGATTTATATTCTCGTGTTTTCTCTAGACCCCAATTATCAAAGGGGGACCAGAATCAGGATACCCGGTCTAAAAGGGATAGTGTTCTACGATTAACAACCGCCTTTATTTAGCAAGGACACACGTTTGGCCATTCTTTAAGGTAAAAACTGTTTTATCCTTCTCCTCTTTTTTTTTGTGTTGTGAGACACCGTACATTAATAGGTCAGATATTATCTAGCTATTCTCTTTTTTGGCTTAATAGAACCAGTGTTTGGGCCAGCAACTTTGTATACTGCGAATGAAAGAGTGAGTGACGCCCTCTTTTATTATCAGCTCTAACCAGAAGAACCATTCTTCAAGTTAGATCCAGCTAACCATTCTCCTGCTTGTATAATGATGGAGAGGTGAGACATTTTAAATAAAAAAAAATGTTTTGGGGTGTTAAAACACTCAGAGGTGCTCGCTCCATTTAGTTAATAATGTAGTATTCGAATACTCTTGCTTGTAGATAATAAAGTGAGTCTCTATAAAAAAAAATCTTTTTACAACAGTATACTACAACATTCCAGTGAAGGAACAGGAAGCCTTTGATCTCTACTGCCCGAGAAGTATACGCTCAGGGCTACATTTATGTTGCCTCAAAAAGGTGAGGCTAGGTCTTAACATAACTATGGTATAGCCCATTCCATCTTGGAGGGCAAGTGATATGTGAGTTGAATGATTCATAAGATTTGTGAAAGCTTGAATGGGAACAGTAGGGAAGAGTGACATATATGCCTAGATAATTATGAGACAATAGGTTCTTTCTTTCCATGGGGGATATTTTTAATTTTGTCTTTAAGCACTGTTATTAGATCACAAAATTGGGGACGTTGTGCAGTATTTCAGTATGAAATTTTAGAACACCGTTTGTAGGGATGTACAAAACAGTTTATAAATGAATAATAGACATTAAGCTGTTTTACATGCTTAGATTGCCTATTTTTAGTCTCATTGATTGTTATTTGTGTTTTATTTTTTGACATGTTTTTAAATTGTGTATAGGTGTATTACCTTCATATCTACTATTTCTTGTTGAGAGTTTACAAAATTCCTTGTCTTGAGAAAGATGGCAACATAGGAGTCCATCGAACCGCGTCGACACATAACTGAAATATACACAATCTGTCTAGTGGCTAGACCAAAGAGTATTCTATAAATTGGACAATACCTGGCACAAGCCTGTAATAAATTGTTTTTCACGGATGTGTATGCCACTGATGACATAGGATAGTGTGTCTTGTAATATGTACACTCTCTTTCTTTATTCATTTTAAACTTTTTATTATTGGTTTTTATAATCATGTAATTAGGCCTGTCTTTTGACTTTGATAAAGTTGTATGTTAGATATAAATGATTTGCTTCTTAATTGTCTTCTGTACTATTTGTACTTTTCAATCAATTTTTATCAATAAATTGATTTTGTACCTCTTTACATCTTATGTTGTCTAGATTATCTATCGGAAATATATGGTCTCACTTCCAATGAATGTGGATGGTATGAGTGATTTAGGATGAATGGAATAGATTAATTTAACAAGTTATTCTTTCTCCAAAGGATACAATTCTTTATATTTTGTATTGTCAAGGTACATATATATGGAGTTAAATATAGTAAATATGCATTTTCTTATATATACTTTCCTTCACAATATTTTGGCTGTCGATATTTTGGCTGTGATATTTTTGTTAAGCATCAATGGGGTAACCCTGTATTCCTCAGAACCTGGGCATTATGCATTACATAAACACAAGTGGTTATGTCGGATAGAATTTTGATGCAATTATACTTGTAACTTAATTTATATGAGAGAATTAATCTAAGAAACATGTAGGTCTGAATAACTCAGTTAATCACATTTATTTTATGAAAGTACAATGACAATAATTAATTCAAACAAGGGTGCTCCAAATGTGCCAAGTGCAAAAGTGATTGTGCAGTGCATCAAGAAAAAACAGATTGGGGGGAAGGGGGGTCGCCCAGGATTTCTCTCCCGAAACTAGCCAGAAGTTGGTACGATGGCGGTATAGTGCTCCTGGCAATCCAGAAATATTACTGGGCGGCCCAGCTCATTGTAATCAACCACTGGGTCCACCTACCCCCTGATCAGCCGGCGTATAGAATGGACCGCCACAACATGCAGCCCGATGGTTATCTTAGAGTGATATATGGAGGGGGTCACATTGCAACGTTGCCCAGCCCAACGTCGGTCGTAATACAGATCTGGCAGGAAGCATCGACAGCCCTAGGCTGGCGTAACAAAATCACACAAGCCACCCCGCTATGGGACTCCGTGAAACTGGGCCTCCTAGCAAAACAGCGAGGCTTCGAAAAATGGGACCTGATTGGCATCTCGAGGGTAGGAGACCTGTGGGTGAGGTGGGAAGTAATTCCCTTTGCAGACTCCAGAAACACTACCAATTGGCGTAATCTGAAGTCTTTCGCTATTTCCAGATCAGCCATGCGCTGAGGGGAGTGCTACCAAGAGGGGATGAACTCCCGGAATCCTCTCCCCTGGAGGACAGACTACTGGATGATTTCATGGCAAAGGGGGCAATATCTCTCATGTACTGCAAAATCCTTAATAACTCCCCGGAACTCCTGTCCACACTTCGAAAACGCTGGCACGCTGACCTCGGTGACCTAGAGGACGACGAAAGGCAGGAGGCTCTGACCTCCCCTAAAGAGGTAGCCATTATATCCTGATTCAAACTAGTACAGCTCAAAATTCTCTAAAGAACATATTTCGCCTGCAACACACTGGTCAAAATGGCGAGGTCTAAGTCCGGACTATGCCCAAGGGGATGTGAACAAGAGGGCACCTTTTTTCATATGATATGGGGATATCCGGCGCTACAGGACTATTGGAATAAGGTGGTGTCCTGTATCCAGAATGTGTGTAATATAACAGCGTCTGGGTCACCAAGGTGGTGTTTACTGAACATATGGGATGAGATGGTACTCAATAGCAAAGAACATCTCTGGGTGACATTGGGGTTTATGGTGGTCAAAAGAAATATAGCTAAGCAGTGGAGGGCAACATCAACCCCCACATTGTGTGAATGGAAAATTGACATGGACTGGTGTATGGTGGCGGAACGGACGGTGTATGAGATTCGAGGATGTCCCCATAAGTGGACCAAGGTTTGGGGAAAATGGAATGAGTACCGAGGAATGATTTGCATGCCGATAAACAGTGGGAGACAAGTGAGGCAAATGGGCGAGACCCGTCCAGATAACGATGACCTATGAGCAATTGGGTGGGGCTCTAAATAGTTGGGAAATGTAACTATTGTCGCAAATTACCCATTTTCGGACTATGGATCTCAAATCATGCAATGTATCAGATTGTCACTGCTATGCTGTGTTTATGTTCTGTAATAAGAAGATTTTTTTTTTTTTTTAAAACAGATTATACACATAAACAAATGATAAGTGCAAATTCTTTGACAGGGGCCTGTTCCAGCTAGAGAAATTTATAGTCTCTCTTTAATGGGACAGATCTATCTGTCCATAGATTCCCAGAAAACGGAGATTCAGTACAGGCAGCTTATAACATCGTCAATGTTTTGACCCTCTTATGAAGCATGCGCTTTCTATACATCTAAACAGGTCTTTATCAGGCCTGGGTATGGAATGACCTGTATATTTATAATATATACAGTTGCAGCGCAAGCGTGGTAAAAATATTAATTATGCTCTTACTCTCATTTACAACTCTAACCGTCCTGGGCCCTTCATGATTAGACAGTCTACAGAACTTCCATTTACCAGAGGCAATGGTCCTCTGATCAATCTTTTTCCGCTCGATAGGAGGGGTGGAAATGAGGACCATAAATTGATAGCCAACTCACAAATTAGAGATTAAATTTAAGTACACCACTCTTAAAACCATACTGTAACAATAAAGAATAGCCAACCTCCTGAAGAGGGTAAGTCGAGTTAAGATTATGCAGATCAAAAGCTCTGCAACTGCAATGCACAACAAGAGAAGTAACACCTGATGTTCTGTCAGAGCTCGATGATTCTCCCTACAACATATTAAATCATTAGTAAACAGCACAGTTCAAGCGAAAGAACCAACAGGACTCAATAATGAGACTCGGACAGATACTTGATTAATTTGGTTACTGTATTAAAGATTCAAAGTTCATTGCACAAGCAATTTCTTGAAGTTCAGTTAAAAATATCACAGCTTTTATAACAATGCCAAACATTTAAGCAGGCTTTCTTGGGTGGTTATAATCAAAATCAGCTCCTAGAGTTACAGAGTCCTACCACCATTAAGGCAGAAGGATAGCTAAAATCCTACGAAAATGGGGAAAAGGGCTCAAATTTAAAGTCTATTAAGGGCGAGTCCATTAGCATGAACAAAGACATAAAAGGAATGAGAAATGGAAATGGTTTGGCAAAGAAGGTTCAGGTTCAAAGAAGGTTCAGTCTGTCAGCTATGGGCTATAGCATCAGCCAGGCAGTCCAAAAGTAGGAGGAAAGTTAATCAAAAATCCACCAGCATAGCATCAGGGTCTCAGACTAGGAAAAAATCAGAATGGTGATGCCCCTCTTTTGGGGTTTCTTCTTTTAGAAAGTCTCTAGCAACTTCCAGTGGCGTGGCCTCACACCACCATTGAAAGACCATCACATGTCCATATTCGCATAATGCCACCTAGGATACTTGCAACACTAGGATGGTTTCCCAGGCTAGTCATGGAAAACAAAAGATTTAGGGGCATATTCTCAAGAACGTGTGATAACTACCGCAAGTGTAGCTTAACGCAACCCTTCACATCGCAGTCCATCGTGGGAAAACAACTCCGTGTTAACGTGGTATTCACAACACGGCGGTACCATGCGATAGTCACAGGACAACGCGGCAAATGAACGCGTTAGAAACAACGCAACGCCGCAAAAACGCAAAACCCCAACGCGAAAATAGTAGCGATGACGCCAATCGCGATACAAAAATCTACGAAAACCAGCCACAGGCCTGCAATTCCCACGCGTCATGCGGGAAAATGCACCATAAAAGTAGAAAAAAACATACCAACAAAAGCCAAACAACAGCGAAGCACAATGGAGGCAGCCGGAGCAAGTACAGAGGACAACCAGAACCCCACAAGCCCCACGGAGGACCAGCCTGGGACCTCGGGTCAGGGAAGGGCAAGGACAAGAAGAAGAGGAAGACGAAGTTCAGTCCGCAGGAAAACAGGATCCTGATAACGGAGGTGATAGAACACCATCAATCACTGTTCGTCACCTCCACTATGTCACTGGCAACTAAAAATGGAATATGGCAGACCATCGTGGACAAGGTGAATGCAGTCGGAGTGCTGAAGAGGACAATGGACGAGGTCAAGAGGCGCTGGAATGATGTGAAGCTCAAAACCAAGCTGAAACTCGCAAACAACCGGAAGGCAGCAATGCAGACTGGAGGTGGGAGTCCTGCGCCACAGGAGGAGCTGGGCCGAGATGGAGGAAATGGTGTCCACAGTCATCAGTGGGGAGACGGTGGCAGGAGTCGGGGACCGGACACTGCTCAACATGACCGGACACAACAGCAACAGGGTGAGTAACCACCAGGGACTGGGGAGACGGGGGAGAAGGGCACAATGGCACACATGCACAATTAAGCATAGCACATCTGCGGACAAACCATGCCCCAGACCCACAACTCCCACCAAGAGACCAATGCACACAGGTATGCAACATTTCAGCACTGCAGAAGCACAGAACCCAGAGGCACACCGCATGGAAGGGAGGAGGGCAGCTAAATCAGAGCTTCAGGGACGACTCCCCCAAAATGCGGCACACACACATAACATGCAGAGCACATCAACATTGACAACGAGGTGGTACAAACCGCAACACGTCCACAGCAGAACAGAGGACACAACAGGTGCTGCATGTGCGTAGAAACTGGCCAATCACATATGGCACTGCAGGAAATGTGAGTTGACAATGTACAAGTACAAACTCACATCCGTGATGTAGTCGGAATGTCTACTGTCCCGCATCAAATAGGCAGCTCCCCCAAACAGTCACAATGTACACTGTCATGCAGTCTGAATGCAGACATGTACAATGCGTCAACATACATGTGTACACGATGTCAAACTGCATCTCCCCTTCACATTGCAGGGGAAATCCAACACCTCCTGCAGAGCAGTCCGAACCTCTCTTCTCTGATGACGAAGAGGACCACCACACCTTCGACTCCGACGCCCTCGAACAGCTCGTGGAGAGCCTCTGCAGCCCACTTCCAGGATCAGGGCAACCCAGCTGCCACGAGGAGCCCCCCCCCCCCTGCACAGTACACACAGCAGGCAGCACCCACCACCACAGCTGCCTCCCAGGACCCCCACGACGAACACATGGCCTTCCAACGCCGTGTGTTAGGGTGCCAGGAGAAGCTGGCTGAACAGGTGCAGGTGGGGTTCGACCGCATGGCAGCCATACTAGACGCCATACGTGGGTGTCTAAGTCCCATCAGGGACCAATCACAGTCCCTAACGGACGCCCACAGTCCGCTCCATGCCCTCCAACAGACCATGGCGGGGTGGGCCCCAGGTAAGGCCCCAAAAGACTATGCTTACACCAGCAGGGGGATACAGGTCTCCCCCCCATGCGCAACATGCAACATGGTGTTGCCTATTACCCAGAAACACTACAGTGTCTTCTCAGCAAACTCTTTCCCCTTCAGAGATATTGCCGCAGGGGTGGTTGCTCTAAAAGCAGAGATCTCCACCAGGCAGGCGGGGCTGCATTCACCCAGGGAGTGCAGGCCCGTGGCCGTCGCCATTGACCTGGTGGACCTCCGCTCTAAATGAGCCTGTTTATGCTTAAGTGCATTCTGTGAAAAAATTATTGCTAAATTTGAACTAATGATATTGTGTGACTGACTTGGCTAATAGTGTTAATTCCCAATATTAGCATAGATAAAATTCAATATTTACTCTGCTGATGCTAAGTAACATGTAAACATTGAAGCGATTATGTTGCCATGTCTAAGCACTCACTAAGCCAAAAGTGATCGCGGCAGACCAAAAAGAACATCCGTCTATATGGTGAAAGTATTCATATTGAGTCGCTCTCAAATTGTACGCAGTTTCCTGTGATAAAACGGAAAGAGAGCTCTTGCTCTCAGTATTCTGAAGCACTGGTCTCGTCAATTGCTGCAGTTCTCTAACACTCCATCATTGTGCAATCATTTCAGCCAAAGAGCCGTATTTTGGCAGTCTCAATATTTGCTAATCCCAAAAACGCTGAGGAGACCAGAGATACGCGGGCAGCTGCAGCAAGGAGACCTCTGGGCGAACTCCGAATCCGGGAAATAAACACTGACTGCACATGATGCACTGATGGGTGCGGGCTGCGGCGTCAGTCATGGGCCTGGCTGCAGCTAGAGCGCCTACAATGCAAGGGTTTTAAAAATACCTGTTTTTCCGAGAAGCGCTGTCATTTTTCCAAAAAGAACATATTTTGACATTAACTGCTTACTTTTAATTTTTCTACAAGTCCACACAGGGCAATGAAGCGAGGCAGAGCAATAATCTATTCGCGGAAATGATTCACAGACTCCTGAGAAAACGCAGGCTCTACACGGGGAAGACAGAGCCGTGCCTACAAACAGTGGCACAGTGAGCTGGGAAGGGGCTGTCTGTCACTGGTAGAAATCATCAAGCACATCTTACCACGTCATAAGTGATCATTATCAGACTTAAAAACGCCAAAATGGAACCTGACACTTTCCATCCCGGTTCTTCGTCCTCGTGTCAAGTGATGGCCCACAAAACTCCAAAGTTAATATTTTAAACAGGCAGGCAATTCCCATTATGTATTTCCAAGCTAGAATATACTGCTTCAAGCATTTGTCGGGTTACTCTCTATGCATAAACACAGTCACCCTTCTTAAAGATTTCAGACAACAATATACAACAAGCAACAACGGCTCTTGATTTGAAGCAAGATATACATTAATGTGTAAGATGTAAGCGCAAACAAAGCACCTTCACCCCTGTTAACAATTGACCCCAACACGGATCTGGAAATCCAGCCTAGACCTCCTACACCCAGGTAAAACCCCTCACGGAGGACTATTTCTTCCCTCCCTCTGCTTCCACTTGGATCATATCTCAGTGTATTGCTTGGAGCAGTCTGAGCCTTGTAAACAGGCTCCTCAGCCAGTCAGCAGAGGTCCATGCCTCTGTACCACTCCTCAACTGTGGGGGGATCCGCACTCCACCATTTCCTCACAATATCCCGCTTGGCGAGCAACAAACTAAGCCCCCCTCATGAAAGTTCAGGAGCTTCAGTCACTGTCCCAGCCCTCAATTTTCCAAACAGTGGATCAAACAGTGCAACTTCAGGATCTTATGGAAGGGCATCTCCCACGCCCCCCCAACTGTGTATTGGTTGTGGACCAATAGGGGGATATTACAGGACGGCCCCAGAGTATGCAGAAATATTCCCCATGCATCCCCACATCTCCAGCAGGCGGGGACAGAGCCCTAACCATCCTCCCAATGGAGTCGGGTGAAAATATACCCGGTGCAGGCCCTTAAACCGAATCAAATGTAGTCGTACCTATATGGCCAGGACGCCTGGTGTCATCTTGGCCTCAACCCAGTGTTCTTCCTCAAACGCATCCCGGCCCCTCTCCCATCTCTCCTGCAAGTGCCTAAAGGGGTCAGGGGAGTTAACGACTAGGGATCTGTACACCCGGAAAATCCCCTTACTTTCAAGTTGTGTCATTATTTTGTGTCCCTCCAGGGAGTGAAACTCAGAGACATCCACCAGGGCATCTCTGTGGCTCTCCAAGGCATGCCCAAGTCACAGATACCAAAAGAGCTGACTCCTATGAATGTCATAGGTATCCGTTAGTTGTTTGCAAGACTTTGCGGCCGATTCCGATTTCGGCCGGAAGGGCACCGAACGATGGTCGGAGCCCTTCCGACCGAATCGGACGCGTGCCGGCAGATTCTCCTTCCGACCGAGCCATTCCGATGGGCTCGGTTGAAAGGAATCCGACTTCGATTTCCGGATGGCTACGACGGGCTCGGAGAGCCCATCCGCCGTCCGGAAATCCTTCAGTACTCCCGGCCGCCTCTTCACGACCGAGGGAGTACGATGGCAGATGTTCACTGCCTTTTCGTGCCGGTCTTTCCGGCACGAAAGGCAGTCGATAACTGTCTTTGGGGGCCCCAGTAGGGCCCCCATGGAGTGCGAGGCCGCCGAATGGCGGCCTGGGAGCACCTATGGTGCCCCTCTGTTGATCCCTGCACCGGTGGCAGGCACCTTGGGGTGCCGGCCACAGGAGTGCAGGGATGTACTGCACTCCTGCTTTCCACAATGAAAGCATGCATTCCGCTTGGAATGCATGCTCCCAATGTAGTAGTATATGAGTGCGACCGAACAGGGTTCGGTCGCATCGTACTGCAGGGCCGTAACCGACGACAGCAGGTCGGTCGGTTACGGCTCCTGACCGATGTCGGACGGACCTGAGTCCGTCCGACATCGGAATCGGCCCCTAAATGTGGCTCCATTCCCACACATCCCCAAGCTCAAAGATGCCTATGAGATCCCACGAATGGAACCACTCAATCCAGCCACCTTCCAAACTAGTGTCCCTTGTCATAAAAGCATCTTCGCCGTCATCCTGTCCTGCCACCCATTATGTTTCACTCTGCCTTTCTAACAATTGAGGGGAATACTGGTGACCAGGAGCAACACGTGCAGCACCGGGGAGTCATGCAGAATGGAATATAGACCCAAGGAGTCTAGGGTATCCAGCTGCACCCGCACCACTGAGTCCCCTCTGTGATAGGAAAGTCAGTCATTTAGTAGCATCAGTTGGGAGGCCTAATACTAAAGTTGAAGTTCAGGACTCCCCAGACCACCATCGAAGGACAACTGCATACATTTAGTGAAGGAAACCCTTAGGATGCCTCCTGCCCATAGGAACTGAGTGAGTATTGTTCGCAGAGACTGAAAGAACTGCGTTCGGAAGAGTTATGGACAGTTCTGAAGAACATAGGGAAATTGTGCTAGAACCAACATTTAAATAGAGCTTCATGGCTCATTATAGTGAGCGGCAATGTGGTCCAGCCCTCGATGTCCCTTCTGGCTCTATCTACCAAGAGGGGGTTTGATGAGTTCCTGACTGTAATTGGCATCACGGGTGACCATGAAGCCTAACCATTTTAAATGCGTCATAGCAACCTTCAACTGTGGGATGTGTACCACATTATATGTGCCACCCATTAGGGACATGAATGCCGACTTGCTCCAGTTAACCATGAGGCCCGAAGCATAGCTATAAACGTGTAGGATTCGGAACGCTCTTGGAGCCAAGCTCTCGGGTAACTGTATGTACAATAGCAAATTGTCGGGTAAAGGGAAACTCAGTCTTCAGTACCACCATGCCATTGAAAGCCCCTCATGCATGCATCTTGGTGAATCCACTTCGACAGGGGATCCACCATTAGTACGCACAACATGGGCAACACAGGGCACCCCTGTCATGTCCCTCGACTTATAGCAAAGGGCTGGGTTAGGGCACTGTTGACACAGATGTGAGCCCACATGGAGGAGTATAACATCTTGACGTAGCCTAGGAAATGTCTGCCAAAAGCCATTTTACACAATACATTATGCATAAAGAACCAGTGTACCTTGTCGAAGGCCTTGTGGAAGTCTACCGACATCAACGTAGCCTCACACTGTAAATCACTCAAGTTTGCCATCGCCACATGTAAGCACATGAGGCAGTGTCAGGTACTTCCACCAAGCATAAAGCTGTTTTGGTCATGGGGAACTAGTGTGTGAGATTTCTCCTGCAACCCAGTGGCCAGGACCCAAGCTGCGATCTTCCCTTCGATCTTAATAAGCGAGATGGGCCCATATGAAGTGGAAAAATCCGTGGGCAAACCGGCTTGGGAAGAACTGTAATTGTAGAGCACAGCATATCATGTGATCATTTCCCAGTCTTAAGCACCTCTTTATATGCCCCCAGCATCAGTAATGAGGCAGATCTTTTGTAGAACTCAAGGTGTATTCTGTTAGACCCTGGTGCCTTACTGAGGGCATGTCCGAGGTTACCCCCTGAAGCTCCTTGGTCGAGAGGTAGGGCGAGGTCAGCACCATCGGCGGCCGACAGGAACCGTACTGGGAGGTCATTCACAATCGGACACTCACACTTGTACAGGATGGGAGTGCAGGGGTGCATAGAGCCTCTTAGGGGGAGATTTACAATAAAATGTTGGAGCTCGGTGTTACGCCAAAATTGATAACGCTGCGCTCCAACATTTTTAAAAAGTAGGGGTGCGCCGTATATACAAAAATACGGCGCACCCATGTGTCTGCCCTAGCGCTGGTGCTAATAAAGCTGCCTAGCACCAGCGCATGCACCCTTGCGCCATGTTGCAAGGGTGCCTGCGCTGCAGGGGCGATTGTTTATGTGCAGGAAGGGACACCTTCCTGCACATAAACAATCTTGAAAGGCGATTTGCTCTTTCCATGTGTGCTGCAAAATGCAGCACACATGGAAAGAGCAAAATGTGAGGAAAAATTAATCATTTCTCCTTGTATCGCCAGTCTAAGACTAGGTATTCCCTGGTCTTAGTTTTTGGTGCTGCCCAGCCATGTAAATCTGGGGCAGCGTCAAAAAGCAATGGGTGTTGTAGAGGAACGTCCACTGCAACACCTATTGCACGCCCCTTTCACACTAAGTGAAGCGTGAAAAGGGCCCTTATTTACAAGGTGGCGTTAAGCCACATTAAGTGGCTTAACACCACTTTGCAAATAAGGAGAAGGGGATATCACCACCAGAACGTCACAAAAAGTGACGTTCCTGTGGCGATTTTCCCTTCTAAATATGCCCCTCAGTATTTTGCTAAAGAATTGGCAATGCTAGCAGCTCTGGTGACTTCCTGTCTCTTGGCATATTGTCCGGTTGGAACAGGTGGTGGGTGGCGGGGTGTGGGAGGGGGAATCGCGCGGGGGAGGAGTCGCTGAATTGAGTGCACAATATTTTTTTAAAATGTACCTTGCCGCCGGTCCGCGTCTTTGCTCCTGCTCTCCTCGTCTTCAGACAGGAAGCACAGTTAGGCCCCACTGACCAATCACAACGCTGCAACCTAGGGACCGGTATGGGCTTCAGGTTTGTTCCTCTTATGCAAACCTTTTTATGGGTCTATATGAGAGGGAACATCTCTTGACAGGTTATGCATACTACCCCAATAAAGAGATGTGCTGTAGAAGATATGTAAATGATATTCTCATGATATGGAACAGCCCAGATATGGAATTGATAACTTGTCACCTGTAATTAAATGATAATGAGTTCAATGTCACCCTGAGTTTCACCATAACAGAATTATTTTACTTGATGTTGATTTGTAAGTTGAAAACAGTGCAATGCAGTGCTATCTAGAATGTCCAGAAAACCAGCATCAGTGAATACAGTATTAAATGTTCAATCAGCACATTCAAACAAACAAACATAAATTGAACTTCCTAATGCTGCATACATTTAATCATTTGAACATGTGGACTACAAAAAGTGGGCTCCACTGTACGTAAGCGTAAAGAGAGATGGAAAGAACATCTTAGAGCTATTAAAAACAAAGATCTGAACTATCCTCTAAGTACACATCTGTATGAAACACATGGAATATCTGAAACTGGTCAGGTCAGATTTGTGGGCATATAACAGATCAAAATAGACTGAAGAGGTGGCAATGCGAAATCGAAAATACGATGCAGGGAGGCCTTTTAGATCAACATACTTAAAACTGTGACTAACATTTTAAATATTGACAGATAATTATACATATTACTTTCAACTCTAGGTAATATCTGAGAGCTGAGCAAATCTAAATATCAGCACTAAATTCCAACTTCTGTCAATCAATCATTTATTTATTTTTGTAGTTGCCTTTCTTCCTCTAGTAAGGATCAAGAATACAGCCCGTTGTTGGCTTAATAACATAATCATAGGATTTAGAATCAAGAATGTCAGGTTTGAGACTCCTGCAATATCTTCAATTCAATTGACCAAAGAAACCACACACGTAGGGTTGTCTGATGTACATGGATTCATTTGCTAGTATTCTTTCAGTTTTATGATCAGTGTCACTGCAACCATTTTGATAAACGATTAATTGGAAAAAAGTTACAAGTGGGATCAAAAAGTTGGGAACTTATTAGATTGAGGAAATTTGTTTTTACCACTGTAACTGAATTTGAAATATATATTTATATCAGATTCTAAGTTACAAAACACACAAAAAAGGACAGTGGACCAAAGGGGCAACCAGTCAGGCACCAATCCAATGCAATCACCAATTGAAATTATTCAAATACAGAAGTAAATTCTTGTGTGCAAAATCTCCAAAAGTGCCCCCTGCCCAAGAGCACTCCCCTGTTACCAGGGGCAACCAAATGAAAAACAAAATTAGAGATGCACCACTTTGCAGCAATATTCCAAACAAGTCCTTTAAACAATAATTCTCCAAGAATCCACCAATTCCTTGTACACTGGTCAAGTTTTTTCTTTTCCTTTATTAGTTCCTTCCGTGCTCATGACGAGCTCAGCTCGTCATGCTGCGCGGTTGCGCTGTGCGCATGACGAGCTGAGCTCATCACGACTCCACCCGCGATCGGAATGTCCCGCATACGAGCGGAATTCCGATCGCGGTCAAGGGGTTAAAAGACAGACAGCCAACGCGTTTCGTCCTAAAAAACAGGACTTCTTCAGGGCTGTAGATTAAAAACATATAAAAAACTACTTTAACAGTACAATACAATTTTTTTAGTACAAATGTATACAACATTTGAAATGATATAAAAACACACAGAATCACGAACAACATTCAACAAGAGTCACATATCTAACTTTACAGGAGAAGGAAAAACCAAATTCTGTGACTGCAGTGAACCTAGACATTTTGTTAGACATAAAACAGTTTGTTTGTAGAATTTACACAACTTGAAAGAAACACAAAGACACAAAAACATCATGTATAAAAATTAATGCATTAAATCATTAGAAAACAGAACACAGAAAAAAAGGGGGGTTTAGTCACCAAAGATTCTTCATAATATGCGTGAACAGCACCAAGAGGATAGACATCCAACCACTGAGAAGACCAAAACTGGGTATCACTTTTAAACCCATCAATATGTAGTCTATTTGTCATGGGGTAATCCCCAGCATCCCATAATCTATCGCAATGAGGCAAAAGAGACCTCCAAAATCAATTCTATGCATGATGCGACACGAGGGTTTAAAACATATGCAGTATATAATCCTCACCGTACCCAAAACAAAGAACCATAATAACGACAATAGCAAAAGTCGAAACAATGATGACGATAGTACCTACCAATGTAGGAATTATGTAGAGAATTTGAGGTGATAATCCTGACGAACTGTTATTTTGCGACAGGGGTGGTATTTACACCCTTGCGTTCCGCTAAACAGTTCATCAAAACAAATGGGAAAAAGGAAAAAGAGAGAGAGGAGAAGAAAGGGAGTGTCAGTCAAATCCCTGGGAGCATTGTATCACATGTTTAAAACCCTGTCTATTTGCACAGTTATTGAGTATAGCTTTTATTTGGACATACCTCATCTATCTGAGCCAATGCGTAATCCGATCAAAACGAAAAGATGATGTAAGGTTGGTTATTCTTCCAATTTTCTTAATATCACTTGGTAATTTTATGGCCAGAGGTGGAGCCTGTGTGGTATGATAGCCACAGTAATGTAATGCCATAATACAATTGTTACTCCCTAGGCCATATCGAAAATATAGCCAATATCCCTGTGGGGTAAAGAAAACCATATAAAGGAAATAACACTAAAATGCATCCTTCAAATAAAGGATTCATTTCAAATACATATCCTATTATCCATCCCCACTAGTCGTCCAAAATTGTATACAGATACTGAAAAACCTTCTAGTGTGCATGCTTGTTTTTGATTGGGCAAAAAACACAGTATTATCTCCAGCCTCAATATTTAAGCAGCCAGGCTAGAAGCTCTAACAACGCTCAATTGCCAAACGTTTGGCAGAGAAACAATTGATAGCGTAAAGACTACCTAATTCAATGTTATCAAATATGTACATCGAATTAACTTCTGTGCACTTGCATCACCTATTCCACCTGCTCTCAACAAAGCCATGTATACAAAGAACATTAGAAGATATATAGCCCAAAGACCCTGTCTTTATTGGTACCCACATTTGTCATTATATCGCGGGAAAAACGTCTAAAAAGTGATACCGACGCGGTCAAATTAAACTCCAAAACAAAATGCAAGGAGCACAATCGCATATCTAAAAGGACCGCCATTGGTGAAAAAGGCCCCCCACCCATGATAAGGTGCCCGAACAGGGAGCATACAATTTTACTCGCAATGGCACATGTGCTACACCCGTAATAATATAATGGGAGCATGGGCCATGCAATACATCAAAATGCAACCAAACTCCTTTTTTCCGATTAGCCCGCCCATCTTGGTTATAGTCCAAGCTCAATCCAGTAATCACCCCTATGTAAACAAGGAACCCCACTTACTCGTTATCGTGTAGTCCGACGCCACATCGTAAAAGGCGTTCTCCTGCCGCCCAACAATTCAAATTGCGGTAGGAGAACCTAAATACACATAGTCCGGTCACGTGATTCACATGCGCGACGCGATCGTAGAAATAGACGGCGGATCCGATGTTGCAAATCTCCGCCATATTAAAGTGGTTATAAACCCTTGAAAACAGAGAAACCGGTAACTACGTCCGGTCCAAAACAGATGGATCATGGCAATTTAAAAAATTTACCAACGAAGGAGAGATGAATATGTGTCCAACAGTTCACGGTAGCGGTAAATGCGCATAGTCCAGTCACGTGACCCGCATACGTGACGTTACTATACACATAGACGGCAATTTCGATAATGCAAAAAACTGCCATACTTGAGTCATTATAAGCATTTGTAAGAAAAATTCAAAATAGCGGTAAATGCGCACAGTCCGGTCACGTGACCCGCATACGTGACGTTACTATAGACATAGACGGCAATTTCAATATTACAAAAAACTGCAATACTTGAGTCGTTGTAAACATTTGTAAGCAGAACAGGTGGATCAAGCCGATTTGAGAATCAGCCAACGGAGGAAATTTAATTGTGTGACCAACAGCTCAAAATAGCGATAAAAGACTTAATGCGCATGGTCCGGGCACATGACCCACATATGTGACGTCACTATAGACATAGACCGCAGTTCTAATATTACAAAACACTGCCATGTTGGAGTAGTTGTAAGTATTTGTAAACAGAATAAACGGTAACAGTGCCCGAACAAAAACAAATAAATCACAACGACCCAAAAAATCACACATAACCACCCGTATCTAAGCAACAAATTTGGTGGTCACCCAAAAGACCTAGTTTGTTTATATGCATATGGGCCAAATGTTATGCCGCCATAATGAATCGGGTACGGTGTACATGTTCCAAATTGGAACTAGTTCTAAGCCAAATCAGCCAATCAGAACCACCACAATACGTGGCCCCATAAGCCAGTTTGGGTCAATATCAAGTGCGAACAAAAATGCACAAGAGTATTAGAAATCAATATAAAAGAAAACGGGAAGACATGAACAAACAATGGTGTCTTACTTCAATAACTTATTAAAAAACATCATATAATCACATATACTTTGTCCCAAAGTGGAATGGTGAAAAACACTATATTTGGAATATATATAATGAAACCGTGTAACCACAGGTCTTCACTAAAATGGCTCATCAAAACTTAATATGCCGAGAATAGGTACAAAAGCCTTGGTAAAAAATGGCAGAGGCTATTAAGATTAAGACCACATATAATTCTAATCAGATCTAGCTATGAGAAAGAGAGATTTGGTCTCGAGAACATACACCGAGGTTTTTAAAGATGGTAATACATTTCCTCCTCGGTGTTATGCCCCATTTGTGTGCCTCTTAAACGACATATCCAAACCGCCTCGCGGCGGCGCAATGCCAATTCCCGGTCCCCCCCCCTTGGGTGCATGGGAATGTGATCAATGCCGTGGAACCACACGCTATAATCATTAGCATGATGTTCCCTCATGTGGTAAGTCATGGGATACTTGAGGTCATTGTTCCTAATGGCACGAACATGCTCCTGTATGCGGGTTTTGAGCGGTCGAATTGTACTCCCCACATAGATTTTATCACACCCACAACCAAGTACATAAACTACATATTTCGTGTTGCTGTTTATGAAGTGTCTAATTTCGTATATCTTGGTTGTGTTGTAGGAGAACTCCTTGATCTTATTTCTCCCATATGTGCACATGTTACAATTAAGGCATGTGACAAAGCCCATGGGAGCCGGAGGTAGCCAAGTTTTGTTAATAGGACTCCTTACATAACTGGGGCAGAGTAAGTTTCGCAGTGTCTTGCCCTTGCGGAATGTCACTTTTGGTTTGGATGAGACATGTTGCTTCAGGCTGGGAGTGTCATGTAAGAGACCCCAATGCTTCCGCAAGATGTTAAACAGAGCAGTACTGTTGTTAGTGTACTGTGTGATGAAAGCCAACTGTGAGTTCTTAGATTTAGTACAGCCTCTGTCCCCTTTAGCAACCAATGTACTTGCTCTTGTGACCCTTTGTATGCGGGAGTCCGCTTTTTTCAATACAGCTTCATTGTACCCACGGTTCTTAAATCTGTCTTTAACCACTTGGATGTTTTTTCTGAATGTTTGGTCGGTACTACAATTCCTGCGGACTCGTACCATTTCTCCAAAGGGGATGTTTTTAATTACAGATTGTGGATAAGCACTGGTAGCGTGTAGTGTACTGTTGCATGAGGTGAATTTTCGAAAGATCGTACTTTGAATGGTGTTATTTTCAATGTAAAACAAAAGGTCCAGAAATTCCATGCTACTTGAACTATGTTTCATAGTTAAATGGACATTGTGAGGATTATTGTTAAAGAACGAATAGTACTCTGACAACTGATCAACTGAACCCTTCCACAGTAGGATGATGTCGTTGATATACCTCCCCCAGAACACTATCATGTCCATCCAGGGGGAGGCATATCTACCCCAGGCGTGCTCCCTCTCCCACCAGCCCATGAAAAGGCCGGTGTAAGAGGGAGTGAACCTGGAACCCATGGCCGCCCCTTGGGTTTGATGGTACCAAGTCCCATCGTGTAGAAAGAAATTCTTAGATAAAATAATATCTGTCATTTCCATAAGCATTTCATTATGGTCAATGTAGTCCGCAGTGCGTGTTTTTAGAAAAGAATGAACCGCTCGTATGCCAAACTCTTTCTGAATACATGTGTATAGCCCTGTTACGTCCATAGTTACGAACATTAAGTCGTCGAACCACACTACTCCATCCAGTTTCTGTAGGATGTCTCTGGAGTCCTGAATGTAAGCTGGAAGATTAATGACAAAAGGCTGAAGAAATTTATCTACATATTGGGAAAGGCGTTCTGTCGGTGAATCAATACCAGCAATGATAGGGGCGACCTGGAGGAAAGCTTCTCCCCTTATGAATTTTAGGAGAATATAGATACAGGGGGACATAGGGTTGTTAACTGTTAGATATCTATGTTCTTCCTCTGACAGTAGACCATTTTCACTCCAATCATGCAGTCCGGTGTTAATGTGAGTGACAAGGGAGGCAATGGGATTACAGGTGATTCTACGGTAGCAATTGGAGTCACTAGGGGCCAGATGTAGGTAACTTCAATTTAGCGAGTCCTTAATAGCGATTTTTACCGAATCGCTATTAAGGACTCGCTAAATGGAATGTAGGTAGGAATCGCTAAAATATTAGCGATTCCTTAACATTCCTTAATAACGAATCGGTAATTGAGATTCGTTATTAAGGAATACCTAGCCATTCATTCCTATGGGCTAGGAGGCCCATAGGAATGAATGGGAAGATATTCACTATTAGCGATTCGGTATTACCGAATCGCTAATAGCGGGAGGTATTTCAAGGGTGCCCAAAGGACACCCTGTTGCACCCCTGAAATGTGCATGTGTGCACATGTGGTGCACATACATGCCATAAGGGCATGGATGTGTGCCACATGGCACATTTGAAAAAGCAAAAAGGGCTTTTTAAAGGAAATCGCTACTTACCACCAACTTGAAGTTGGTGGTAATTAGCGATTCCTTAAGGCTCAAGTGCACTCTTTTGAGTGCTACGTACATTGCATTTAAGGAATCGGTATTTCCGATTCCTTAAATGCAAGAGCAAAATAAGGAATCGCTATTTTGCGACTCCTTATTTTGCATGTAGGTATGAACTCACCTACATTGCACTCAGCCAAATACCGGTCGGTAATGCTGAAATTCTCCGAATTCCGGCAATACCGACCGGTATTTCGCCACCTATATCTGGCCCTAAGTTGTCTATTAATTTCATCCATGTAATCTGTGATATTCATAATCACCACATTGCCCCCCTTGTCCGCTTCTCTAATAATTACAGAATCATCATTGCTTAAGGATTCAAGCGCTATTTGTACTGTTAAAGTAGTTTTTTATATGTTTTTATTCTACAGCCCTGAAGAAGTCCTGTTTTTTAGGACGAAACGCGTTGGCTGTCTGTCTTTTAAAGAAAGATTCTAAGTTACAGCATAAATTTCTGTACTCCAAAGTTCGATCAGACGCACTCTCAGGACCAGGAAAAGATAATTTGTAGGAATCAGTTTATTTACACATTACCCATTTTAGCTGCCCCGCAGCCTTGATCACAGGTGAACCACCAATCGTGTGCCATATAAACAAAATGTAAATAACATCAACAAGGCCACCAATAGAGCAGGCAAAATCAGCAGGAGTAAGACCCTATTTGATACTAACACCACCAAAGAAGATGAGGGTGAAAGTAGCACCAGAATCATTTTGACGTCCAATGATGTCAAAGGGATTTTGGTTAAGAGCTGGGATATACTTACCAGTGATCCCATTATAGGCTGTTCGGTACAAGAAAGACCTAAAATCACCTACAGGAAGGGATGAAACATGAGGGGGATACTCGTCCATAGTGATATCACCTTGCACCCAGTAAGCAAAGAACATAACTTTCAGGGTTTCTTCCCGTCTGGTCACTACAAAGCTTGCAGAAATAGCTACATGCGGAAGGAATTCACTATGGGGAATCAGAACACTGTCAAACCCATTACCCAATTTATCACATGCAGTCTGACATTTGTCATATACATTTTAGAGTGCCCCTGCAAATTGTGGTATATTGGCAGTACCATATTGATGGCAAAGAAAAGGGTATTGGAACACATGAGGCCATTACCAACAAAGATCCACATTACCCAGTAGCACGCCATTTCCAATCCAAACACTTCTCAGATAGTTCCTTTCTCTCCTACTTTGCTGTTCAGCAGATAATGAACACACCAAGAGGTGGCGACAGGGTTCTCAAGCTGAGAAAGAAGGAATGAAAATGTATTATCGACCTTCAGACTAAGAGCCCAGGGGGATTGAACCAGGATGAAGAACTGGGGATCCATTTGCGGGAAGAATAGATCATGTTCGTAACATTCTTCTCTCCCCCCTCCCACCCCGCTCTCCCCTTATATAAGTGACAAGCACCTCCTCATCCTAGGATGCCACTGTTGGAGGCATTGTAGACATGGATAACAGTAATTGTGTATGTTATTGTGTAATTTTAGCTTTTATCTGCAAATTTTCTCACTTGTCTTTTGTTTTTGGTTACAGGAGGAATGGAAGGGACCCACCATACTGTGGTGGTTTCACCTGCACGAGTTACCTACCCTTTTCTTATGAGGCACAACTGGGTGATGCACCTCAGATAAGAAAATCTTCATCTTTTTTACATTTCAATGTTTGGACTTAGAGCATTAAGAATAGTTTGCTGCACTAGCAAAGGGTGTTATCTTTTGGGAGATTCATTGTTTCTGGGAGTTCTTGACCCTTTTGTCCTCAAGATTAGCGAGGATTTCCTTCTCGACCCACACTAAGGCTGGTTCCTTCTGGAGCCCATGGTTTACCTCGGGTGGCCATTACAACATGGGAGTCAATACGGGGGATTCATGTGAATCTGGCTGCGAGGAAGACCGTTCTTGTCAAAACGCGTTAGCCGTAATAAATCAATAACCTAAACTACCTCTGGAGTGCAAGTCTTACTGGCGTCTCATTGATTCTGAGACACGAGTGCTGCTGTGATATATATATATATATATATATATATATATATATATACATATATATACATATTATCTACTGGCGGTCACCAGTAGATAGTTATAGTTAGGACCTAGTTTCCATAGGAAAAGCGTTTTTTCTTTTCCCAATAACTTTGGCGCCGGATGACGAATCTTCGCGAAATTTTCAAAACTAGTGGCGCTCCGGTCAGCTCCTATCCTGAAAGTTTCGGGATGATTCGTCAGCGGGGCCGAGAAAAAGGGGTCCCAAACGCGTTTTCCCCATGTTATTTCCCATGGAAACTTTAGACACGGCTACAGCCCGAACTGCTGAACGGAATTACACCAAATTTGGCAAAAAGGTAGCCCTTGGTTCAGAAAGCGCCCTTTTTTTCAATGGTATAAATCCGTTCAGTAGTTTCTGAGAAATTCAAAAAATAGAGGTCAAAAGGTCAAAGGGGAGACTGGAAAGGGCTTGGAATCCTTCAGGCAACTGCGGAAGGTGTGGATTCAGCTGCCAGCATGATTGGGACATCACTTGGTGTTTGGGAGGCCCCGTCATTGTATGGGCTCCCACAGAGGACTTCAACACCCAGAAGGCAGTTGCCCGGGAGGAGTAATGTGATGTGTCCAGCAGTCCTTATGGCGGAGGTGGGGCAAGAAGTCACCTGATGGGAAATGGTCACAGCAGACATCTACTTTAACTGACCCCCCAAGGAAGAGAATAGCCAGAGAAACGGGCACTGATGAAGCTATTAAAAGCAGAAACGCGTCTGCCGAGCGTTTCTTTGGACTTTGCACACGGAGCGTGAAAGAAATCAATAAAGCCCTTTTTAATCTACCCCGGAGCTGTGTCGCACTCTGTTCGTACCTGAAGAGAGCCTGGTTGTTGTGTTTTGCCAGTCAGCAGGTACTGGGTAGCGATACGCCCTCTCGTTCAGAAGCTACACGGGACACCTGCAAAGTTGGTTTGGAGTACTGTCTGCAACGCGTCGCCCCCCCGGTGCTACACGTCTCCATAAGGAGTTATCCGGCACATGGGGAGAGAGGAGGCAATATTATATTGCCTGACAAGGGGAGACTGGAAAGGGCTTGGAATCCTTCAGGCAACTGCGGAAGGTGTGGATTCAGCTGCCAGCATGATTGGGACATCACTTGGTGTTTGGGAGGCCCCGTCATTGTATGGGCTCCCACAGAGGACTTCAACACCCAGAAGGCAGTTGCCCGGGAGGAGTAATGTGATGTGTCCAGCAGTCCTTATGGCGGAGGAGGGGCAAGAAGTCACCTGACGGGAAGTGGTCACAGCAGACATCTATTTTAACTGACCCCCAAGGAAGAGAATAGCCAGAGAAACGGGCACTGATGAAGCTATTAAAAGCAGAAACGCGTCTGCCGAGCGTTTCTTTGGACTTTGCACACGGAGCGTGAAAGAAATCAATAAAGCCCTTTTAATCTACCCCGGAGCTGTGTCGCACTCTGTTCGTAGCTGAAGAGAGCCTGGTTGTTGTGTTTTGCCAGTCAGCAGGTACTGGCCAGCGATACGCCCTCTCGTTCAGGAGCTACGCGGGACACCTGCAAAGTTGGTTTGGAGTACTGTCTGCAACGCGTCGCCCCCCCGGTGCTACACGTCTCCATAAGGAGTTATCCGGCACATGGGGAGAGAGGAGGCAATATTATATTACCTGACAAGGGGAGACTGGAAAGGGCTTGGAATCCTTCAGGCAACTGTGGAAGGTGTGGATTCAGCTGCCAGCATGATTGGGACATCACTTGGTGTTTGGGAGGCCCCGTCATTGTATGGGCTCCCACAGAGGACTTCAACACCCAGAAGGCAGTTGCCCGGGAGGAGTAATGTGATGTGTCCAGCAGTCCTTATGGCGGAGGAGGGGCAAGAAGTCACCTGACGGGAAGTGGTCACAGCAGACATCTATTTTAACTGACCCCCAAGGAAGAGAATAGCCAGAGAAACGGGCACTGATGAAGCTATTAAAAGCAGAAACGCGTCTGCCGAGCGTTTCTTTGGACTTTGCACACGGAGCGTGAAAGAAATCAATAAAGCCCTTTTTAATCTACCCCGGAGCTGTGTCGCACTCTGTTCGTACCTGAAGAGAGCCTGGTTGTTGTGTTTTGCCAGTCAGCAGGTACTGGCCAGCGATACGCCCTCTCGTTCAGGAGCTATGCGGGACACCTGCAAAGTTGGTTTGGAGTACTGTCTGCAACGCGTCGCCCCCGGTGCTACACGTCTCCATAAGGAGTTATCCGGCACATGGGGAGAGAGGAGGCAATATTATATTGCCTGACAAGGGGAGACTGGAAAGGGCTTGGAATCCTTCAGGCAACTGCGGAAGGTGTGGATTCAGCTGCCAGCATGATTGGGACATCACTTGGTGTTTGGGAGGCCCCGTCATTGTATGGGCTCCCACAGAGGACTTCAACACCCAGAAGGCAGTTGCCCGGGAGGAGTAATGTGATGTGTCCAGCAGTCCTTATGGCGGAGGAGGGGCAAGAAGTCACCTGACGGGAAGTGGTCACAGCAGACATCTATTTTAACTGACCCCCCAAGGAAGAGAATAGCCAGAGAAACGGGCACTGATGAAGCTATTAAAAGCAGAAACGCGTCTGCCGAGCGTTTCTTTGGACTTTGCACACGGAGCGTGAAAGAAATCAATAAAGCCCTTTTTAATCTACCCCGGAGCTGTGTTGCACTCTGTTCGTACCTGAAGAGAGCCTGGTTGTTGTGTTTTGCCAGTCAGCAGGTACTGGCCAGCGATACGCCCTCCCGTTCAGGAGCTATGCGGGACATCTGCAAAGTTGGTTTGGAGCACTGTCTGCAACGCGTCGCCCCCCGGTGCTACACGTCTCCATAAGGAGTTATCCGGCACATGGGGAGAGAGGAGGCAATATTATATTGCCTGACAAGGGGAGACTGGAAAGGGCTTGGAATCCTTCAGGCAACTGCGGAAGGTGTGGATTCAGCTGCCAGCATGATTGGGACATCACTTGGTGTTTGGGAGGCCCCGTCATTGTATGGGCTCCCACAGAGGACTTCAACACCCAGAAGGCAGTTGCCCGGGAGGAGTAATGTGATGTGTCCAGCAGTCCTTATGGCGGAGGAGGGGCAAGAAGTCACCTGACGGGAAGTGGTCACAGCAGACATCTATTTTAACTGACCCCCCAAGGAAGAGAATAGCCAGAGAAACGGGCACTGATGAAGCTATTAAAAGCAGAAACGCGTCTGCCGAGCGTTTCTTTGGACTTTGCACACGGAGCGTGAAAGAAATCAATAAAGCCCTTTTTAATGTACCTCGGAGCTGTGTCGCACTCTGTTCGTACCTGAAGAGAGCCTGGTTGTTGTGTTTTGCCAGTCAGCAGGTACTGGCCAGCGATACGCCCTCCCGTTCAGGAGCTACGCGGGACATCTGCAAAGTTGGTTTGGAGCACTGTCTGCAACGCGTCGCCCCCCGGTGCTACACGTCTCCATAAGGAGTTATCCGGCACATGGGGAGAGAGGAGGCAATATTATATTGCCTGACAAGGGGAGACTGGAAAGGGCTTGGAATCCTTCAGGCAACTGCAGAAGGTGTGGATTCAGCTGCCAGCATGATTGGGACATCACTTGGTGTTTGGGAGGCCCCGTCATTGTATGGGCTCCCACAGAGGACTTCAACACCCAGAAGGCAGTTGCCCGGGAGGAGTAATGTGATGTGTCCAGCAGTCCTTATGGCGGAGGAGGGGCAAGAAGTCACCTGACGGGAAGTGGTCACAGCAGACATCTATTTTAACTGACCCCCCAAGGAAGAGAATAGCCAGAGAAACGGGCACTGATGAAGCTATTAAAAGCAGAAACGCGTCTGCCGAGCGTTTCTTTGGACTTTGCACACGGAGCGTGAAAGAAATCAATAAAGCCCTTTTTAATCTACCCCGGAGCTGTGTCGCACTCTGTTCGTACCTGAAGAGAGCCTGGTTGTTATATATATATACATATATATATATACATATTATCTACTGGCGGTCGCCAGTAGATAGTTATAGTTAGGACCTAGTTTCCATAGGAAAAACGTTTTTTCTTTTCCCAATAACTTTGGCGCCGGATGACGAATCTTCGCGAAAGTTTCAAAACTAGTGGGCGCTCCGGTCAGCTCCTATCCTGAAAGTTTAGGGATGATTCGTCAAGCGGGGCCGAGAAAAGGGGGTCCCAAAACGCGTTTTCCCCATGTTATTTCCCATAGGAAACTTTAGACACGGCTACAGCCCGAACTGCTGAACGGAATTACACCAAAGTTGGCAAAAGGTAGCCCTTGGTTCAGAAAGCGCCCTTTTTTAAATGGTATAAATCCGTTCAGTAGTTCCTGAGAAATTCAAAAATAGAGGTCAAAAATCAATTTCCCATAGGAAACTTTAGACACGGTTACAGCCAAAACTGCTGAACGGAATTACACCAAATTTGGCAAAAGGTAGTGCTTGGTTCAGAAAGCGCCCTTTTTTAAATGGTGTAAATCCGTTCGGTAGTTTTGAGATATTAAAGGAAAAATCATTATATATCTGGGCGGGACCTAACTACACAAGCACGAGCTTGGCTCTAATTGGCTGCCAACACTTCAATTCAGGAAGTGTTGGCAGCCATCTTAGTGCAATGCTTTTAGGTCTTGCCTAGCGACGCAGCGCATGCGCTGCTCACTACACAAACACCACTGCACTGTCCTAAACCCTAAAACACTACCCCAGCACGACCCCCTACACTGCACGAATACCACTGCACTGCCCTAAACCCTAAAACACTACACCCAGCACGACCCCCTACACTGCCCAAACACCACTGCACTGCCCTAAACCCTGAAACACTACCCCCAGCATGACCCCCTACACTGCCCGAACACCACTGCACTGCCCTAAACCCTGAAACACCACCACCAGCACGACCCCCTACACTGCCCGAACACCACTGCACTGCCCTAAACACTGAAACACTACCACCAGCAAGACCCCCTACACTGCTCGAACACCACTGCACTGCCCTAAACCCTGAAACATCACCCCCAGCAAGACCCCCTACACTGCCCGAACACCACTGCCCTAAACCCTGAAACACCACCCCCAGCAAGACCCCCTACACTGCCCGAACACCACTGTACTGCCCTAAACCCTGAAACACCACCCCAGCATGACCCCCTACACTGCCCGAACACCACTGCTCTGCCCAAAACCCTGAAACACCAGCCCCAGCACGACCCCCTACACTGCCCGAACACCACTGCACTGCCCTAAACCCTGAAACACTAGCCCCAGCACGACCCCCTACACTGCCCGAACACCACTGCACTGCCCTAAACCCTGAAACACCAGCCCCAGCACGACCCCCTACACTGCCCGAACACCACTGCACTGCCCTAAACCCTGAAACACCAGCCCCAGCACGACCCCTACACTGCCCGAACACCACTGCACTGCCCTAAACCCTGAAACACCAGCCCCAGCACGACCCCCTACACTGCCCGAACACCACTGCACTGCCCTAAACCCTGAAACACCAGCCCCAGCACGACCCCTACACTGCCCGAACACCACTGCACTGCCCTAAACCCTGAAACACTAGCTCCAGCACGACCCCCTACACTGCCCGAACACCACTGCACTGCCCTAAACCCTGAAACACCAGCCCCAGCAAGACCCCTACACTGCCCGAACACCACTGCCCTAAACCCTGAAACACCACCCCCAGCAAGACCCCTACACTGCACACCACACCACTGCACTGCCCTAAACCCTGAAACACCACCCCCTGCACGACCCCCTACACTGCCCGAACACCACTGCACTGCCCTAAACCCTAAAACACCACCCCCAGCACGACCCCCTACACTGCCCGAACACCACGCACTGCCCTAAACCCTAAACACCACCCCCAGCACGACCCCTACACTGCCCGAACACCACTGCACTGCCCTAAACCCTAAAACACCACACCCAGCACGAACCCCTACACTGCCCGAACACCACTGCTCTGCCCTAAACCCTGAAACACCACCCCAGCACGTCCCCCTACACTGCCCGAACACCACTGCACTGCCCAAAACCCTGAAACACCACCCCCAGCACGTCCCCCTACACTGCCCGAACACCACTGCACTGCCCTAAACCCTGAAACACCACCCCCAACACGACACCCTACACTGCCCGAACACCACTGCACTGCCCTAAACCCTGAAACACCAGCCCCAGCACGACCCCCTACACTGCCCGAACACCACTGCACTGCCCTAAACCCTGAAACACCAGCCCCAGCACGACCCCCTACACTACCCGAACACAACTGCACTGCCCTAAACCCTGAAACACCAGCCCCAGCACGAACCCCTACACTGCCCGAACACCACTGCACTGCCCTAAAGCCTGAAATACCAGCCCCAGCACGACCCCCTACACTGCCCGAACACCACTGCACTGCCCTAAACCCTGAAACACCAGCCCCAGCACGACCCCCTACACTGCCCAAACACCACTGCACTGCCCTAAACCCTGAAACACCAGCCCCAGCACGACCCCTACACTGCCCGAACACCACTGCACTGCCCTAAACCCTGAAACACCAGCCCCAGCACGACCCCTACACTGCCCGAACACCACTGCACTGCCCTAAACCCTGAAACACCTCCCCCCGCACAACCCCCTACACTGCCCGAACACCACTGCACGGCCCTAAACCCAGAAACACCACCCGCACGACCCCTACACTGCCCGAACACCACTGCACTGCCCTAAACCCTGAAACACCACCCCCAGCACGACCCCTACACTGCCCGAACACCACTGCACTGCCCTAAACCCTGAAACACCACCCCAGCACGACCCCCTACACTGCCCGAACACCACTGCACTGCCCTAAACCCTGAAACAGCACCCCCAGCAAGACCCCCTACACTGCCCGAACACCACTGCTGCCCTAAACCCTGAAACACCACCCCCAGCAAGACCCCCTACACTGCCCGAACACCACTGCACTGCCCTAAACCATAAAACACCACCCCCAGCACCACCCCCTACACTGCCTGAACACCACTGCACTGCCCTAAACCCTAAAACACCACCCCCAGCACGACCCCCTACACTACCCGAACACCACTGCACTCCCTAAACCCTAAAACACTCCCCCAGCACGACCCCCTACACTAACCGAACACCACTGCACTACCCTAAACCCTAAAACACTCCCCCAGCACGACCCCCTACACTACCCGAACACCACTGCACTGCCCTAAACCCTAAAACACTACCCCAGCACGACCCCCTACACTACCCAAACACCACTGCACTGCCCTAAACCCTAAAACACTACCCCAGCACGACCCCCTACACTACCCAAACACCACTGCACTGCCCTAAACCATAAAACACTACCCCCAGCATGACCCCTACACTACCCAAACACCACTGCACTACCCTAAACCCTAAAACACTACCCCAGCACGACCCCTACACTGCCCAAAGACCACTGCACTACCCTAAACCCTGAAACACTACCCCCGCACGACCCCTACACTACCCAAACACCACTGCACTACCCTAAACCCTAAAACACTACCCCCAGCACGACCCCTACACTACCCAAACACCACTGCACTGCCCTAAACCCTGAAACACCAGCCCCAGCAAGACCCCTACACTGCCCGAACACCACTGCACTCCCTAAACCCTGAAACACCACCCCCAGCAAGACCCCCTACACTGCCCAAACACCACTGCACTGCCCTAAACCCTGAAACACCACCCCCTGCACGACCCCCTAACCCTGAAACACCACCCCCTGCACGACACCCTACACTGCCCAAACACCACTGCACTGCCCTAAACCCTAAAACACCACCCCCAGCACGACCCCCTACACTGCCCGAACACCACTGCTCTGCCCTAAGCCCTGAAACACCACCCCAGCACGACCCCCTACACTGCCCGAACACCACTGCACTGCCCTAAACCCTGAAACACCACCCCCTGCATGACCCCCTACACTGCCCGAACACCACTGCACTGCCCTAAACCCTAAAACACCACACCCAGCACGAACCCTACACTGCCCGAACACCACTGCTCTGCCCTAAACCCTGAAACACCACCCCAGCACGTCCCCCTACACTGCCCGAACACCACTGCACTGCCCAAAACCCTGAAACACCACCCCCAGCACGACCCCCTACACTGACCCGAACACCACTGCACTGCCCTAAACCCTGAAACACCACCCCCAGCACGACCCCTACACTGCCCGAACACCACTGCACTGCCCTAAACCCTGAAACACCACCCCAGCACGACCCCCTACACTGCCCGAACACCACTGCACTGCCCTAAACCCTGAAACACCAGCCCCAGCACGACCCCCTACACTGCCCGAACACCACTGCACTGCCCTAAACCCTGAAACACCACCCCCAGCACGACCGCCTACACTGCCAGAACACCACTGCACTGCCCTAAACCCTGAAACACCAGCCCCAGCACGACCCCTACACTGCCCGAACACCACTGCACTGCCCTAAACCCTGAAACACCTCCCCCGCACGACCCCCTACACTGCCCGAACACCACTGCACTGCCCTAAACCCTGAAACACCTCCCCCCAGCACGACCCCCTACACTGCCCGAACACCACTGCACTGCCCTAAACCCTGAAACACCTCCCCCAGCACGACCCCTACACTGCCCGAACACCACTGCACTGCCCTAAACCCTGAAACACCAACCCCAGCACGACCCCCTACACTGCCCGAACACCACTGCACTGCCCTAAACCCTGAAACACCACCCCCAGCACGACCCCCTACACTGCCCGAACACCACTGCACTGCCCTAAACCCTGAAACACCACCCCCAGCAAGACCCCTACACTGCCCGAACACCACTGCACTGCCCTAAACCCTGAAACACCACCCCAGCACGACCCCCTACACTGCCCGAACACCACTGCACTGCCCTAAACCCTAAAACACCACCCCTAGCACGACCCCCTACACTGCCCAAACACCACTGCACTGCCCTAAACCCTAAAACACCACCCCAGCACGACCCCCTACACTGCCCGAACACCACTGCACTGCCCTAAACCCTGAAACACCACCCCCAGCACGACCCCCTACACTACCCGAACACCACTGCACTGCCCTAAACCCTAAAACACCACCCCCAGCACGACCCCTACACTACCCGAACACCACTGCACTGCCCTAAACCCTAAAACACTACCCCCAGCACGACCCCTACACTACCCGAACACCACTGCACTACCCTAAACCCTAAAACACTCCCCCAGCACGACCCCCTACACTACCCGAACACCACTGCACTGCCCTAAACCCTAAAACACTCCCCCAGCACGACCCCTACACTACCCGAACACCACTGCACTACCCTAAACCCTAAAACACTACCCCAGCACGACCCCCTACACTACCCGAACACCACTGCACTGCCCTAAACCCTAAAACACTACCCCCAGCACGACCCCCTACACTACCCAAACACCACTGCACTGCCCTAAACCCTAAAACACTACCCCAGCATGACCCCCTACACTACCCAAACACCACTGCACTGCCCTAAACCCTAAAACACTGCCCCCAGCATGACCCCTATACTACCCAAACACCACTGCACTACCCTAAACCCTGAAACACTACCCCCAGCACGACCCCCTACACTACCCAAAGACCACTGCACTACCCTAAACCCTGAAACACTACCCCCAGCACGACCCCTACACTACCCAAACACCACTGCACTACCCTAAACCCTAAAACACTACCCCCAGCACGACCCCCTACACTACCCAAACACCACTGCACTACCCTAAACCCTAAAACACGACCCCAGCACGACCCCTACACTACCCAAAGACCACTGCACTGCCCTAAACCCTAAAACACGACCCCTACACTACACAACACCACTGCACTACCCTAAACCCTAAAACACTACCCCAGCACGACCCCTACACTACACAAACACCACTGCACTACCCTAAACCCTAAAACACTACCCCCTACACTACACAAACACCACTGCACTACCCTAAACCCTAAAACACTACCCCCAGCACGACCCCCTACACTACCCAAACACCACTGCACTACCCTAAACCCTAAAACACTACCCCAGCAGTACCCCTACACTACCCAAACACCACTGCACTACCCTAAACCCTAAAACACTACCCCCAGCAGTACCCCTACACTACCCAAACACCACTGCACTACCCTAAACCCTAAACCACTACCCCCAGCACGACCCCCTACACTACCCAAACACCACTGCACTACCCTAAACCCTAAAACACTACCCCAGCACGTACCCCCTACACTACCCAAACACCACTGCACTACCCTAAACCCTAAACCACTACCTCCAGCACGACCCCCCACACTACCCAAACACCACTGCACTACCCTAAACCCTAAAACACTACCCCCAGCATGACCCCCTACACTACCCAAACACCACTGCACTACCCTAAACCCTAAAACACTCCCCCAGCACGACTCCCTACACTACCCAAACACCATTGCACTACCCTAAACCCTAAACACTACCCCCAGCACGACCCCCTACACTATCCAAACACCACTGCACTACCCTAAACCCTAAACACTACCCCCAGCACGACCCCCTACACTACCCAAACACCACTGCACTACCCTAAACCCTAAATACTACCCTCAGCACGACCCCCTACACTACCCAAACACCACTGCACTACCCTAAACCCTAAAACACTACCCCCAGCACGACCCCCTACACTACACCAAACACCACTGCACTACCCTAAACCCTAAAACACTACCCCAGAACGACCCCCTACACTACCCAAACACTACTGCACTACCCTAAACCCTAAAACACTACCCCCAGCACGACCCCCTACACTACCCAAACACCACTGCACTACCCTAAGCCCTAAAACACTACCCCCAGCACGACCCCCTACACTACACAAACACCACTGCACTGCCCTAAACCCTAAAACACTACCCCCAGCACGACCCCCTACACTACCCAAACACCACTGCACTACCCTAAACCCTAAACACCACCCCAAGCATGACCCCCTACACTACCCAAACACCACTGCACTACCCTAAACCCTAAAACACTACCCCCAGCACGACCCCCTACACTGCCCGAACACCACTGCACTGCCCTAAACCCTGAAACACCAGCCCCAGCACGACCCCCTACACTGCCCGAACACCACTGCACTGCCCTAAACCCTGAAACACCAGCCCCAGCACGACCCCTACACTGCCCGAACACCACTGCACTGCCCTAAACCCTGAAACACCACCCTCAGCACGACCCCCTACATTTCCCGAACACCACTGCACTGCCCTAAACCCTAAAACACCACCCCCAGCACGACCCCCTACACTGCCTGAACACCACTGCACTGCCCTAAACCCTAAAACACCACCCCAGCACGACCCCCTACACTACCCGAACACCACTGCACTGCCCTAAACCCTAAAACACTCCCCCAGCACGACCCCCTACACTACCCGAACACCACTGCACTGCCCTAAACCCTAAAACACTCCCCCAGCACGACCCCCTACACTACCCGAACACCACTGCACTACCCTAAACCCTAAAACACTCCCCCAGCACGACCCCCTACACTACCCGAACACCACTGCACTGCCCTAAACCCTAAAACACTACCCCCAGCACGACCCCCTACACTACCCAAACACCACTGCACTTCCCTAAACCCTAAAACACTCACCCCAGCATGACCCCCTACACTGCCTAAACACCACTGCACTGCCCTAAACCCTAAAACACTACCCCCAGCATGACCCCCTACACTACCCAAACACCACTGCACTACCCTAAACAGTAAAACACTACCCCAGCACGACCCCTACACTACCCAAACACCACTGCACTACCCTAAACCCTGAAACACTACCCCCAGCACGACCCCTACACTACCCAAACACCACTGCACTACCCTAAACCCGTAAAACACTACACCCAGCACGACCCCCTACACTACCCAAACACCACTGCACTACCCTAAACCCTAAAACACCACCCACCGCACGACCCCCTACACTACCCAAACACCACTGCACTACCCTAAACCCTAAACACCCCCCAGCACGACCCCCTACACTACACGAACACCACTGCACTACCCTAAACCCTAAAACACTACCCCCAGCACGACCCCCTACACTACCCAAACACCACTGCACTACCCTAAACCCTAAAACACTACACCCCGCACGACCCCCTACACTACCCAAACACCACTGCACTACCCTAAACTCTAAAACACGACCCACCGCACGACCCCCTACACTACCCAAAGACCACTGCACTACCCTAAACCCTAAAACACGACCCCCACGACCCTCACTACCCAAACACTACTGCACTACCCTAAACCCTAAAACACTACCCCCTACACTACACAAACACCACTGCACTACCCTAAACCCTAAAACACTACCCCCAGCACGACCCCCTACACTACCCAAACACCACTGCACTACCCTAAACCCTAAAACACTACCCCCAGCAGTACCCCTACACTACCCAAACACCACTGCACTACCCTAAACCCTAAAACACTACCCCCAGCAGTACCCCTACACTACCCAAACACCACTGCACTACCCTAAACCCTAAACCACTACCTCCAGCACGACCCCCTACACTACCCAAACACCACTGCACTACCCTAAACCCTAAAACACTAACCCCAGCAGTACCCCCTACACTACCCAAACACCACTGCACTACCCTAAACCCTAAACCACTACCTCCAGCATGACCCCCTACACTACCCAAACACCACTGTACTACCCTAAACCCTAAAACACTACCCCCCAGCACGAACCCCTACACTACCCAAACACCACTGCACTACCCTAAACCCTAAAACACTACCCCCAGCACGACTCCCTACACTACCCAAACACCACTGCACTACCCTAAACCCTAAATCTACCCCCAGCACGACCCCTACACTACCCAAACACCACTGCACTACCCTAAACCCTAAACACTACCCCAGCACGACCCCCTACAATACCCATACACCACTGCACTACCCTAAACCCTGAAACACTACCCTCAGCACGACCCCCTACACTACCCAAACACCACTGCACTACCCTAAATCCTAAAACACTACCCCCAGCACGACCCCCTACACTACACCAACACCACTGCACTACCCTAAACCCTAAAACACTACCCCAGCACGACCCCCTACACTACCCAAACACCACTGCACTACCCTAAACCCTAAAACACTACCCCCAGCACGACCCCCTACACTACGCCAAACACCACTGCACTACCCTAAACCCTAAAACACTACCCCCAGCACGACCCCCTACACTACACAAACACCACTGCACTGCCCTAAACCCTAAAACACTACCACCAGCACGACCCCCTACACTACACAAACACCACTGCACTACCCTAAACCCTAAATCTACCCCAAGCATGACCCCCTACACTACACAAACACCACTGCACTGCCCTAAACCCTAAAACACTACCCCCAGCACGACCCCCTACACTACCCAAACACCACTGCACTACCCTAAACCCTAAAACACTACCCCCAGCACGACCCCTACACTACACAAACACCACTGCACTGCCCTAAACCCTAAAACACTACCCCCAGCACGACCCCTACACTACACAAACACCACTGCACTGCCCTAAACCCTAAAACACTACCCACAGCACAACCCCCTACACTACCCAAACACCACTGCACTACCCTAAACCCTAAAACACTACCCCAGCAGTACCCCTACACTACCCAAACACCACTGCACAACCCTAAAACACTACCCCCAGCAGTACCCCCTACACTACCCAAACACCACTGCACTGCCCTAAACCATAAAACACTACCCCCAGCACGACCCCCTATACTACCCAAACACCAATGCACTACCCTAAACCCTGAAACACTACCCCAGCACAACCCCCTACACTACCCAAAGACCACTGCACTACCCTAAACCCTGAAACACTACCCCCGCACAACCCCTACACTACCCAAACACCACTGCACTACCCTAAACCCTAAAACACTACCCCCCGCACGACCCCCTACACTACCCAAACACCACTGCACTACCCTAAACCCTAAAACACGACCCACCGCACGACCCCCTACACTACCCAAAGACCACTGCACTGCCCTAAACCCTAAAACACGACCCCTACACTACACAACACTGCTGCACTACCCAAAACCCTAAAACACTACCCCCAGCACGACCCCCTAACCTACACAAACACCACTGCACTACCCTAAACCCTAAAACACTACCCCCTACACTACACAAACACTACTGCACTACCCTAAACCCTAAAACACTACCCCCAGCACGACCCCCTACACTACCCAAACACCACTGCACTACCCTAAACCCTAAAACACTACCCCAGCAGTACCCCTACACTACCCAAACACCACTGCACTACCCTAAACCCTAAAACACTACCCCCAGCAGTACCCCTACACTACCCAAACACCACTGCACTACCCTAAACCCTAAACCACTACCTCCAGCACGTCCCCCTACACTACCCAAACACCATTGCACTACCCTAAACCCTAAAACACTACCCCCAGCAGTACCCCTACACTACCCAAACACCACTGCACTACCCTAAACCCTAAACCACTACCTCCAGCACGACCCCCTACACTACCCAAACACCACTGCACTACCCTAAACCCTAAAACACTACCCCCAGCACGACCCCCTACACTACCCAAACACCACTGCACTACCCTAAACCCTAAAACACTCCCCCCAGCACGACTCCCTACACTACCCAAACACCATTGCACTACCCTAAACCCTAAATCTACCCCCAGCACGACCCCCTACACTACCCAAACACCACTGCACTACCCTAAACCCTAAATCTACCCCAGCACGACCCCCTACACTACCCAAACACCACTGCACTACCCTAAACCCTAAAACACTACCCCAGCACGACCCCTACACTACCCAAACACCACTGCACTACCCTAAACCCTAAAACACTACCCCCAGCACGACCCCCTACACTACCCAAACACCACTGCACTACCTTAAACCCTAATTCACGACCCCCAGCACGACCCCCTACACTACACAAACACCACTGCACTACCCTAAATCCTAAAACACTACCCCCAGCACGACCCCCTACACTACACAAACACCACTGCACTACCCTAAACCCTAAATCTACCCCAAGCATGACCCCCTACACTACCCAAACACCACTGCACTACCCTAAACCCTAAAACACTACCCCCAGCACGACCCCCTACACTGCCCGAACACCACTGCTCTGCCCAAAACCCTGAAACACCAGCCCCAGCACGACCCCCTACACTGCCCGAACACCACTGCACTGCCCTAAACCCTGAAACACTAGCCCCAGCACGACCCCCTACACTGCCCGAACACCACTGCACTGCCCTAAACCCTGAAACACCAGCCTCAGCACGGCCCCCTACATTTCCCGAACACCACTGCACTGCCCTAAACCCTAAAACACCACCCCCAGCACGACCCCCTACACTGCCTGAACACCCCTGCACTGCCCTAAACCCTAAAACACCACCCCCAGCACGACCCCCTACACTACCCGAACACCACAGCACTGCCCTAAACCCTAAAACACTCCCCCCAGCACGACCCCCTACACTACCCGAACACCACTGCACTCCCCTAAACCCTAAAACACTCCCCCCAGCACGACCCCCTACACTACCCGAACACCACTGCACTACCCTAAACCCTAAAACACTCCCCCAGCACGACCCCCTACACTACCCGAACACCACTGCACTGCCCTAAACCCTAAAACACTACCCCCAGCACGACCCCCTACACTACCAAAACACCACTGCACTTCCCTAAACCCTAAAACACTCCCCCCAGCATGACCCCCTACACTACCCAAACACCACTGCACTGCCCTAAACCATAAAACACTACCCCCAGCATGACCCCCTACACTACCCAAACACCAATGCACTACCCTAAACCCTAAAACACTACCCCAGCACAACCCCTACACTACCCAAAGACCACTGCACTACCCTAAACCCTGAAACACTACCCCCCGCACGACCCCCTACACTACCCAAACACCACTGCACTACCCTAAACCCTAAAACACGACCCACCGCACGACCCCTACAATACCCAAAGACCACTGCACTACCCTAAACCCTAAAACACGATCCCCTACACTACACAAACACTGCTGCACTACCCTAAACCCTAAAACACTACCCCCAGCACGACCCCCTACACTACCCAAACACCACTGTACTACCCTAAACCCTAAAACACTACACCCCGCACGACCCCCTACACTACCCAAACACCACTGCACTACCCTAAACTCTAAAACACGACCCACCGCACGACCCCCTACACTACCCAAAGACCACTGCACTACCCTAATCCCTAAAACACGACCCCCTACACTACACAACACTGCTGCACTACCCTAAACCCTAAAACACTACCCCCTACACAAACACCACTGCACTACCCTAAACCCTAAAACACTACCCCCAGCACAACCCCCTACACTACCCAAACACCACTGCACTACCCTAAACCCTAAAACACTACCCCAGCAGTACCCCTACACTACCCAAACACCACTGCACTACCCTAAACCCTAAAACACTACCCCCAGCAGTACCCCCTACACTACCCAAACACCACTGCACTACCCTAAACCCTAAACCACTACCTCCAGCACGACCCCCTACACTACCCAAACACCATTGCACTACCCTAAACCCTAAAACACTACCCCCAGCAGTACCCCCTACACTACCCAAACACCACTGCACTACCCTAAACCCTAAACCACTACCTCCAGCATGACCCCCTACACTACCCAAACACCACTGCACTACCCTAAACCCTAAAACACTACCCCCCAGCACGAACCCCTACACTACCCAAACACCACTGCACTACCCTAAACCCTAAAACACTCCCCCAGCACGACTCCCTACACTACCCAAACACCACTGCACTACCCTAAACCCTAAATCTACCCCCAGCACGACCCCCTACACTACCCAAACACCACTGCACTACCCTAAACCCTAAATCTACCCCAGCACGACCCCCTACACTACCCAAACACCACTGCACTACCCTAAACCTTAAATCTACCCTAAGCACGACCCCCTACACTACCCAAACACCACTGCACTACCCTAAATCCTAAAACACTTCCCCAGCACGACCCCCTACACTACACCAACACCACTGCACTACCCTAAACCCTAAAACACTACCCCAGCACAACCCCCTACACTACCCAAACACCACTGCACTACCCTAAACCCTAAAACACTACCCCCAGCACGACCCCCTACACTACGCAAACACCACTGCACTACCCTAAACCCTAAAACACTACCCCCAGCACGACCCCTACACTACACAAACACCACTGCACTGCCCTAAACCCTAAAACACTACCACCAGCACGACCCCCTACACTACACAAACACCACTGCACTACCCTAAACCCTAAATCTACCCCAAGCATGACCCCCTACACTACACAAACACCACTGCACTGCCCTAAACCCTAAAACACTACCCCCAGCACGACCCCCTACACTACCCAAACACCACTGCACTACCCTAAACCCTAAAACACTACCCCCAGCACGACCCCTACACTACACAAACACCACTGCACTGCCCTAAACCCTAAAACACTACCCCCAGCACCACCCCTACACTACACAAACACCACTGCACTGCCCTAAATCCTAAAACACTACCCACAGCACAACCCCTTACACTACCCAAACACCACTGCACTACCCTAAACCCTAAAACACTACCCCAGCAGTACCCCTACACTACCCAAACACCACTGCACAACCCTAAACCCTAAAACACTACCCCCAGCAGTACCCCCTACACTACCCAAACACCACTGCACTACCCTAACCCTAAACCACTACCTCCAGCACGACCCCTACACTACCCAAACACCATTGCACTACCCTAAACCCTAAAACACTACCCCCAGCAGTACCCCCTACACTACCCAAACACCACTGCCCTACCCTAAACCCTAAAACACCCCCCAGCACGAACCCCTACACTACCCAAACACCACTGCACTACCCTAAACCCTAAAACACTCCCCCAGCACGACTCCCTACACTACCCAAACACCACTGCACTACCCTAAACCCTAAATCTACCCCCAGCACGACCCCCTACACTACCTAAACACCGCTGCACTACCCTAAACCCTAAATGTACCCCAGCACGACCCCTACACTACCCAAACACCACTGCACTACCCTAAACTATAAATCTACCCTAAGCACGACCCCCTACACTACCCAAACACCACTGCACTACCCTAAATCCTAAAACACTTCCCCAGCACGACCCCCTACACTACACCAACACCACTGCACTACCCTAAACCCTAAAACACTACCCCAGCACGACCCCCTACACTACCACACCACTGCAGTACCCTAAACCCTAAAACACTACCCCCAGCACGACCCCTACACTACACAAACACCACTGCACTCCCCTAAACCCTAAAACACTACCCCCAGCACGACCCCCTACACTACACAAACACCACTGCACTACCCTAAACCCTAAATCTACCCCAAGCATGACCCCCTACACTATACAAACATCACTGCACTACCCTAAACCCTAAAACACTACCACCAGCACGACCCCCTACACTACACAAACACCACTGCACTACCCTAAACCCTAAAACACTACCCCCAGCACGACCCCTACACTACACAAACACCACTGCACTACCCTAAACCCTAAAACACTACCCTCAGCACGACCCCTACACTACCCAAACACCACTGCACTACCCTAAACCCTAGAAAAGTAACCACCACCCCATGCCCAATCCCCTTACCTCTCACTCCTCGTGGTTCCTCTCTCCTCGTGGTTCCTGCTTCATGTCGTCTCTGAGGGGCGGTGCACGTCGTTGTGAGGAAACGGAACAGCCTCTGTTTCCTTACAATGACGTGGATCGTCTACATTTTTTAGAACTCATGGTCATTTACCATACATACCTTTACTACAAAATTTGTTGTAAAGGCATGCGTGGTAAATGACCATGCTTTCTAAAAAAATGCGTAGTAATGACTTTGCGATGTACAACGCATGCGTGGTAATGCATGCGTTGTAATGGTATTGCGAAGTAAAAAAGTCGTTGTAACGGCTGTTTACCGATCGAAGCTGGCCCCTGTTCTTCAGTGAGTCGTTTATTTGATAAATTAGGAGGAAGGAATGTGTTTTTTTTACTGAAAAGTGCATTCCCGGCTGTTGTATTGTGAAAGTGTCCGCGTGGCCTGGTTTCACTTCCGGTGAGAGAGTGGAAGAGTCTGTTTGGATCTAAAGGGGTTCTGCTGTTGGACGGGGCCGGCGCGACACGTCATCAGAAAACACAGCTAATGGAAAGCGTTGTCCCCGAAGTGTGGAGCAGTGCCATGAGAGGTCAACGAGTGTGCGTCCCACCGCAGTATGACCGTACCGCGTGACCCATGTGCCGCCTTCAGTGTACGGAAGGCAGAAGCGGCATCCATCGCAGGTCCTCTTGAAGACCTTTGTAGCACTAATTCTACATTTTGGAACTAGGGCATTTTAACCTTGTTGTTCCTGCCAGATACAAAGAGAAGATCCTGTGTTATTCAGTGCCCTCGTTACCTTTTCTGTGGGTAGTGGTGCTTGTCACTTCGCTGCCCCGCCGGTGCACACGACTGGGCTCCCCACCTCGTGTGCCATCTGCAGGGCCTCTGCCCTCGGATCACTGGTTTCGGTTTCTGGAGTGACAACATAAACAGTTGCTCCCAAAGGACTAGCCTGAACACTTAGGTGAATATCCCCTGCACCAGCATTCCGCAGAAATTCTTTCCTAGCTCTCCCACGTCGACGACGATGTCATAATAGCACGGCTCCGCTCGCGACACCGTATGACATCATAGGAGCCATAAGAGGACCTCGTCGGCGTGCTGACGTCAGTTCCACCCATTTTTTCCGTGCCACCGAGGTAAACAGGTGGACCGACACATTTTCACATGTATACATAGTATACTAAATATATATATATATATATATATATATATATATACAAATGAATAACCAATAAAGGCATAAAGAAATAGCAACAGATCAAGCATTTCTCACTATTAAAACATAAGCATGATTAAGACATATTAAAAACATTCATGACAAACAGTAAAAGCATCTTTTTGGTAGAAACAGCTGGACAACGGGGAGGCGGGTGGGACAGTGAGGAATCCACAGGCAGATACTGTATATACCAGAAAAAGCGTTACCGAAGGTAAGTAACTTGCTCTTCTGATGGATACTTCTGCCTGTTGATTCCTCACCTTTTGAATAGAATCCTCAAGCCGTACCTCACCCGGAGGAGGGTGTCCACCTGACTAGACCAAAAATCTTGCAAAACAGATCAAGCAAAATGGCCATCCCTCCTAACCTCCGAATCCAATAATAATCGAATAATTTTTAGTCGAAATTATATTGAAAATAATACTTTAAAAATACTTTTATTAATAAATTTAGACAAACGCTTAAAGGAAAACTTTTATTTATAATTAATTTAAAGATATTTCATACTTTACAAATTACGCCGAAGTCGCGACCCCAGCGCGACTTTTCAAAATGGCTACTGGAATACGCGCAGCCATTATGTAGGGTGCGCGAAGGGTGCGCGACTTCAGTATAATATTAAAAAAAAAAAAAGAATAAATATAGTTTTCCTAACTAAAAATTATTCACAATTTTTTTAAATATATATATATGTATATATAAACATATATATAGAAAATAAAAAAACCATAGGATTGAGGTACATTAGACTTACAAATTTTCATTTAAAAAACCTTTGAAATTCACTGGAAAAACCATAGGTTTCAGGCACGTTATAGTTAGAAATTAGCATTTAAAAAACCATGGAAATTCACTGAAAAAAACCATAGGTTTCAGGCAAGTTATAGTTAGAAATTAGCATTTAAAAACCATAGAAATTAACTGAAAAAACCATAGGTTTCAGGAACATTATAGTTAGTTGGACATTTCACTTGTACAAAACCATAGAAATTCCGGCGTTATAGTTAGTTCAGCTAACTATAACTCGCGCCCCCGCAATGCACTGCTGATGACGTCACATATTACATCATTCATGACATGGTCAGTGACATCACTGATGACATCACTGATGACGTCTCAAATGACATCACTGATGACATCATCCACGTGAAAATCTGATGCACCTCCTCACACCTGAATATAACCTTTGATACACCCACTCTAAAATACAGACTACTATTTTCGAAAAAATAGACACATCAATGCCAGTTACTAAATACGAACTGACTGATTCCTAGGTCTACACACACATCCACTCAGTCACCCATACAGTCACTCATACATGCAGTCACTCATCAATACAACACTATCATATGCACTCATACACCTAAACAGACACTCACACACTGCCACATATACAGAGTTACTCACACACTTAGTCAGTCATGCAAAGAATCAATAATACTTCCATTTACTCACCTATACAGTTATACAGACACAACCTCACTTATTCATACAGATACTAACACATAATTACTCTCTTATAGAATCACTGATACAAATACACACTCATCCATGCAGCCACTCTCACAATTACTGACTCTCACATATAGTTATTTATATACACCATCACTCACATATACTGCCTTTTACATATGTAGTTACTTCCACATGTACCACTGAGACATCCATTCACTCACCAACACACCCATACACACACTCACCCACCCATACAGCTGTTTCCACATGCACTCTTGAACCCATACACCCAGTGAATCAACCACTCACACATCTATGCACAGAGTCACACACCTCCCACCCACCCACACACACACTCAGGCAGCCATACAAATACTCAGGCAAGCAATCAATAACCCATGTAGACACTCATGCAGCTACTCACCAACCCATGCAGCAGCTTACACAACAACAGACAGACTGATACAGACTTTCACACAGTTTAGTCACTAACCCATGCATTCAGTAAGACACATTTAATCACTCACTTATACAGTCAGTCACGTACCTACTAAATCCTCCATACAGACACTTATACACCCACTCATTCCTCAATACAGCTTGGCATATATATAAAACAAAATTAAACTTTACAGAAACACACAGTCACTGGATGATGTCATCAGTGATGTCATCAGTGATGTCATTAGTGATGTCATCAGTGATGTCACTGACCATGTCATGAATGATGTAATATGTGACGTCATCAGCAGTGCATTGCGGGGGCGCGAGTTATAGTTAGCTGAACTAACTATAACGCCGGAATTTCTATGGTTTTGTACGAGTGAAATGTCCAACTAACTATAACGTTCCTGAAACCTATGGTTTTTTCAGTTAATATATATATATGTATATATTTATGTATATATGTATATATATATATATATATATATATATAAAATATATATAATTAACTTTGAAATGATAAGTCTAATTCCCACATTCAGTGAGTCCACCTACATAGAAAAACAGGAATAAGCAGACTAATGAGGTCTGAAAAATATAGCTCTAATCCCCACATTATGCTTTTCTCCATGAATAGAAAACATGGTGGCTCAGAACTACACTCATTTGATTAGAAAGCAAGGACTGTCAGGTTTGAGAGCACTGCAATCCTAATGAATACCAATTTGAAAAATACCATTGTTCTTTTTATTAAAAACGAGTCCGTTTATGAAACACTCATTTGTGTGTTAGCACGAATGAGGTGTTGCGGTTTCTCTAACTCATGTACAGTACAAATGCGTGCTTGAAAATTTTTTGGGGCACATATATATATTTTTATTCTTTAGATTTTCAGCAAGTTTTAATTAGGATTGAAAAAAGTTATTATGTCCACATTCAGCTTTTTTGCAATAATAGGAAACCACATTCATCCCCACATTCATTGGATTAGCAAGCAGGGACTCAGGTTCGAGACAACCCATGAATATTGATTCGAAAAACACTATGGGGCTTATTGCGATGTCGGTCGGAGTTGTCTCCGACTGACACCATCTCGGTCTCGGGACCGACCGACCTCCGGTCGGCGGTTCCAATCGCCTGATTATGATGCGAGCGAACACTGTTCGATTGGATACTCACATTTCTCTATGGGAGCCTGCGTTACGGCAGTAAACTGCCCGTAAGACAGGCTCCCATAAAGAAATGGGTGTGTGTATAAAACCCTGCACCCTGTGGTAGGCACCCCATGGTGCCTTCCACACAGTGCATGGATTTACAGAGGGGCACCCTAGGTACCCCCTCGGCCACCAACCTTAGGCCGCAGAGTGAAGGGGGCCCTGCTAGGGGCCCCCAAAGTCACTCTCCAACAGCCTTTCCATGTCGGAAAGGCCGGCACGGAAAGACTGTGGGAAACCGACACTGTAATCCTGACATTGTAATCCCGACTGCGTGAACGCCGTCCATAGGGGGTTCCGACCAGCCAGAAGACTCCAAGAGCCGGTCGGAACCGCATCGGAATGACAGACCGGTTCACGCTCAGACCACCGACATCGTAATTCGGCAGTCAGACCGCAAATCGACCATGTCGGTCGGAAAGCCTCGGATCGCGGTCGGAAAGCTTCCGACTCGCGGTCGGAGGCTTTCCGACCCACATCGTAATCGGCCCCTAAGTTATTTACAGTCCAGTAGTCCTTTTTGAAATACTAACTTACATATTAGTGCAAATGATGAGTTTGAGATTCCCTTGCAAATAACAAATTTTAAATGTTCATTGAATGCATGAATGTAACTAAAACTCACCTTCCACATTCACTTTTTGTTAGATTGTCCACGCCATTAATATATATGGCAATAAGGTTAAACTACTAATGTTTGTTTCTAAACAAACTAACATGGCTTCCACTTCTGGGTTGGTACGCATGGTTCTGGGTTTGACAGGTTTTTTGAAAGATATAAACAGCATGACACCTTAAATTGGATTCGGCTTCTTATTGTGAGGACATGGCTGCTAATCGAGGCAATTTCCTGATGACAGATAAGAACACTAAATAGCGTTGTTTTTTAATGTAACCTTTCAAATTTAAGTTCGAAGTTTTCAAAAGTTAAAATTAAAATACTTTATAATGTTACCCGGAACAGGGAAATTAAAGTCTGGGAAACCAATTCTGAAAAAGGTTTTCTGGTGAGTGACTCCCCAAAGACATACGCCACTGGGAAATAATGTTTCATTCTTAATAAAAATTTCATTCTGGGGTATATTTGCTAAAGTTTGCTGCAGGTTCTCATATCGTGCAAAACAATGCAAAATGTACGGGCAGATTTACTTAACTGTCACCCAATGCAGCGCTGCAACCAAAAATTATGCGCTGTGTTGCGTGGCAGGGAGGGAGCAATAGAGACCATATCTAGAGATACGGCACTCTCCTCCCCTCTCCAAAGCGCCGGTGCAGAATTTTGCTTCTGTGTGCCACGCACACACCTTGCGTGTGTGCGAGAGTCTAGCATAGGTTTTGTAGTGGAAGGGTTTCTTTCCAGTGCAAAATACTATGCCTAGACAGCTTCTAAAACGTTTCCTACTTTGTATGTGTGTTGTACAGTGCAGTGGACATGCAAAGTTGGAAAAGAAAGGAGAAATGAAAACATTTCTCCATTAAACACCTGGTTTCAAAAGGCCTTATTTTTTTATGCCAAACCCCGTCTCACATTTTTGGTAGATGGGGTTTTGCGTCAAAAAGGGTGGCTGATTACATTGGAACGCCCATGGGGCCCCGCGGCCTATGCTACGCCACTGGAAACACCCCCTTGACGGTAAGTAATGCAAAGCAGCGCTTTGCACTACTTTGCGCTACTTTCAAAGTAAATAATAAAAAATACATTTTGTGCTGGTTTGCTTCACTTTTATGACGCAAACCCAGCGCAAAATGTTAGTAAACCACCCCCGTTATGGCAATTTGCCACCCATTATAAAAGCCTGTAAGCGCAGCTAAAAATTGCGCTGTGCTATGCACACACCGAGTCTTAGATGAGTTCATGAGTTCAGCAAGAGGGAAGGTGGGGTCATCCACCAATCTACCAATGTTAGCACGACAGTTAGGCACACATGACTGCTGAGAAAGGTGGGAGTAAGAAAAGATGTGAGTGTCATCTGCATGTAAATGATAAAAGAAGCAAAATGAGGAGATTACAACAACAAGGCAGGTGGTATAGAAAGTAGAAAAAAAGAAGATTACTGGGGGACGCCAAATGATAGTGGAGTAGGTAACAACTGTTTAGAGTGACAACAGAAAAGGACTGATAAGAAAGGTAGGAGGGAAACAATTTTAAGGCAGTGAGTGATGCCAAGAGTCTTGAAGAAGGCAAATAGAGCAGGGTCATTGACAGTGTCTGTGAAGTGAAAGGCACAGAAACCTCATTGGTAAGCGTTGATCAAATTGTTAAAGATAAGAACTAGGTAGAGCCGATTGAAAACAAGGCTGCCAATAAAAATATAGGGCCTCATTTACAATATTTTGACGCACAATAGAGCAGCAAGCCTTCTTGCTGCACTGCTGTGCGTCATAGTAAAAGGGCAGGAATTTGCCGTATCTACCAGATACGGCGCATTCCAGTTCTTCTCCCCTGCGCCGGCGCACAAACAGCAGCCGTGCACCAGTGCAGACACCCTTGCATCATTTTGCAAGGGTGCCTGCGCTGAGGGGATGATTGTTTTTGTGCAGGAAGACATACCTTTCTGCACAAAAGCAATCATTAAAAGCATGTTCCTTTTTCTTGCAGCACGCATAGAAAGAGGAAAAAACGAGGAGAAATAAAAAGTATTTCTCCTCGTTGCGCCTCCTTACGCCTCCCCTGGGGAGGCGTAGGATTCTGACGCATTCCCAGGTTTACAAAATGTTGTAAATCTAGAAATGCGTCAAGTTCCATGAATGTTGCGTGGGACAACCCACAGCAACACCCATGGAATGCCCCTTTCACGCATATTTACAAGACCAAGAAAAGTCACGCAGGGTGACTTTACATAGCCTTGTAAATATGGGGAAACCAACTGTGCTGTTGGTGCGTCAATAAAAGTGACGGCGCCGCAGTGGGCTTGTAAATAGCCCCATAGTGACTGCACAACCAAGGAAAATTACCTAGGGTTGATCAAATTGTTAGAGATACGAAATATGATTAGGTGTTTGAAAATAAGGTTTCCCAATAACATCCTCAAGATTTTGTGAGCTTTAACACTTGCCCCTGTTGTACTGAAGGGGCCTTCTGGGCATAAAAGAGCTGCTCACAGTATGATATGGTGCAGATGAGATAGATAGATGGGCATTTTCTTTGATCCTCCAGATGCAGGTGTGGCTTGAGTTTGAGTAAGGTTTGGAGAGGTGTGGAGATGAGTTTTAGAGACGTATGGTGACCATTTTGGTTTATTGTAGTATAAAGGACTCTGTAATTGCTTATGCAGTGAAATATCTTTCTAAAACAGGAACTGGGTCACACTATTGGAAATATTAGGTGGGGAAACTGGAAAGAACTTTAGATAGATTGGTTTAGGATTACATGAGGATGCTAGCCCAATTCCTTGATAATCACAGGATCTGTGATCACATGTGTACATTTGACTTTCAAATCTGCATTCATGAATGTGAGGAACCAGAGACTATGTGCTGTACCATGGCTTGTCTCACCGATCTTCAATGATGTATATGAAATAAGAGTAGTCCTCTTTATTGTATCAGATAATAATTCTCTCCTTTTAACATAATTCTACTGTGTGCACCCCACCAACTCCCTCAAGGACAGTATGCAACCCAAAGGTCACCTTTGATGACAACTTGTTGCTTATATCATGGCTAAAAACACATTCTGTAATGGCTTCTTCCTCTTTGGATCCCTCGTTCCGGCAGCTGTCATGGTGGATATCAGGTTTTTTTTTCCATTTATATGAGCATCTCTTGCATTGGCTTTCAAGGTGGTGTCCCAAGTCAACCCAGTTACAAGTTCCAACAGTCACATAACTATTTACTGAGCGCATCCTCTTCCTGACCTGGTTAGACCCCATCATCCATGCAGTGTAGTCGCTCTACTGTCTGTCCATCAAGTAAGGAATTTAATTCGAAACAGTCTGTACATCAGGCTCTGAAAGGAAATGTAAACTATTGCTCTCCTAAGCATTTACGCAAGCAGGATGCAATACAAGTGTTTTGGGTGGATATGCCTGCTGTCTCAATGCTCTTCCCTGTGTAACTCCTTCCCTGTGCTCCACCATCTCAAGAGGTTAGTGAAAGCACTTCAAAGGCCTGGAAATGTTTTTCTTGCTCCAGTCAGATTCTGGACCATTGCAAAGCTAAACTTGAAGACTGCCATCTATCACAATTGTTTCTGGTTTTACATCATCCACTTCCTTCTTAAAGTGTGAGAGCTCCTTAGGAGCCATCAGGTATGTGAGTCAGCGGCGGCTCCTCCGCTAAGGCGGAGGAGCGTCGCCCCACTGCTCTGCGAGCAGTTTAGAAAGGAAAAATCAAATGATAATAACGCAGTTATTATCATTTTATTTTTTCATTCCTGCTTAGGTGCAGGGCAGGGCTGGGCTGGCCAGAGCAGGGGCCAGGAGGAGGAGTGGTAAGCACACTCTAAGTGCGCATGACGGTTTGGCTGGCAGTCTTGGGCTGGCAAAACAGTCATGCGCACTTTGCATGTTCTCCACCGGCTGTAATGCTCAGCCTGGGTGGAGAACATGCACAGTCTCCCAGTCCCTCTCTGAGCACCGAACCACGTCGCTCGGACCAATCACAACGCTGCTGTAAGGCAGCGTCGTGATTGGCTAGGGGATTGTGGGAGCCTATGTGCTTCCTGGTTCCTGCTCCTAGAGACGACCGAGGAGCCAAAGAGGAACAAGAGGCGTCGGCCGGCCTGCAGGTAAGTGTTTTTTTAATTATTTGTTTTCATATACTCCTCACACACCCTCCCCACCCCGCCACCCTTGTTAATTAGCGACTGTCACTGATGTGAGCACTATGTACAAACAATGACCAAAAGCGAGCAGAGGTGCAGGTGGCCAGAGTGACATCTCCTTCATGATGCACTTAAACCCATTCACCATTCACCTTCATCTGCCAAGAGGGGCCCTGACAGTATAAAATATCTTCCTTCAACCTGCTAAGAGGCAGATTAATCTGCATTTCATTAGCACATCAATACAATACAATGACAATTCAATGTTTCTAAGCATTTTAGTGACTGGTCTACTGTCCATATTGAAGATCAGGGAGACACATGAGAGCATTGTAGACCACTATAATGCATAGCATAAGACCCAGGATGATATTCTCTATTATCATCTGCTGTTATCAGTCAGAAAAGAAAAAAACTAAATACTGAAAGTCTCTCACAAACCATGCCTTTCAAGTCTGACAAGTCTGTCATGGGCTGTTGCCCCATTAGGGCAGGATCATTGGAGTCAAAATCTGGGACAAGAGTCTATGAGAATGAAAAAGGAGAGGAATCCTACATCTACCAATGAAAAATGTCGAGCCTGATCACACCTATGCCAATCTGTCACATGGCTGGATCTAAATCACATTGATACCTATCCGTGACTTGATGTCTTGCATTGATATTATCCTTGTATTACTTTTTTCAAAATTCCTCACCTTAACCGATTCCTAAAATAAAGAAGTGCTTGGTTGACCATACAAGAGTTTCATATTCATTATGTCATCAAAAGCACAGACCAGTGTAATTGAAACACATTTCAAAACAGCTATTTAGTATTGAAACTGCTTACCTCTTTCCTCTCAACTTCCTTCTAGCCATCTTACCGCTACTAGAGTCTTTCACCCAATTTTATTCTCCTAAGATATGAAAGCACTCCATCCATGTGCGAGAAACATATTCTTTTTTTTTTAAACTTTATTTTTCAACTTGTAATAACAACTCAGTGGGTGAACATGCATGAAAGCAGCATTGAGTCAGCATATGTTCCATCAGGCTGAATATACCAGTGACACATGAATTACGAATCTCTATATATATCTAAGATCATGACCATAGACTTACAAATACAATTAGCAGTCAAGGAGGCTTACACTCAGCAGTATTATGATTCGACGCGGGCCTCCCTGTTTATCTCACTCTCACTAGTATTTGATTCATTTTGCTCAGTTGCATTCCCCTCTGCGTTAAGAAGCTCCCTACATAATTCTCTCCACATGATAATGTCCACTTCCAGATTCTCATCTTTCCTACTTGCTTTCATGTGGATCTCTTCAGCCAGAGACCACTCGCGTACATCTCTCACCCAGCTATCTACTGTTGGGAAACGATTGCTCATCCAGACAATGGCTATCCTCCGTCTTGCCAATACCAATGTCAACTGCAACAATTTATACACCATCTTACGCTTCTTGGGTCTTGGTACTTGGCTCAACAGGCAGTGAATGGGTCTCGCCTCCACTCATATGCCGGTTCCCGCACTCACTTTCTCAATCACTCGTAACAAGTATTGATGCACCTCCGCACATCCCCATGCTAAATGCAGAAAGTCTGTTGTTTCACTGTTACATATAGGGCACTCCTGTGAGTGATTAGAATCAATATGATGTAATCTCACGGGGTCAGATACACCCGCTGCAGGAAGTTAAAGTGGATTATTTTTAGGCGAGCGTTGCAGGATACTGTACGTGTTAATGTGCATGCCCCTTTCCAAGTCTTCTCCCCCATGGGTATCTGCAATTCTTCATCCCAGGTGGCCTGTGCCCTAGGAGGTGGAGGCCTTGAATCTGCCCTCACGGCCTTTTATACCAATGACACCAATCGTCGCCCACTCCCACATGTGAGCAACACATCCAGCGTTTCAGTTGTTTGTGGAGCATTTGGATACGTGGGCCACGTTGTTCTGACCAGTTCCGCAAGGCCCGCATATTGCAGATACTGCCCCTGTCCCAAACCAAACCCCTCACATGCCCGTTCAAATTTGATAAAGGTGTCATTAGAGTACAGATCCGCCAATACCCGGCAGCCGCCCTCTCTCCAAGCCTGAAATGTCATGTTTTCTACCATTTTCCATACGGGGGCTAGAATCCAAATGCTTAATTCCTGGTGGAATGGTGCATGCTTGAGTACTTGCTCTACGAACTTTTGCCAGAGATATGCTGTCTGTTTAACAACATATGGCAAGTCTGTGGGAGCACCAGCCCCCTACATCAGGATTGCCGGTAGGCTTCCCGGTTGTATTCGCCCATTGTGTAAACGCTTCTCCCAATTATCCCCCTCATCCAGCCACCGAGCCGCATGTTGCAGTTGCGCCGCGAGATAGTATAGGTCTAGTCTGGGTGCTTCCAGGCCCCCCTCCTCGTATCGCCTTGATAGGACCTGTAATGCCACCCTACTGCGCTATACCGCGCAGTATAGAGATACCAACACTGAGTTCAGTTGTCTGAAGACTGCCATGGGTATATTGGAGAACGAATTTTGCAGCACGTGGAGGCATCGAGGCAATATAAAAAAGTTTGGCCACAGCAATTCTACCCACGAGGGACAGTGGCAGAGTGTTCCAAAAGGCCACAGAACGCTTCAGGGATTCAAGCACCCTATTCATGTTTAAGTGTAAATACTTGTGCGTCCCCGTGTGCCACTTGTATCCCTAGATAACTGAAGTGACCAGTCTCCTAATGCAAACCAAGCCTCTGCAAGTCTTCAGGAGTTTGCGCAGCCAGCCCTGCCAATGGGAAGATTAATGACTTGTGCCTACTAAAGCATAAACCTGAATAGTCAGCAAACTCATCTAAGAGCTGGAGGAGTTTGGGGATTGCTACAGCGCATCGTCCGCATATAGCGATACTAGATAAGTACCATCCCCTACCCGTATTCCCCATTGTATAAGATCCCGCCTGGCCATGACTACCATGGGCTCAATGGCCAGGGCAAATAGTAATGGCGAAAGGGGGCATTCTTGTCGAGTGCCACGCTCCATTGTCCATTTTTCCGATCCACTTTGGCCCAACGGAACCTGAATACTTGGGTCCGTATAGAGGATTCGACCCATCTGCAGAGTCGCGGTCCGAACCCTGATGCCCTCAACACCTCCTGTAGGTCACCCCAGTCCACAGTATCAAATTCTTTTTCAAGATCAATGGAGAACCAAGGCATTTCCTCAGCATCATCTTGTGTTTCTTGCATGATGTGTGTTAAGGGTCGAATATTCATGCCCGTGCTGAGACCCGGTATAAACCCACACTGATCGTCGTGGATGTGGTAGTTCATATGTGGGCCCAGACGCTTAGCGAATACCTTGCATAATATTTTAACATCAGAATTTATCATTGTGAGCGGGCGATACACTGCAGGGTCTCGATCGTCTCCCCCCGGTTTTAGGAGCATACAAATTTCTCCCTCGCGCATTGAAGGGGGCAACACTCCCCTTTCAAACGCTTCGCTAAATGTCTGCAGTAGGGGCTGCACCAGTTGTTCGGAATACGCCTGATAAAACTCAATTGGGAATCCATCCCCCCCCGGGGCTTTGACTTTAGGTGTTTCGGCTATCGCCTCTAGTACCTCCTCCGCTATTAGCTGTGCCTCCAGTTCCCTTTGAGCCTCCAAGGGGAGTCTCCTCAGTTGGAGCCCCTCCAGGAATGGGGCATAGTGTTCCGCGCGAACTGCTGGGTCAGCCGTATACACTTTTTGCAGGTGCTGCTGAAATTGCTCCAGTATTTCCGCTCTGGAATACACAATGTTTCCCGGTAAACTACGTATACATGTAATCAATGGGGGGGCTAGCTCCCTACGTAAAATCCAGGCCAACAGGCGACCAGTCTTGTCACCTGCTACATGCAGCCGCCGTCGGTATCAGGTAAGTGTGTATTTGTCCAATCTGTCCCAAGTGTCACTAATCTGTTCATGCAGTTTGCGTCATCGTCCCTGGGTGCCAGGTTGCCCTTGAGTGTCTGTCTGGAGTTCAGCTAGTGTATCTTCCCTGTCTCGCAGCTCACACTGCAATTGTCTCTGCACTCTGCAAGTTAGTCCCATTCCCGCCCCACGGATTACCACCTTCATAGCTTCCCATTCTGTACCTCTGTTGCCCGTGGTGTTCCAGTTATGGGCCATGTACTCAGTAAGTGACCGGGAAAGCAACGCTCTGCCCTCAGACGGCATATGCCAGTAATGGGGTCCCTGCTCTTTGGCATTCCACTGCACTACGCAGCACACCAGGGCATGGTCCGACAAGAATCTAGCCAAGTGGGTTATCTCGGCAGCCAGAAGGGCAGGCGTATCAGTCATTAAGATTCTGTCTAGCCTACAGTGTGTGTTGTGTGTGGGTGTGTAAATATGTAAAGCCTGTGTGTCGGGTGTCGCAGTCGCCAGACATCCCGTAGCCCCAATTCCCTCATCATACTCTGCAATTGTTTAGTCATATGCGGCTTAGTGCCCGCTCTAGGCGGATGTCTGTCCAGGTCAGGATCAAGGATACAGTTAAAATCAGCCAGCCATATGAGCGGAAACTCCAGTTCGGCCGTAACTAGATCCTACAACGCTGGATAAAAGGCAGGCTCGTCCCTGTTCGGAGCATAGGTATTCAGGATAGCTATGTCTCGCCATCCAATTTACCTCTCAGCAGCACATAGCAACCCCCCACATCGGTCTCCATGTACTGGAGTGTGAATGAAGTACCCGCATCCACCCAAATGAGTGTGCCCATAGCGTATGTAGAATAGGAAGAATGAAATACCTGGCCCACCACTTTTTTGCTACCCATGCAGCCCCCGTGTCATCCAAGTGTGTTTCCTGCAGACATGCAAACGTTATATTATGTATTTTTAGGAAAGAGAGGACCCTATGCTGTTTAGTGCAGGTGCCTAGCCCCCTGACATTCCAGCTAAGAAACTTTACCTCCCGTGCCATGATGTCTCTTCTGATTCTTCTCCCCACCTGTGTCACTGTGTTCACTGCTCAAGTGTCCCATCCACCCCACTTTAATACAACCTGTTACGGTCCTTAAACAAGGACCCAAACCTTCCCTCCCCCATCCATGGAAAATACTCGCCAAACATCACAGTCGATACTGCCCACCTCATGCTCGTGCCAGGACGTGCACAGCATCCCACTTTTTTTTTTTTGTTGGAAAATAGGAAATTCTGTAAAGGTTATTTATTAACCATGCACACTGCATTACATTATTTTGCTTGCAACTGTTGGTGACATTAGACATTCTGGCACTCGTTAGTACCTCAAATTTTTTTTTTTTGTAATTTCTTTATTAGTTTTTGTTCTTCCAAATATATAGCCCATGTTCAATTACAATTACACATCTCATATACAACAGCTGACTCAATGAACATTCCAATAATCGACTCAGGAATTTAGATATATACACTCCTCCATGGAAGTTTTCCAATCTGACCTGTGTCGTTTTGTTATTTATTGTGGGATAACCCAACTGTAACGAGATCTACCCTCAAACCCCCCCCTCAACTTCCCTCCCCTCCTCTCCCCCCCCCCCTTGCCGGGTCCGTGCAACTGGAGGTCGATGTATCTTAGAAACCGTCTTGGGTCCCCTCATGTCTCCCCTCCTGACTGTGGGTCGTCACCCTAGTGGAAAGTGTCTCATCTGATGATATCTGTGTGGAATGTGGGGTCTGTCCCGCTATCTCCTGGACCATCATCCCCCATGCCAGCAATATCTCAGGTAGTTTGTCATCTCGTCTAGTGCTACGCATGTGCCCCTCCTCGGCCAGAGCCCACTCCTTCAGGTCTGTTTTCCAGTTCGCCAGCCGCGGCCCTTGCTGAGTTAACCAATTAATCGCTATGCGCCGCCTAGCTATTATAAGTCCCAGAACCAGGAACCGCCTGCTCGTCCTGCGTTTAGGTTCACGAGGAATTAAGCCGAGCTTACAAGAGTGCGCATCCATGGGAACCGTCCATCCCGTTATTCTGTTCAGGTCCTCTAGGACGGCCCCCCAGTACGTCTGAATTGTTGGACAGCTCCATACCATATGTGGAAAATCCGCCTGATCCTGGCGACACCTAGGGCAATGTGGATCTCTAGAATTATCAATGGCGTGGAGCCGCCTGGGTGAGAGGTAGGTCATGTGTACTATGTTATACTGGATTTGCTTAAATCTATTGCATACCGACACCTTGCGTACGCTCTCGTGGATTTTCTCCCAGTCCCGTGGTGTAATCTCCTGCAGACACACCCACTGCCATTTCTCCTCTGCTGGTATGGGTCCACATTTCTTATCGTCCCTCAGCGCCCTATATAAGTGGGTGACAAGCTTCCGCCCCCCAGCCATGGCGATCATGGTGACCAGGGTATGGGTGTGCCCCGGGGCCTCTGGAAACGAGGGCCATAATTGCCGTGCCGTTGCCGCTATTTTAGCATATTGCAGAAATTGCCCAGATCCCAGCTCAAAGGTAGCTACTGCCTCCTGATAGGTAATGAATCTGTTTTCCGGGTATAAGTCAGACAACATTAAGCAACCCCTTCCTTCCATTTGTCAGTCGACATGACCCGCTCTAATTTGAGCGAAGGGCGGCATAAGCCAGAAATCCGCCTCTGGGGCATATGGCCGGTTTCGAATAAGCCGCCGGACCACACGATTCCATATTGCAGCTAGTAACCGCACCAATGGAGGACTTTGTTCCCGTCGTCCCCACGCCCGCCAAAGGAGTGCCCCTAATTGCCGGTCCCCATACGTGTCTGCCAGTAGGGACCTCTCCCAGGAGGGGTCCGTGTCCAACCAGGCTATAGCATGCTGTAGTTGTGATGCAAAGTAATAGAGTTCTAAATCTGGAATTTCTAAACCTCCTTTGCCCCATTTGCGCTTCATGACGTCTAGGCTGACCCGGCAACGTTTCCCGTTCCACAGCAGTTGTAGGAGCAGTGCGTCTGATTCCTTGAATACCTGATGTGGGAGTTCAAAGAAGGAACCCTGCATTGTGAAGAGACACCTAGGCAGGATCACCATTTTTATCAATCAATCTTCCCCATCAAGGAGAGTTTAAGTGTGTTCCAGAAGGTAATACTGCCCGGAGACCCCTAAGTATCCTCCCCATATTGTGCTGGTAAAAGGTGTTCTCATCTCTACTGATCCATATCCCAAGATAGCGCAGTGTGTCCACTACCCATGGGAGCCCTATCTCAGGGAGCTGGGCTCTGTCACTCTCGTCGGCCGCCCCAATCGCATATAATTGCGATTTCAATTTATTGATGTAAAGTCCGGAGGCTCCAGCGAATTGATTCAAGACCGCAAACAGTATCGGCAATAATTGGGTCGGCTGGCGCAGGTATACCAAAGCATCATCGGCATACAATGATACAATATGTTCCGTACCCCCCACTCGAATACCCCGCCCCTGGAGCGCCCCACAGAGATGACATGCCAATGGCTCCATCGCCAGGGCGAACAGCAAGGGGGAGAGTGGGCACCCTTGCCACGTCCCCCTTTCTATTGATAGTGCATCCGACACGTACCGCCCCGTGCGAACTCTCGCCACCGGCTGAGTATAGAGTAGTTTCACCCAGTTTACGAAACCCTCGCCTACCCCCATTTTTAGAAGCACCTGCCATAAATATTCCCACCGGAGCAAGAGGCGAATGCTTGTTCGATGTCCAGGAATACTAAGGTACTCTGTTGGGCATTACCCTCCAATGATTGCATAACGTGTGCGAGGCGGCGGATATTCCTCAATGCATTCCTGCCTGGCATAAAGCCTGACTGGTCATCATGCACCAGCTGCCGGAGATACGGGAGGAGCCTACTTGCCAGCACTTGGCTAATAATTTTAAGATCCACGTTCAGCATGGAGATTGGCCGATACGAGGAGGGGAGCAGGGGATCCTTCCCCGGCTTGGGGATCATCACGATCAATGCTTCGCGCATGGAATCTGGGAGTATGCCGTTTTCGGCAGCTTCCACAGTGATTTCCAGGAGTTTAGGAATCAGGACCCCCCCATATTCTTTATAGAGTTCTGCCGCTAGGCCGTCCATCCCGGGGGACTTAGCGGTCATCAGATGGGCGATCGCCGCCCTTAACTCCTCTCCTCTGAAAGGGGACCCCAGGGACTCCTGACTCTCAAGGTCCAGACTAGGCAGTTCCACGTCGGGTAGGTAGGCCTCCACAACCTGAGGGGCAGTGGGGGGGTTGGGGCTCGGAATATATCTTTTGTAAATGGGTTGCGAATGCCCTGTTGATCTCGTGTTGTGTATATACCATATGGTCCTGGTCCGTTTTAATTGTCAAAATCGGGTGAGGCTGTGTCTCCATCTTAATCAAGCGTGCCAGTAGGCGCCCGGCCTTGTCCCCTTCCATGTACCAGCGGCGTCTACTCGTAGTTCTATTAAATTTGCCCAGTGAGTCCCAGATGTCTCCTATCTTCCGTCTGAGTTCCGCCCATTTAGCCGGCCCCTCCCCGTCTATGGGAAGCTCTTTTTCTAGAACTGCCAAGCGCTCCTCCTGGCGGTGTAAATCCCGTTCTAGCACTCTCTTAACCCCCACCTCCATGGACATACAGACCCCCCTCATCACGACTTTCATCGCGTCCCACTCGAACGCCCTCGTGCTGGCCGTACCCCAATTCACATCAAAATAATCATCGAGCCCTTTTGTTATCGCATCTTTATAAGTCGGGTCTGTAAAGGCCTCGGTGTTTAGTCTCCATAACGGCACCTTGGATCTCGGCCGGCCCAAAGTATATGTTATTAACAGGGGGGAGTGGTCGGACAAATAGCGGGCCAGATACTGCGTCTCCCCTATCTGAGGAGCAGACGCCATCTGAATAAAGAAATAATCTAGTCTACTATATGTGTTGGCAGCAGGTGTGTGGCACGAGTACACTCGACGACAGGGGTTGCGGAGTCGCCATATATCCAGTAAACTATAGTTGTGAAGCATCCGACATATAGCCTCTCTCGCTTTAGGTTTGGCGTCCTGTTTGGGGGGGTGTCTGTCTATCTCCCCATCAAGGGCACAATTGAAATCTCCTGCCACAATCAATTCCGTATCTGGATCTAGATCTACCTGCCCCAGGACTCGACTCAAAAACTCCCCGTCGTCACTATTCGGGGCGTATATGTTTACCAAACATATGGATCGCCCATCTAGTGTCCCCTCCACCACCACGTATCTCCCGTCAGGATCTAATTTAGTAGTTACTGCCTTAAAGGGAACTCCTGGCGCCACCCATATAGGCACTCCTCTAGCGAACCCCGAGTAGGAGGTTGCAAAAAACTGGCCTCGCCATCTACGCTGGACATATTTAAGACAGTCTCCCCATAGGTGCGTCTCTTGAAGAAGGGCTACACTTATCCCATATCGTCTGAGATACGTCGCCACCCGAATCCGTTTGACCACGTTATTGAGCCCCCTAACATTCCACGTTATGAGTTTATACTTTTGTTTCTCACCTGGCATGAATGAGACATCTGGTGGTGCAGTGACACCCGTTGTTCGTGTGGGGGACCCCCCATAGTGTTGCAGTGTGACCCCTCGCGCTGAAGACTCTCAGGACCCCTGGTAGCGCGGCATAGTACAGACCCGGCATTAAACTGTAAAACATAACATTGTGAACTCCCAATCCCACCTCCCCCCTCCCACAGGCAGTAGTACTTCATTTTCACAACCCAACCCTGATCTGAGGACTCAGGAGCCCGCCCCATAGCTGCCACCCTCTTCCTAGATCACCCACCCCAACTTGAATTAACAACTATGAACTTAAGAACGTTCACAAGCAAAATAACCCTCCCAATCTCAGATATACAGCCAAGCTGTCTGGCACTGCGCAACCCCGCCCGACTGGTGGTCTAGCTAGGCCGCCTCAGCGCACTACAGTTGGAGTGTCCGAACTATAGATTGGCGGAATAGTGCCCCTCTCTTGAAGAACGTTTCAGCCCCCTCCCATCGTCCCTGGGGCTCAAGGCCCCCTTGTAGGTGTTTCGTAGCAAAGTCAAGCCCCCTCTGGGCTAAGTCCCGTACTTACAGTTACAACGACCAGTTGCCCCAATATTGCAATGCATTGACTGGCCTTCAAATGTCTCAGGAGGCTCCATCGACTGGGCTGGTGGCACCCCCCAGCTCCGACTGCGTTTCTTGCACCAGACATAGTAGAGAGAACTGGTTCTGCGTCGGGATCGCTTCCATCTCCGTTAGTAGGGTACCATCCGGCCCTACCATGATGCGACCTCCGCCTGACAAGTTCCGCCTCCTGGGTCGTTGTTCTCCAGTGTAGCGTTGTTGGCTCCGTTGTCGACCACTCCCCCTCCTCTGTTCTTGCCAGCCTTGGTTTTGGTCCTGTCCCGCCAGGCCCAGCGAGTCCATCCAGTCCGTTACCTCCTGTGTAGTACCAAAAAAGTGGACCCTGTCCTCATATTGCACGCGGAGCCGGGCCGGGAACATTAGACTATATTTGATATTGAGGTTTCGCAATCGACTTTTGACACGCAGGAAGTCGTTTCGTAAGTCTTGTACTCTTTTGGTATAGTCCGGGTAAATGTGAATATCATGATTCTCGAACCTGGGCGGACCATGTGTGCGAATAAATTGCAGAATCGTGTCCCGGTCCCTAAAGTTGAACAAACGAGCGATCAGAGCTCTGGGTGGGGCCCCATTTTCGGTGTAGGACCGAGGGAGCAATGGGCCCGTTCCACTGCGAACATCTTAGAGAGCCTGAGGTCCGGGAATGCGGAGCCAATCCATTCTTCTAAAAATAAGTCTGCCGCCGGCCCCTCCGCCTTTTCTGGAAAACCCAAAAAACGGAGGTTGTTCCGTCTTGACCGCCCCTCCGCGTTGTCTGCCCTATCTTCGAGACGGGCTGTGTGCTCCTGTAGTGCAGACACTGTCGCACGTAGTTGTTGGACTTCGGTCTGCACTGTGCGCAGGTCCCCTTCAGTGGCAGTAACCCGGTCCGCCACCTTTCGTAGATCCAGGCGCAGATGGTTGATGTCCATGGCCATCCTATCCATTTTTGACTCCAGCGCCACTCGTGAGTCTCGTATGGCCTCCAGAATATCGGACTTGTCACGGGCTGCTGATTCCTGATGTGATACCCGGTCTGGATCAGGGTCTAAGCGGTCAGCGGAGGTCAGGCCCGGCACCGTGTACTGCATGATTTTGTTGGATTGGGCGCCTCTAGGGGCTCTGTCTCTCCCAATGTCCAGTGGAAACAGTACAAGGCGCTCCCTGGTAACCTCTTGCACACAGGCTGATGGTGCAAGGACCGGCCCCGGGACCAACCGGAGTCCAAGGATATCCGCGCAGTCACCCCTCGCCTCTCCCGGTCCGGGACAATAGGCCACAATAAGATGGGTTGCCTCTCAGTCGATCCTGTTTAATGCCCTGGGTCTGCCAATAGTCCCCCTCCGGCCTGATCTCAAACATGTGTCACTGGTGCAGACCTCTGTCCGCTTCCACAGGCGCACGGACTGGCGGAGCCTCCGCCGATCCGTGGAGCGAGTGCCCCCACTGCCAGTCACCGCTGCGGGCCGCACGGCCCAGCCGCTGCAATCAGTGTCCACTCCAGGAGGGGCAGGCACACCCCCAGACCATCAGCCTCAATCCCTTGGTCCCAGTATCCGTGGCGCCCCCAAAGATGTGTCCGGGCGGCCGGGTGTGCACGGCAGAAGGCAGAGCGGGCCGGTTGCGGCAGTTGTGGAGCACCGGGCTCGCGTAGATCGCGGACCCGGGCCTCAGGATGCAGGATTCACCCCGGCCGGGCAAGCCACGACAGCCCCTCATCTGCAGTATCGCCGACGTCGGTCTCCAGGCGCTGCAGTACGGGCAGAGGGTCTGGCTGGGTCTCAAAGCAAGTCTTCGGCCCGGGGGTACTCCGGGGCAGCGCACAGCGACCCTTACCTCTCGGAACAGGCCGGGGCCGCCATATTGTTTGTCCGCATTCCAGCAGGTCTCCGGGGGTCCGGGGTTGTTTTCTCTGGCTGCGGGCCGTCAGTACTCGTCTGGATCAGGATCCTCAGGGCCGGGGGAATGCTCCGACGCCGATCGGTGTAACAAGGTCACGATTCCGCCAGGATTCCAGTAGGATTTTAACTGCACAGCATCCCACTTAGCCCAACAGGGGCAAATGTAACATTGCGTCCCCAGCCCGCCCCCCCCCCCATTACAGATCAGCAGCTGCTCTTCAAATCTGGGTGACTGCACATCTGCGCGCCCCCCTCACAGACATCCACCGTACTTCTCCCGGACCTCCCACACACATCCAATCACACCCGTAGATGGCCTGATTCACACTTCTGCACTTGCTCTGAACGCACTAGCGTTGCCTCATCGTCCACCCTGATCCACTTCACAACATTACCGTACAGTAGTCCTGCCTCCAGGCTTCAGTCCTTTTCACAGCTAGCGCCCATCATTTAGTCCCCCCTAGGTCAGGAGTCTCATCCATCAATGTTTCCGGTACAGTGTCTATCGTCGGGCCTAAGGCCTGAGCCCCCGGCTCCAATTCAGCAGGAGTGACCACCGGTAAAGAGTCCAGAGTCCCGGCAATTACAGTTGCGTCCAACTGCAGCGAACCATCCTTTCCCACTGTAATCCTGTGCTCCATTTGTTTGGCGGGGTCCTGTGTTTCCATCCGACCAGTAAGTTCTCGGATGTCTCTGCCCGATTGTTTTCCCCAGCCTCGCTTCTGACCCCGTTGCTCCCGAGGCGGAAGGCCGTCTCCTCGAATTTCCAGCCACTCCCAGACTTCCTCCGGGGAATCGAAGAAGTGTGCTCTGCCCCCTGTTTGTATCTTCAATTTGGCTGGGTACAGGAGCATGTACTGTAGCTGCAACTCCCGGAGCATGCGCTTGACTCCTAAGTAAGATTTCCAGAGCTCCTGCACCTGCCTTGTGTAGTCTGGATAAATGGTGTTTATTATTCTCGTATTGAAGGTTCTGATGTTCCCTTGCTGCGTGCAGGATGCAGTCTCTGTCTCAGTAGTTCAGCACTTTTGCTATTATTGCACGGGGAGGTGGAGGCTGCACCAGGGCCCTATGAGCCCTCTCTATCGTGAACAATGCAGATAGGCCCTTAGGATGAAGTTGCGTTCGGATCCAATGTTCTAGGAATTGCTCGGCCGACCCTTGTTCTGCTTTTTCAAGTATTCCCAATATGCGGATGTTACTGCGCCTGGCTCTCCCTTCTGCATCCTCCGCACGCCTCTCCAGCGCCTTTGTGGCTATTGTCATCTGTGCAACTTGCTGTTTGAGCATTGTACCGCCCCCCCGCAGCTCCACTATATCTGCCTCAGCTGTCGTTACCTTATCAGACACCTTCCGCAGGTCTGCCCGCAGCAAGCTGACATCTATGGAGAAGGTCTCTATGCAATCTTCCAGTGCCTTCCTGGACCCCTGTATGGCGGCCATGAGTTCCGCTCTGGTGGGCTCTGGATTTTCATCTTCTACTTTCGGCCCTGCTCCCCCAGTTTACCTGGTCAGACGCTGGGGGGGGGGGGGGTGCCTCGGAGTTGTGTATCGGGTTATTGTGTTGGGGCCCGCTGCCTTCATTGCCCTATCTTTGACCATCCTGACCCCTGCACGTGTGACCCAGTGCGCGTGATTGCTTGTTGTCGGGCAGTTCGGGGGAATCCCCGCTCTGTGTCCGGTTACTGGGTAATTGTGCCTCAGGACCCAGGTTGAGCTCCACTGGCAGTGTGTCCCCCGTTATCAATGATCACATCAATACAGGGAAGCTCCCCCCAGCACCATTTAGGATTCTTCCCCTGCTTTGCCCTCTGTTTCTTGGGGGGTCTGCCTCAGTTCCGGCCGGCACTGCACTCTGTTGCATGGGACTCTTGTCGGCCCACCCGCACACTGTGCTCCAGTCATTCCAACGAGGGATGGGGCCCTGCTCCAGCTTCACCGCAATGCCCTAGGCATGGCTTCTCTTCCTCGAGGCCCCACCCACGTTGTGCAGCCTGGTTACCAACCGCGCCACCTGGAGTGGCGATCCAAGGGCCCTTTGCCTTTATTTTGCATGGCATGCTCTATTCATAGGCCCAGTCTGTACTGCCTCCAGTTCCCGCCCGCTGGGGATCCTCCGGGCCCTGGAGCGAGCCACAGGAAAAATCAGTGCAGCTCCCTTCGCGCGTCAGTCAAGGCCCGGAGAGGTCTCCTCGCAGCCCCCCTACCTTATTTATTGCGAGGGCCGCATATCTCCGACTCGGGCATATCCCGGCACCCGTCTAGGGCTCGGCGGTCCAAGGTACTCCGCCACCGAAGCCTGCAGTTTCCGTTCCGGAGGAGTGGCTGGGGTGGGGGGAAAGTAGGGCCCAATTCCCCTCCAATCTTCTGTGCTGCCAAGTCAGTCGCACCCGCTCAGCCGGGTGAGTCGGTAGAAAACGTCCACTTCAGTCCGCACTCTCACAGGCCAGAGCCGCCGCACCTCGATGCGGGCCAGTTCACGTCATCAGCTACGGCCTCCAGCTGCGCATCACGCGCCCCGGGACGACTCCGCGACTGCAGGAGCCAGCACAGCCGAGCGACACTCGTTTCCTGCTGATTCAAGGAGGTGTATGCAGGATCTTGCAGGATTTACGGGTGAATGGACTGGGAGCTCAAGAGGCTCACGTCCTGTCGGCCATGTTTCTTTGCCACACCCCCACCTGCGAGAAACGTATTCAAACGTATTAGGTCACATACAGATCCTCTATATCTACTTTTCAAGCTTTTCTTCCAAACCTCTATTTAAGTGGTTTTGACCCTTTACATTTCCATGCAATTTACGTTTGGGCCACCATCAGTATCAAATTCAGAAATGTTCTCAGAATCTAACACCAGTTTTATGACCGCCTCTCAACTATGTTCCCCCTCTGAATTGGACTATGTTTGTAACTTGTTACAAGTCCATGCCATATGCAAGTAAACTCTTGCTTCTGGTTTGCTAATGAAACATACCAGAGAATCAATCGTAGACATTTTGAAAGATTTCCCCCATTTGTTGTAGTATCTATTTCCTTTGCCATCCTCACAGACTTTTTTCCTGGATCATGCTCATTCTTTAAGACAAGAAAGCATACCCTTCCATATGATAGGGCTCCAGATCTCTGTCCCATTTTACTTAGATTCTATCTGGATCCCCAAATTCCCAAAGCAATCCATAAAACCTAGACACTGCTTTCTATTCTGTCTTCTCTCCCTGTGCATTATATTCCACTGGTGATTTATCTGGAATATTAAAAAGAATTTGCACTGTGTCTAGCTGCTAGATATTTGTAGTATTCTTGTTGCCATTTCAAAATTTTGCCACAGAACAACAAATGAGTTTATGACTGCTACTATATTTCTCACTGTCACTACTACCGCCAAAGCCATCCATGCCCATCCAAGCACCTGCCTATTCTGGTGCCATAAATCTGTGCTCTCGCCCTGCCAAACTTCAAAAGAGAATATTGAGAAATTAGTTTATGGAGAGGTATGGGTAAAGGAAGGAGGGAAGCTTGGCGATGATGAAAAGACCACGAAAATTGGGATAAAATCACGTGAAGAAAAAGATGGTCGGACAAATGGAAAAAGCCTGGAAAGAGATGGGAATTCAGAGAGCTACACCACAGAATGGGCCAATCTAAGGGTGATCGAAAAGGGGACGAGAGAGAGGACTGTGTGTTTTAAAGCAAAAGCGAAGGCTTATTAGAACTTTGGAATGTTGGGAGCTCCATTGAAGACAATGGAGTAGCTCTGGGCTTATAATGGCTGGTATAAGCCCAGCACTCCAACATTCCAATGTTTGTCTTTTTGTTTCTCCATTTTTAATTTAGAACATTCTACCCTTAGTGGGTGGGATGTTCTAATAGCCTTATAGCCTTTCTGCTTCAGGCTTTACCAGTTGTTAAAGGCCCTCTCCCTCGTTATAGGCCCTCGCCTGCGGCTCGGGCCTATAACTCGGGATCAGGGCCTTTAACAACTGGTATAGCCCTCGGCAGCGGGCTATAAGGCTATATTAGAACATTGGAATGTTGGGAGCTCCATTGAAAACAATGAAGTGCTCCGGGCTTCTAATGGCTGGTAAAAGCCCGGAGCTCCAGCATTCCAATGTTTGTTCACAGCTGTTCCTGTGAACAAAGGCCTCACGGAGCCCAAGGGGATTTCAATCCCCTCGGGTTCCCTGAGGCCTTTGTTTTACAAATTAGAACATTCTACCTTCTAGAGGGGTAATGTTCTAATAGCCTTAGAGCTCTCCGTAGCGGGCTCTACCGGCCATTAAAGGCCTGTTCCCTTGTTAAAGGCCCTCGCCTTCGGCTTGGGCCTTTAACGCTGGAGCAGGCCTTTAATGACCAGTGGAGCCCGCTATGATGGGTTCCAAGGCTATAAAAGAAAAAGAGCACAGAAAGAATAGCACTAAGATCTGACCGGAAATAGGAGAAAGTAGGGAAGCATTAATGGACGGGGAAAGAAGGAAAAGCAAGAGAAAGAGTAAAGGGCCACTAAGGAACAGAATTGTAAGAGGTGGATGCAGAAGAGGAGTTCGAGTGTACTTGAAAGATGAGGAGAGGACGGTCACCAATTGGGCACGAGGAGAAAAGACAATGAAAAATGGAGGAGCGAGCAGAAAGTGGTATAGCAGGAAGATATCGTGGGAAAAGACAGAGCGGAAGAGGGAGGAGCAAACAGTGAGAAGAAAGGGATATAAATATCTGAAGCCGCTCTGTAGGCATCCTAAAGTCTGACAATAGTGATGGATGCCACACTCAAGCATCACAAAACCTTGCTGCTGCTTTACTCTCTATCCACAAGAGATACATGTATTTCCTAGTACCATCCAGTTTGGGAGCTGCGTTTCTAAACCAAGGGGCATAGAAGCACAGATGCACCTCCATGAATGCATAGCTTAGATCCTACATAATCAGCTTCCTTATTTTGCAGATTTCTCCTCCTAGTTAAAAGGGAGCGTTCGCCGAAGTGAACTGAAGAAGATGACACTGTGAGGTTTACTGCTCCTGACAGCGCTGGCTTATTGCATCTGCCTGCTTCATAAAATACCGCCCTGAAAGCCATCTGTGAGGAATTCAATCTCACGTTTGCGGTTTAGTGAATACAGAAAGGAAAACATAAAATAATTAGAGCGTGTTGAGCTGTACCCCTTGCATGCTAATGTATGTCGGGAGCCCAATATTTCTTTCCCCTTCTAAACAGCTCTCATAACCTCTTTGTTTCTTAGATACATTCCTAGTGAAAACAATCATGAGTGAGCTATTTTAACACAGATTGCTTATTAGCAGAACTTAATTTGTTAAAAAATAAGTGCCATGGCCCTCGACAGGAGGCCACTGCAGCTTGTACCACCCATTGCCTCTGCCAGCGCGTTGCCAATGACAGTAACAACACAACTACTAACAATCAAACTCCTACAAGTGTGACACTTCAGACTATTCCAGGCCCCCAGAGCTCTAGGAGTGACTTGGGCCACAGGTATTAGTCATAATAATTAATAAACAACTGTTGCTGCTCATCTCTAAATGAGACAAACAGCGCCACCATGTGGCAGACTGTGTGCGGTGTTGACAATTAAGTGCTGGTGCCGAGCACCTGAAACCACCGTCAAATTAACCAATGGTTATTAGAGGCATTCCAAGTTTATTGGCTGAGTCTTAACTTTGTGGTTGTGGAAATACTGTTGCAGGACGCTAAAGAAAGATTCATGTACTCCGGTGATTGACGCAAGTAAGTTTTATTTCAACTTAAAATGGGAAGGGGGCAGCAGCAGCGCCGCCTCTAAGGTCCAGCTAATTTCATCGTCCGGTCTTGACCGTTCTAGAACACACCAATCTCACACATGACGAGCATCCAGGAATCGTCAGCATACACTGGTGACTCCAAACACACATTTATTCTTCCCGAGTTTCGAACCTTTGTCTTTGAGAGCTACCAAGACTGGATTCAACCTTTTCAAATGTTCCTGTTCATCCTTTCCGTTTCTCAGCACATCGTCTTGAAAATGTCAAGACACCATCCAAACCCACAACACATGGGCAGCCAGCACTGACGTCAATCCGAAGGGCATAGGGCGGTCTGAAAAACACCATCTGGCATGAAAAAAGCCGTCAAGTGACGAGATTTCTTTGCTAGAACAACCTGATGGCACTGAACACAGATCCTTTCGACATGCCGCAACATACCACATTACAAACATGTTACACTTTTACCCTGGCATGATTTAAAAGATGCAATGTGTGCTCTTGAACCACATTTAAAACAACTTCCTTCAAAAGGAGTCACTTTTTTCTTCAAATGTAATCTTTTCTCATGAGTACTTTTCGTGTTCTTTACAATACAACTGTCTCCTCTTGAGATGTAGTCAGTACTTTAGCGAATTCCATAGATACATCAATTCTGTTATTCATGTGAAAAAAATTGTGTGCCTTCTAACAACTAGGTTCAGTAGTTAAAAAAATATTTTTTCAGCCTTTTTACCGTTTCCTCATACTCATCCAATGTATCTTCATCGTCTTCTGAAACAAACACAGGTAAATGTTAAAAAATGTTCTGGCCTTCTAGGCCAAGCGAATGCACCTTTAACCTTGAAGCCATCACCAAGATGGCCGCTATGCAGGGTCCGCACACCTGATGGTGCGATCATGCATCTTGCATTGTTTAGATTGTCCACCAAGGATAGTTAATGGCGGAATGAAGACTGAATAGTGTGCAGCATTTGAAATAACTGAAGAAGATGGACACCCATTGCTGCTGATCGCTGTTGCCCCCAAAGTCAAAGTAAAAACATGTCTTCCTGGTTAGCTGTTTTCCAGTGGCTGCAGTTAGAAAAACACGGGGCCTCATTTATGTGTTTTTAAGTCGAGTCTAGCGCAGCCCGCATGCGCTGCTCTGCGAGGCATCTTGTAACTATTCTAAACTACTCTGTGTGGGTCTGACTCCCCCCACGCATTGGGTTGGCTTTTGCTTTTGTCATTTTGTAATCGTAGCCTGCAAATGGCTAAAGGTGGGTGCATGTCCCACCTCTTTTGAAAAGGTTCACTCCCAAAGCGTTTTGCTGGAGGGAGCGAGCAGCGGCGCGCAGGGCGGCAGCTGCAGTGCCTCCTTGTCTCCCCTGCACCACTCCCCCTTGTCTCCCTGTGCCCGCCCCCACCACTCCTCTTGAGCTGCTTGTCCTTTACCTATGTGCGCCATATGTGTCCTTTCATAAAGCAAAGGATTTCTAAAGAGCCAAACACGCTAGCATCACGTCGCTTGAGGCAACGTGAAGGACACGGATGTCCGTAACATGGTCGTCGGTGGCTCATGATGCGAAATGTTGTGCACATGGGAGCGCAGATGTATCTGAAAATAAAGACCCTGGCAAGCGGCATGGCACGCACGGTTTCACTCGCAGGCGGAGGATCATTTTCACAAACAAGATCTCTGAGTGAATGGGTCTTTAAATAGACTTAAACACGCAACTGAATAACGCTGCCGGGAGCCTCGCACGACGCAGATGGCGTCCACTCCACAAACACGGTACACCACTCAAATGACAACAATGTGTACCACTGGCATGCGCGGCCTCGCGAATCCAGACCACAGACCCGTATGTCTCATGGCTACACGAGACCAATCACTTCACCTTCCTCTAACACACTAACACCCCCCCCTTCAAACCAGTGCGCACAACTGCAGTTCACGCCAAATAATTCATTGTTGTGCTCCACGGTCAACCCTTGTTGCTTTCCCTCTCCTACATGTTAGTACAGTAAATGGCATAAAACAAAGCCATACAAAGCACACGTTAAAGGGCAATAACAAAGGAGCCTCAAAGAGTTCAACACATCGCGAGACTTCCGATGGCATGGACGCCTCACCCCCACACGCACATTTCTTACAATGCACTGATGTGTTAGCTACCAAGTAACAGAGACGATTACAGCTATGTAGGCCCGTCCGAAAAACATTGACTTTTATCTACCATCTGCTTCTTGTTGCTTAGTAGTGTAGGAAATCTATGTTATCTGCTCCTCTGAGCTGTAACCCCCTTCCGTTGTCCATGTTGTTTTTCTTCCCGCCCCCCTCCCACTGTACTTGTGGTTGTACATTTTCTGTGGGTCTCCCCGCTGTGTTGTCGATCACAGGCCCCGGAGGGCCGGTCGCAAGCGGGTGGTCCACAGGTGCCGCGCACTGCTCAGAGGAGATGCTGCGCCCTGCTCAGAGGATGTGCCGAGTCTGCTGCTCTCACCCTCTCCCCTTCACTTGCGGCAGCCCGTGAGGTACCCCCCCCCCCCAAGCGGCACGCCACTGTTTAAATGCTGAACAGAGTCAGCAAAAAGCATTGCAAAGCCAAAAGGCGAGACCTATTGGCTTTGCCAATGCTTGTTTGCCATAAGGCAGCGCAGCAGGCCTTCCTGCTGCGCTGCCCTATATCAAAAGAAAAGGGCAGGAATGCGCTATATCTATGAGATACGGCGCATTCCTGTCCTTTTTTCCCTGCACAAAAACAATCACAAGAGGCTTTTCCTTTTTTTATGTGTGCTGCAGAACCAGTGTATGCTGACGATTCCAGGATGTTCGTCATGTGTGAGATTGGTGTGTTCTAGAACGGTCAAGACCGGACGATGAAATTAGCTGGACCTTAGAGGCGGCGCTGCTGCTGCCCCCTTCCCATTTTAAGTTGAAATAAAACTTACTTGCGTCAATCACCGGAGTACATGCACCGGAGCACACATAGAAAAGGAAAAACGAGGAGAAATAAAGATATTTCTCCTCGTTGTGCCTCCCATACGCCTCCCTGTGGAGGCGCACGTTTAGAGACTGCCTCAGATTTACGCTTCTCGTAAATCTGGGGCAGTGTCAAAATGCCATGGATGTTGCTGGGAACGCCCCTAGCAACACCCATTGCACACCTCTTTAACGCAGAAAACTGCATTAAAAGGGGACAATATTTACAAGGCAGCTTTTAGCCCAAAAAAGTGGCTTAGTGCTGCCTCATAAATATGGAGCAGGTTCCTGCGCCACAGAACGTCACAAAAAGTGACGTTCCGATGGCACAAGGGGCCTCATAAATGAGGCCCACAGTGTTTGAAAGTAGCAATCGGTGAATCTCTTTGGCAGCTTGGAAACAATCATAAGCGGAAGGCAGTCTGCCAAAGGATGTGCGTAAACCACTCATCACCAGTCTTGCTGGACGCTAAAGAAAACATCATGTACTCCGATGATATGATGCAGGTAAGTTTTATTTCAAGTTAATCCAGGAAGTGGGCAACAGCACCAGCGCTGACCCTAAGGTCCAGCTAATGGCTCCAGCCCCTTCTTGACCATTCCAGAACCGACCGACTTCACACATGACGAGGATCCTGGAATGGTCAGTACAAGGACAGGATCTACATTGGGACATAACACTTTCATTTAGAAACTCTTCTCCATTATGTTTTATGCAACTTGGTTAGTAAACACTGGGCCCGAATGATGACTGTTTTTTTAAATGGTAGATTTGGTTAGAGAAACAATGTGCATAAAGAACAGCTGTACTTTTTAGTCTGGCTTGACAACTCAGCTGTCTACATGGCCTATGCTGTTAACCAATTCTATAACAGACATAGTTTGGGATTGGGCTGTGCCTAACTAGGATTATTTCTCCCCCACTGCATGCTGTTGGCTGTGTGGTGTATCATTATGCCTGCTATGGAGTTCCTGCTTTGTAATGCCTAAGAGACTATTTTACATCTAAAACATACACTCCAGCATCACACATGTAGAGGCAGATTTCTTAATTTCTGGTTTAAACCAAAGTTCAAAGAGAAGAACAGTGGCATAGCTACTAAGATATGGCACTGTTTCCTCTTTCCCTGTGATGGCCCCCTTTAGAATATAGTGCAGTAAAGCACAGATCCTTGCATCATAGTGCAAGGGAAAACAGCCTTTACATGCAGCCATTACGGTGCAATACCTTTATCACGCATCCACTACAACGCTTATGCCTTTACCATGCATGCCTTTACCAAGCAAAATTTGACCATGCATGCCTTTACTATGAAAATGAAAGTATTTCGCAGGTAAGTATAAAGCCTTTCATATCTATCTATCTGTCTGTCTGTCTGTCTATCTATCTATCTATATATATATATACACACACCTATATACCCTTTCAGGGTTAGGGTGCTGCATAAATTATGCAGAAGAAAAACTGAGAACTCTGGGTAGTTCCCAAGTTTAGGTGGATAGCAGCTCCTGTATAGAGCACAATATTGTCATCCTAAGTAGGGAACAATACATCACAGAAGCCAACAGACAATTAAGGAACACAGAACATTACCACAAATTGTTGAATGATCCAACAAATTAATTTATGGGAGTGTTCCATAGGAAGTTGTCAAGATGGCATGAGCAAGGATTACTGCATGACGGTGAATATTCAGATTTGAAAACTGATCACCTCGTGACTCCAGCGATTTATTTTCCGCTGAACGTCCACAAGGACAAAAGCAATCCTCCAGGGAGACCGATTGTCAGTTCAATTGGAGCCCTTCTTGAAAATACTGAAAGATTTATTGATCTCTTCCTTTTTCCATACGTGACTACAATACCATCCTATCGCAGAGATCCACAAGACTTCCTGAATAGGATTGATGGCATACCTTGGAAACCAGGCTACTGGATGGTGACAGTTGATGTTGTGTCAATGTACTCTTCAATTCAACACTCAGATAGTATGCAAGCCTGTGAATATTTCTTGAAATTACGGTCACTGTCATTCTTGGAACTCTCTTAAATGATAATGGAAATGATGAGTTTCTGTCTCGAACACAATGTATTTCTATTTAACAGCAAGTGTTTTCTCCAAAGACAATGCACAGCCATGGGGCCATCCTTTGCACCAACCTATGCAAACCTCACCATGTGTTGGTGGGAGGCAGAGGATGTGTGGACCACCCAGGACATGGCACTGATGGACCAAGTCATAATGTGGGTCCTCAATGTAAATAATAAGGACCCCCTGTAGGTACTTCTGATTCCTAGGGCAGGGCAATAATACTTTTGAGATTAAATCCCCAGGCAATCAAAAAGGTCAAACAACAATCAACAACTCATCTCGGAAACAAACTTCATATAGTAAACTCAGTGTCACTATCTAAATATATTAAAATGTCATCTTTTTATTATTTTCTTCTTAAAAACATTTTTGAAAGTGCATATGACAAATGAATATGAGACATAATAAACACAATATAAGGGGACAACAACATGTCAATTACAAATTAACAGACTACATAAAACCCCGTGTACAAATGAGATATTGGTTTTTACAAAGACAAAAGACAATAAGAAGACAAAAAACGGTGGCTATGCGATGGATTTTCTACGCGCGTTTCGGCGCACACGGCGCCTTCATCAGGAAAGCCACAAACAAGTTCCTACGAATGAAATTAAAACCATGTGAAAAATATTTTTTAAAACTAGGACACTGAGTTTAAGGAATACACAAAAATATTCAGTAATCAGTTACATGCCTTTACCATATTTATAAAGTAAAAACCTGTATAATTAACAAATAATCATACACGATAGCATCGATGCTTGAAAAAGAAAATTTGTTTATAGAAAGAAATGAATTATTAACTTACAGCGTAAATCAGATATAATGGATAAAGAGGGAAGAAACCAGGAGACGAAAGAAGGGAAAGAGAGAAAAGAAAAGAGTGAAAGAAAAAGTACATTGACTATTGATAACAATTTATAGATCAAAAGAGCTTCTCAAGAATAAATAGTACACCCGTGATGGAAAGCAAGCAGTTGGATACTAAAAACGGGCATATAATTCATAGTGCTTACTTGGTTAAGAATAAGTGAGATGACCTTTAAGTGATAAAAGGCTACCAAAGTGCAAATTCGAATCTGTAAAAGAGCATACAGTGTATATCACACAGAAACCTAATATGTATTCATAAATGGTAGAGAAGAATGATAACCTTATTTGAAATATAGGTGAGTATACCTTGAATCGAGCGAGATGTCTCTGAGTTCAGCATCACTAAGTCAGAGACAAATTACTGTCCAGTGGCAGTGAATGACTAGCGCTTGAAGTACTAGGATGGAATCTTCAAGAAACGTGCATCTTTATTGATATAGTTTCTACATTATCATGATGTTTCTAAAAATGGGGAAATACAGGCTGGTCAGCTACAGCATCTGATAAATTGCTGTTGCGTTCTATTTACTGTGACAACTTCCTAAATTTATAATTACCTGCAATGCGAAATTCATAAATGTTGAGAAGACGGTTAAAATCGAAGGAATAGGTGATCGTCGATCTTCGTTGACTAAGATACTAAGATGAGCGTACCCTAATGGAAGATAACGTAAACATAATAAGTATTAGAAGAGAATATCTTATGTGCAGGTTGTATATTTAATTATGGCCGAGGAAAGTTAAAGGGTCTTACCAGTCCAAAGACACAATAGTCAAACAACACGGCGTGCAGCGTTCTAATGAAATCGCCGAAAAGTAAATGTGGATTGTCGAAATGGGAGGATGATTAAAATTGGGGGAATCCGTGATCATGGATCCTTACTGACTGTTGTACAAAGATAGACGTACCCTAATGCAGATAACGTAAACATTATAAAGTATTAAGAATAAATACATTATGTGAGGGCTGAGTAGTTATTTCTAGCCGAAAGTAATTCTTAGGTCTTACCAGTTCGTAGACGCGGTAATCAAACAGCACGGCGTGTGCCGTTCAGATGAAAACGCCAGTGCCGGCATTTCCAGAAGTTAAATCGGCAATGGAGATCACATGAGAGATCACATGCCTTGTTGTGGATGGAAATAGAAACCAGACTCGCGCTTACTCGTGAGAAAATGGATTGGGATACTAGCGAGAATAAATAACTTGCATAAAATCTAAATGATCAAAATGTGTAGGTGCTAATTAAATGTATACCTGTAAAAAGAGGAGAATATATCTGTGTGTGTAATACCCATAATTAAGAACTTAACACAGACATATTGCTGCTGATTCGAACCGCAAGATGTAAGACGGATTCTGAGTAGTGCAGTAAAGAGAAAGACTGCTGGAAACATGAACCGCTAGATGTAGGGCGGATTCTAAGTAGTGCAGTAGAGGAAGGGCGTATTCTAAGTAGTGCAGTGGAGAAAGGGTCAAAAGATGAGCATGGTGTGCACTCAAAAGTTGGTACATCCAGCAAAAACAAAAGGGAGACCAATAGAGATTAATATCGTCTAAGAATTATTAAAGAGGATGGCATTTTCCCACGGTAATTCACTGTTTAAGCCTTGTTTAAATGTGTTTAAAGTGAATATCCAGTAGACTTCTCTTTTTCTTCTTATCTCATCGCTTCTGTCGGTGTTTGCGTGCTCTATTTTTTCAAGAATGAGCCATTTAACGTCATTTACTGTGTGGCCACAGACTAAAAAATGTTTAACTATTGGGGCATTCAGTTTTAAAGTACGAATGGCGGAACGATGTTCGGTCAGACGTGTAGCAATGGCCTGAGATGTCTCGCCGACATAGCCTAAGTTACAGGGGCAAATTATGAGATAAATCACATTTTTTGTTTTACAATTCCACATCTTTTTGGCACATATGGTGTGTCCATTGTAAACAAAATTGGCACCTTCAATCACTGTTTCACACGATTTGCAGTTGGAACATTTAAATGTACCTTTGACAGGCTCAGTCCCATCCAGAGATTTCTGTATAGACGGAACTGTGGAACTGAATCTCGAATGTACGATGATGTCTTTAATATTCCTGTTGCGTTTATGTGCAAACAGGGGTTTTTTCAGTTTAGAATGTTGATCAGGTTCACTATTCAATATATGCCAGTTGGAATTGACAATTTGCTTGACTTTGTCATTCATTCATAGTTGAGTGTTTTATGACACAGACAAGTTTAGAGTTGGGTTGGGTATTACTGTGTAATAAGTGATCTCTGTCATAAAACCTGGCGCGTTTAAGTGATTCTTTGATGAGGCGATGAGGATAGCCTCTAGCTATGAATTTAGCCTTCATAGCAACAGCTTGTGTGTCAAAATCAGCCAGGTTAGTACAAAAATAATGTGGGTCCTCTACATTGAGGACTTATTTCTGCTATGGGAAAGAAAGGACTTTGAGACGTTCATACAGTCCCTGAACAATATCCCCTGAAGCTCAAATTCACCTTCGAAATCAGCAATACAGAAATAAATTATATTGCTATCACTGTTTATGTGAAGAATGACAAACTATGCATGAAGATCCATAGGAAAGCAACCAGTAGCAATAGCATCCTCCATGCGAATAGTGGGCACCCACGTGCCTTGAAATGGAGCATCCCATATGGAGAATTCCTCAGTGCATGATGGAATTGCTTGGAAACAAAGGAATTTGAAGTACAAATAAGAGAAATGTATAGATGATTTGAAGCTATAGGATACCCGATGAAAGTTCTGGATAATGCCTGAATGAGAGTTAGAAAGAGGAAAAGGGAAGAACTACTGGTAGCTTAACCTAAAACTATGAATAAAAAAAGAGGGTGATGCATCTGTGAGGTACATTATGGAGTATAATTCATCACATCAAGAAATAAGGGAACTCCTGAAATGAAATTGTCAGATTTTGAAAATGGAGGAATCCTTGAAGGACTCACTCGCTGTGTATCCCAATATCATGTACAAAAAATACCTTTCTTGGGCGACAGACTCACAAGCAGTTATATGCAACAAGATGAAACAGGAAGAACAACAATAATGACATGGCTTGCCGACAATATTAAAGGGTTCTGGAAATGCCAAAAGTGTAAAGCTTACCCTTATGCCTGTAATAAGACCCAATTTGACATACAAGATTGGAAACCTGACAATATTAAGAAATGGATTACCTGTGAAACCCTGTTTGTTATCTATGTGTTGGAGTGTTCCGTTGGGCAAAGATACGTTGGGAGTACCGTAAACAAGCTGAAGTTACAACTTTTACAGCACATAAGACCATAAAGTATAAAGACTTTATGGACTCGATGGCCAAACATTCGTGGGAGTCACATGATGGAGAATTAAGTAACCTACACTTCTATGGAATCCAGAATGTCTGGAAGAAGCCCTGTGGCGGGATAGAGAATTGGACTTACGGAGGCTGGAGTCAAGATGGATTATACTATTGGAAATGGAACAACCATGGGGTTTAAATCTTGATGCAGAACTGCACGTGCACTTGTGATGTTACCATGTAACCCTCTCTAGAGAGGTGGGAAGTGTGTTGCTTTAGCCCAAGCAAGGACACGTCTGATTTGATTTTCTTGTGACAAGAAGTGTGATTTTTATTCAAAAGTGTATCATTTAGCATTGATGTCATGGGGACTCTGCACAAGGTTGGCCAAGCTATTGCTCCATCTGTCAACTGATGTACCATGAGTAACAAAAATATGATTGTTACATGGGGAAATGAAATGGGCATAATTATACAGCTCAGGGTTCAAGAGTTTGCAAATGAGGGATCTGGCACTTTTAACTCTACCCTCTTTTTATATTGTCATCTCACATACAGTTGAAATACTAACACTTTGATTTCTTTCTTAGGTGGATGTAATCAGAGGAAGGGAAATGATCAATGCTCAGGATATTTAGCTGATACCTGAGAACACATAATATAGGCCGTGCATTTAATCAGAATGACCTGAAGAGTATTATGCATTGTCACTTTAATCTGCTATTTTGCACGGCCATGTAAAACCTTTTAGAAGTTAGGTTGTGTAGCTGACACTGAGATGTCCTTAAGATCTGGTACTTAACCGAAATAGTAATGGCATGGCGAGTTTTAAGGTGCCACCTTGTACTGTAATATCAATCGCAATGAAAAATCAATTGAGGTAACATCTTAAAGCAATTATTTTATTGAAAGAGGCATTGAGAAGGGATGCCTCAAGTTTAGAATCCAACTAAGGTGAAGATCTGTAATTAGCGAATTTACACAATGACATTCTACGCTGTGATTTGCACTATCGGTGACATCTTGAATTTACTAAGGGTGGGCGTAGCAGGCGTAGTGCCTCTACGCGTATTTCCACGGAGTTTGAAAACAACTCAGTGGAAATACGCTACGCTCCCTCCCACCTCCCAAATAAATAAAAAAGAAGGCACTTACCTAAGTGACTGCCTCCTCCTCTGCCTGGCCGCTCTCCTTCCTGCTCCTCGCCGGCCTTGCTGTCCTTCTTCTATGAAAAAACACTCCGTTGTGCATCTTGCACAATTCTTATAATGCAATACCACAGTCAGAAGATATACCCCGAACCACAACGATATCAGAAATATGTACGTGCACAGTATTAACTAACTTTTTAGCAGCACCGCGTGGTGAGGCAGTGGGGGGAAAACCAATGTCAAACGTAATGCTCTTTTGGCAAGAAATCAATGTATCAGGCAATCCGCCGTCTAGTGTCGTGAACCATGGGCAGTTCATCGACTGGTACTTCCACACATGCACACTCACTCCGCACTGATACTCGATGCAATGGATGTCAGGCAAGTCCGTACAGAACCTGTTTGCACACATGCACATCCTAATGCAGTGCACTGATACCCAGCAGGCCAATTAATAACAAACTCTGCAGACCCGGTGGCCCAAGCGTTCCTACGCCCTCTAGCTCACCCCAACTATCCTCCACCCCCCTGATTGGAGACACCCCGTCCTCCCCGGGACACTAGGCCGCAGGTGTCCGAAGTCACTCTAGTCAGGGTCCCAGGGAAGCAGGTGGGAGGTAGGCAGCAAGGTCAATCAGGAGGCAGTTGGCAAAAGGGGTTTGGCAGCCACTTGAGAAGTTCACCCACAAGATGCAGAGCAGATGGGCTGAGGGCAATAGTCGGTCACACCAAAGAGGTCCACAAGGGTCTTCCAGCACCAGCTCAGTTCTGCAAGGCACAGGGGGAGTCACACAGTCTCTTGACCCACTTCCGAACATTCTCAGAGGCGTTCCTCCGGCCCAGTCAATCACTCTCACCACCCAGGCCCAAGCCGGGCTAAACTACCTGGCAACACTGTGTCGTCGGGGAGGGCCATGTGGGGAGAGGGTAGTTGGTCCACCGCGCTGAGGGCCAAGTAGGGGAACAGTCGATGAATGGAGAATGAAGCAGGGGGACCTCTCGGATGGATGAAGCACCCCTTCAGGTACACATCGATAAGAGTCACACCCAGGCAATCCGGGCACAACGTTTGGTGCGTGATGATACAGGTTGCAGCAGGATTGTTCCAGTCACACACAATGAAGAGTTGCAAATTCCGTACCTCCCTGGAAATGAGGCATAAGTCTGGTGCACATTGATATTGGTCGCACCAGACAGCTCTGGTCACACACACGATGAGGAGTTGCAAATACCATACCTCCCTGAAAATGAGGCACAAGTCTGGTGCACGTTGTTATTGGTCACACCAGACTGCTCTGGTTACACACAGGTGCAAGTTCAGCAATGCCTCACGAGGTAGAATGAAGCACTACTACGGTTGTGCCCCCACCTCTGGGGTCACAACCTGTGAATGAGCATGCAGTCGATGTGTCGCACGAGAGAGATGAGGCACGATCGACGAAGCGAGCCATGTTGGATCCCACAACCAGTGAATCAGCTCACCGCCAACAAGACGCTTATGCGTGCCAAGGTTCCCACAATGTGGGGGCCACATGCCTTAGAAGAGGACAAGACTTCGGGGCTCTGCACCAGAGGATCCTTTCTCCAGGCACAATTCTCAGTTCCAAGCTCACACCGCGCTAACAGTTGGAATCCAGCAGACGATGTGGGCACTTGAGAGGGCACCGCTCTCCAGGTGTCAGAGGTAGATGGTGTGGGTCCCTTGTAGGATATCTTTGATATCCCTGAGATCTCCAAGAGAACAGGGGGCAAGCTCAACAAGCCCTTGGAGAGCACACTTCAGGGTGCCACACTGCAGCAGATAGTCGGCCCAGACCAGCCACTATTCATGAAAGGCATGCGGTCCCTTTCAATGGAAGTAATTCTCCTTGTGCACAACAGAGTCCTCCGGCAATGTGCACCACATAGTTTTAGGTTCTCCAGTCCTACGTCCCCACAAGCGTATCTAACCCTTCGCTGAAATATGGCACCAGTAGTTATACTGGAGTGTGCCTTTAAAGTTGGGGGTGGTTCAAAGGGTCTCCCTTTGAACCACAGATGTCTCCCCTAAATTTCAGTCCTGTCTGCCATGGGGCAGTGGAATGCAGATCTTAATCTTTAGTGGGGCTCCAGAAGCAAAGTGTCAAAACCTCATCTTCCAATCTATCCAGCCGGCCCGCAAATGGCAGAGGTCTCTCATTCCAGGTGCATGCCCAGTGTTTTATAGTTATTGCTTGGGAATGCTCAGATGTGCTCCCCCAACCTCCATTGTGGACTGGAGCCAAGCACCAAGTACTTAAAGAGTTTTAGAGCATCAAAATACCCACTTTCTAGTAGTGGCATTTCTATGCAAAAGTACGACAAAGCCACCTTTACCACTGGCAAGGGGTTGTCGCAAATCCAATGATATGAAACATCATGAGGATACTTCGCTGCAATCCACTATTGCAGCCTGAGGTGCTTTCACCCATCGCCCCATCATAGTCTATGGAAAGAGTAAACCTCACAGCTAGCGAAAACATACATGGGTGTTCCTCACTACCTGGGCAGGGGACACAACTGTGTACCTGCCCTGCCTTTCACCTACCACTCGATTGACCCTTGGAAGATGTACCCTCGGGGTACTCGGATGGTAGTAAATGATCCTCTCAGGATGGCTAGTAACTTTAGACAGGCCAGTCTGAGTAGATGCGCAATTGCGCACACCAGCCTGCAATGGCATGCTGGACACATATTTAGGAACACCACTGGTGCAAGTGCGCATACTAGCCTGCAATGTCAGACTGGACAGATCTTAAGGGACACCTCTGGTGCCAGAGAGCACACTAGCCTGCAATGGCAGGCTGGACACGTATTGAAAGACACCATGTAAGCACCACTTCCTAACGTGTAGGAAGGGCACATGCACTTTCGCACTGCACTTACAGTGGGAAAGTGCCCCAGGCCGTAATAAGAGAATCAGCCACCCCCGGGTAGTGTCTCATGGGAAGAGCAGACCCCATAGGTAGGGAAAACCCACATGGGGGTTCGTCCTTACCCTAGCGGTACACATGCAGCTGTACCTGCCCGGCCACTCACCTAACCCAGTTTGGTGGTAGTGAAAGTTACCCACAGGTTTGGCTATGGAGTGAGACCGGCGAACATGAGCATGAAACATTTTTGACAGGCTACTCAGGTGGGTGGTATGATCAGTGCCCCCGATGAAGGAGCAAGCCGAAACGCGTCTGTTGTTGCGTTGGAATTAAAATCTGTTGCAACTGCCCCGCGAGTACTTTTTTCTTTGAATTGGAGAAAAGGAGCGTGGATTGATTTCGTGGGCACACCCCCGCGATACAGCACCCGTCCGCGAGTGCTCCGTTCAAGGTGTTGAAAAGGGAGCGATATATATATATATATATATATATATATATATCGATAAAAACACGCCGTCTCCGCACTTCCGCACACTGCCAGGCGAACAGAGATCACACGAATCCCAAGTATTTGGCACTGGTGATGTTTATTTACAGAGCTGCACTCTGACGCGTTTCGGACAAAATGTCCTTGCTCACAGATGGTCAGATACGGCCCGCCATGTTTTTAAATTTGCTTAGTGCACACCACGTGTTAAACTGACATAGACAAAATACTATGCATATAACCACTATAAAAAGCATTGATCCCTCTGTTTTCCAAATCACAATAGAACATGTCAAAGTTGTTAAAATGAAATATCAAATATCAAACCAATGGCAATAAATAAATAAATAGACTCTAGCCATAATTTAAATGCTTAAATGCAATTTTAAATTTTATGCCAATATCTGACACTCACACCTCTAGGGTCCCTCCTCAAATTGCTGTCTTGCTGGTGGAAAATAAAAGCGGAACACGTAAGATGCTTTTAAATGTATACTTAAGGGTTGATCCTTGTGTAAAAATTATTGCCTTCGCTATGAATATAAATCCACATGCAAATATAGCCGATTCCTGCCTTAATGCATAAATATGTGCAAATCACGCAAAAAATGTTCAAAAACATATACATCATAACAAACATCGTGTGCAAAATACGCTTTTCATTGTAAACATAATTCCATGTGCAAAAATGGCCAATCTCATTATGAGTCCATTTATATACTTCATTCACCCCATAAATGCTTGATGGTCACTCAGTGCAAATATCGCAAAGTAGTTAAAAAATTCCAGACCCGTATGTAAACATAGTGATATGTCCATGGCTTGTACTCATATTGCCATGTATATTGTTCTACTGTCATGTTTGAAATCACTGATTGTAATATTTCAACATATGCGAATGAATTAACCAGAATCAACTGCTCCCTTAATCAATGTTAATGCATAAAATACTAGTGCTGCTTAAAACCCATGTGGAATAAAAAACAAGTAAAGTGTGTATTTAAAAACAATCTTGCTGCAAGGAGGCCAGCCACATTGAATAAAATCAAAAGTCAAAAATCGCCTCTCGAAAAACAATAACAAAGTCCAGATTTTAAATACAATATATTGCTACTTGTATTTTTTATAGAAAATGATACAGATCTTCTGTGGTGTTTAAACCATTAGGGAATTTACTATCCAGTTCTAGTATTAATCTAGATTCCATCCTTCTCAACATCTTGTCCCTGTCACCTCCTCTACGTGGTTTGGGAGTCGCTGTAATTACAAAATACTTCAAACATTGCAAATCATTACTGTGTTCTTGTTTGAAATGCCTGGCTACAGGATACGAGCCATCATTATTTACAATAGCTCGAAGATGTTGGAGGATTCTGACATGCACCTGTAGCTTGGTGCTGCCCACATAACGCAAGCCACAGGTGCATGTCAGAACATAAACTGCATATTCGGTCCTGCAGTTGTAACTCCCTTTAATGGTAACTATATCTGGACTGAATGGGGTAGTATATTGTGTGGTGTTGATTCCAAACCTGCATGCCCTGCAGCCGGAACATTTAACAAACCCCGGCCGGGGTTGTAACCACATTTTATCTTTCCCTAATTCTGGGCTGTTCTTGGCAATTTGGGTTCTCATCGAGGGTCCTTTCCTATAAGTAATAGTAGGACGAGTTGGAAGCCTCGGAGCTAAAACCGCATCAGTCAGAAGTATAGGCCAACTGCATGTAATAATGGCTCTAATTTTCCTTTCCTGTTTATTGAAAGTTGTCACAAATCTGGGAACAGAATTGTTGTCACTCTCATCTGAAACCATGTTGTCCTCCCCGTATCTGCAAATAAAGAGGCTCTAGATTTAGCATTCATTTTGTTAACTGCCTGATTCAGGATGGATTGTTTGTAACCCCTTTGTCTGAATCTCATGAGCGCTTGATTGGTACAAATTGCCAGATCTGCCTCAGTACTGCAAATCCGCTTAAGCCGTAGTAGCTCACCATATGGGATATTGTTTATTATATGTTTATATATATATCCTACTGGTGGTCACCGGCAGGTAGTTATAGTTATGACCATGTTTCCATAGGAAAGCATTTTTTGACTTGCCGATATCTTTGGCACCGTTTGATGAATCTTCACGAAATGTTCTGGTGATTCTTGTTGCACATGGAAAGTTGTGGGGTGATCCGTCCAGCCGGGGCTGAGAAAAGGGGGGGGGTCGAAAAAATAGTGTTTCCCATGTTAATTTCCATAGGAGTTTTGAACGCGACTACAGCCCGAACCACTGGATGGAGTTACACCGAATTTGGCAGAAAGATTTGATTACAGAGATCACACTTTCAGTTAATTGGTGTAAATCCGTTCAGTAGTTGTTGAGAAATTAAAGGAAATCCAAATTTGTATATCTACAATGAAGCCTTCCCGAATAATGACGAGCTTGTGCAGAGATATGCAGAGCTCAGATAGGCTGCCAACACTTCAACCAGGAAGTGTTGGCAGCCATCTTCGGGCTCGGCTTCAGCCGAGTACCAAAACAAATGTGATAAAAAAAGAAAGGAGGGCAGGGTAGGAATACTCTTACCACCATGCCTTGGTCTTGGGGTCCCATAGGGACCCCTGCAGGATAAAAAAGCATGCTCTAAAAAAAAAAATTGCAGTGAAGTCACAAGATTTGGGAATGTGCCGCAAAAAAAATACAAAAAACAAGTGCTTGGTTTGAAAAGAGCCCCCTGGGTGAGCCAGGTCCTGGGGGCATTTTATACAAAAATGGAGGGGGACGCACAGGGCCCCCCTCCGTAGGTTCTTTGAGCCCCGGAGATCACCACCTACCTGGGGCTTTATTTCAAATAATGGAGGGGGTGCCACGTGGTCCCCCTTCCTGAGCTTCTAAGAAGCCCTGGGGCCACCAGCTTCCCAGAGCTTTCTTTTAAATAATGGAGGGGGGCTGCATGGACCCCCCTCCTGGGCTTCTTAGAAGCCCCGAAATCAGCCCGGGGACCACTCAGTTAAGGCCGGGCCCTAGGGGATGGGTTCCGGCCCAGGGAGGGGGGCCGTGCGGCCCCTCTCCCCCATTCAATTATGGTCGGGTCTCTCTGCCACTTTAGTTGTATGCAAAGGTCTTGCTGCCTTTTGCCAGGATGATGGACAGCTTACCAAAAGGCCCGAGTGCGTTTCCCGCCGATTTTGGTGAAGTTCTTCATGCTGAGGAATATGAGGACAGCTCCACAAGCACTTACTTCATACAGTTAAGAGGAAGTACTGTTGTTTGGTGGAGATTTACCTCTTTATATTCTTGTTGTCCTCTCTGTGGGGGGATTCATGTTATCACTGATTTCTGGATAAAGATGCAGAAGGAACAATCAAACAGCCAAATGCACACAAGGTCACTGGAGACATTTCCTCATGGTCCATTAAACAATGAGGGAGCAGTTATTAATTAACCAGAAGAAAGTACTCCACTTGAGTAGATAATTTGTGCAAAACTGTGGACTCCTGTTGGATAAAAGGGCAGGTGTGGTTCCTTTGTGGCTGAGTCACTCACACAGCTACTGACACACCCACACAGATACTTAGACACCCACTCACACACCCACTGACAGACTCACTCTGAGTGCATCTGTGAGTGGGTGTGTGAGTGTCTGAGTGAGTCTGTCAGTGGGTGTGTGAGTGTCTGACACTCACTCAGACACTCATGCACCCACTCACAGACCCATACGGCCACTCACCCAGCCACTCACAGACCCACACAGACACTCATGCACCCACTCACAGACCCACTCAGAGACTAACACACCCACTCACAGACTGACACATGCACTCAGGGAGGAACTTGCAAACCCACTCAGACACTCTCCCACCTACTCACAGACGCACTGAGACTCAGAAACTCATGCATGCACTCAGATGCCTACTCAGACCCACTCAGGCCCACTGAGACTCAGACACTCACGCACCCACTCACACACCCAGTGAGACACTTATGCAGTCACTAAAAGACCCATACAGACACTCACACACCCATTGAAACACTCACGCACTCCCTCACACACTCACTTTCAAAGGTTACAGGTTACAGTTAGGAAATAAAATTAAAAATACCTTAGAAATTCACTGAAAAAAACAAAGGTCACAGGGACATTATAGTTAGGCTCAGAGTTCACTTGTACAAAACCATAGAAATTCAGCAGTTATAGTTACCTGAGCTAACTATGACTTATGCCCCGCAATGCACTGCTTATGATCTTACATATGACATCACTCATGACATGGTCAGTGACATCACTGATGATATCTCAAATGACATCGAGTGAAATCTGAGCCTAACTATAACATCCCTGTAACCTTTGTTTTTTTCCATTGTATATATATATATATATATATATATATATATATATATATATACATATATATATATATACACACACACATACATGTATATACTTACCTGCAAAATACTTACATTTTTATTGGAAAGGCATGCATGGTGAAGGTATATGCGTTGTAATGGACACGTTGTAAAGGCATGCATGGTAATGGCATGCGTGGTTCCATCATACATCTTAGTGCAAGAGTGTGTGCATTCTATGAAGCATTGGGTTTGCACTGGAAAGGGATGATCCCAGTACAAAAAGTATGCTTTAAGACTTTTCACACTTTGTATTTGTGCTGTACAGTGCAGCCCATATGCAAAGTTGGAACATTTTGGAGAGTTTTAGAACTTGCTCCATTGTCAAACCTGCCTCCACGAGAAGTAAGGTTTTCAAGCAAATCCCTGTCTACAAAGGTTAGTAGATAGATATTTGTGTCAAAACCCATTGGTGGTTTCTTGCGAATACTCATGTAGGACCCATGATATACCTCCTTGATGCAATGCAGTGCAAAGTAGCGCATAGTGCTACTTTTTGTAACTTTAGGCAACTTTTCAATGCAAATCACAATTTGCATTGGAAAGTAAATCACAGCACAATAATTTGTGCTGGGTTTCTTTCACTTTCTGATGCAAACCCGTAGCAAAGTGTTAGTAAATTAGGCCTCAGTTCTTATGTCATGCATACATTATAGACATAAAGCAACCTGTTTTAAAAACTTCTTTTCACTGGCTCAGTCTTCTTCTTTAATCATTGTGTCAGACCTTGAGGGCAACTCCTGCTGACCTAAAAATGGCCACCCTATTGTGTTTTCCATTTACCGAAAGTCTCCAGCCTCACATGTTAAGGTCAGACCATCCTGATGTTTCGTACCCCAAGACCGTATCCCTTTTCACTTGCAATGCTTGCTGGTGCCCCTGCTTCTGCTGCCACTGCTTTGTACTCTCCCTCTGCTGCGAGGTTGCTTATTTTACATTTTAAGCACTGCGTGGCTCTCCGCTAAGGGGGATTTGGGGGGCAGCTGACCACAGGGAGGCCTGCCCCCCCGGGTATTTTGAGGAAGTGGAGCAGTCGGGTGACTGCTCGGGGTTTGAACAGTTTGGGCTACGTATGCAGCCCAAGGGATATATATATATGGACATTTTATGGTACCAGCCACCATTTTGTCTTGGTGACACGGTGGCTGGTACCTAGTGGTAGCGTTTTTGCTGCGTTATCAGTTGGTGCTTTAGAGTAGGCCAGTGCACAGTCGGCGATACCTCTTACTTGTCATGGCGTCCAGCGGAGCAAATGCAGACAAGGTGGCCCAGGTGATGAGGCTCCTCACGGTGACGGGGCACCTTGATATAATTGTTGGGGACGGGGCGACGTCGAGTGGAGGTTGCCCATCCTGGAAAGCAGCGGGGGTTGCAGTGGTGGTGTGGGCCTGTTCACCGCCCTGCCGGTTCCCTGAGCTGGAGGAATGCCAGATAGGGAGGCAGGGCCGCTCCCTTACATGGAAAGCAACCCGTTTGCAGGCAGTGTGGGGTCCTGGGTTTGTTGGCGGGCATGGGCTCATTCAGACGACTGGAGGCAGCTGGGGCCTGCGTGTGACTGCGCGGGCACAGCCAAGAACAGGACTGCGTTAGCACAAGGCCTCCCATCATCTGAGAGAAGCGTCACTGGTCCCGTTGGCGGGAGAAGCCGCCGGTTTACCCGCATCGAACCCGAGGCCTCCCTGCAAGCAGGCGAGGTGTCGCAGTGGCACAAAAGGGGTGGGGCCAGTGCAGAGGCGCGTGTGGCCTCACAGAGAGGCAAGGAGAGAGGCTCCTCGGTTTACAGACCTGGGGGCCCAGTATGAGGGATGCTAGAGCACCCATGGAACAGGGGGGAGAGGAGGGGAGGTCTGATGACATGCTGGAGGTTAATTTTGTGGCAGTATACTGGGAATGGGAGCTTGATCACAAAGAGGTGACTGGTGACCCAAAACAAGGGCAGACATTAGTAGCTGGTCCAAGCAATGCAGCGGGAGTGCAGTTGGCCCATGGGCGTAGGAAGTGTGGGGGACACAGGGATATATCCCCCCCAGATTTTGTAGTGGAGGGACACGGGGGACAAGGGTGGGGGGGACAAGGGGACAAAAGAATTTCCCCTCTCTCTTCTGTCAGTCGCAGGGCCATTGGCACCTCAAAGCACTAGTGCTTTGAGGTGCCAATGGCCCTGCGACTGACAGAAGAGAGAGGGGCAATTCTTTTGTCAAAGCCTTTCACGTGCCAATGGCCCTTCCCTTTTGTTGTGCTGCAAACCTCCAGGAATTTTCTCCCCTCGCCCTCCCCGCCATGGCTGCCTGCACTCTGCACTTCCAGGACAAAGGAGGAGAGGCAGTTTGTTGATTGCGGTCTGCATCCTGCACCTCCTCAGCCTACCTACCTTATTTTGACTATTTCACACTGCGCAATTCAGCCGCTCAAAGGCTAATGTTTGGTGAAATGTTTATTTTGAGCAGTTGAACCTCGCCAGGGAACATAAAAACAATTAGTATCAGACACTGTATGAGCACACTTCTGTTGTGTGTCAGATGTGTTGCTCTGTCCTAATATTTACACAAATAACAATTTAGATACCACTATTTTGTCTGATTTCTTTTATAGCGCTACTCAACCCAATCCAGGGTGTTGGAGCACCTTACACCGCAAATGCACATTGACAATAAAGCATATGTTTGTAAATCAATTTACTGGATGTGTTACATAAGACAGGGTTACAAGGTTTAGGAGTCACATGTCCTTTCCTTCATAGTTCACTGTGCAATTTTTGAAGGATTACAATTTATGAACTGTAAGTAACTAAAGGATTTCTGTGTTAAAAGCAATAACCCACTTACCCATCCACATAAAGTAAAAATCCGTCATCTGTGTGTCACATGATGTTCTTTGTGGGAGACACATTAACCCTCCATGCTACTTTGACAAAACTGGGACTAGACAAAACACCTGTCTCTCCAGCAAGTGCATTAACCTCCAGAGTTATCTTACCATTATTATTATTCCCTCAGATGTACTGGGTACATAAAGATCTATGCAGCAGGCGCCTTAACCCTGTAAGATATTTTAAAATGCAGACTTTGCAAGCAATTAAGCAGAATAGATATACTGCCACGTTTCTCCTTGTTGCCAATTTCTTTCTGGCAGAGTTTTAATAAATAAATGTGTAATCTGAGGCCTAGATCTTGCGCTGGGGTTGCAACACTTTTTTGGCACAACTCCGACGCAAGATCTAATTTGTTAAATATTGTAATATGCTCAAATGTACTCATGACAGATCTGCTTAACATATATGAGGTCTTAAAATCTGATGTCATTTTTTGTGATATCACTTCCTGTGAGGTCGTGGGTTGTGATGTCACGTGCTGTTATGTCACGTACATACTGCCTAACTTGGTTAGTGCCTCACTCCTTTTTTTAGGACTTGTACCCTGGTGGGAGAAGTACAATGGAGAACTGGTGTTGGTGGTTGTAGGAGGCTGGCTTAGTATATAGTGTACACTCAGAAGTGTTGCACCTTGCACTAATCCAGACAACCCTTATGGTGATTTTAGTGGTCTTTGATAACCATAGAAAGCTCTCAAAGTGGTAGCTGTGTAGAGCAGCCTTCAGGCTTATCTTGAAGGAGTGTAAAGCAGCTTGTTTTACCACATTTAATCAACAGTGTAGATTAGATGAAAAAGAACCACACTCTGGGCCCGATTCACAGAACTAACTTACAACAAAATCCTAAACTTACTACCATTTTGGTATTCACAGAATGAATTTACTCATTTTGGTATTCACAGAATGAACTTACTCATTTTGGTATTCACAGAATGAACTTACTCATTTGGTATTCACAGAAGGCACTTACACATTTTGTGTAACTTACACATTTTGTGTAACTTACTCATTTTGTGTAACTTACTCATTTTGTGTAACTTACACATTTTAGTATTCACAGAAGGCACTTACTCATTGATGAGTAAGTGCCTTCTGTGAATACCAAAATGAGTAAGTTCATTCTGTGATTACCAAAATGAGTAAGTTCATTCTGTGAATACCAAAATGAGTAAGTTCATTCTGTGAATACCAAAATGGTAGTAAGTTTAGGATTTTGTCGTAAGTTAGTTCTGTGAATCGGGCCCAGTGTTTATAAAAATAGGTCTATTTATTATGCAACACAATCGCTAACACATTGGCATATCTCCTACCCGGAGATATCAACAATACACACAAGAATACTTCAAAATATTCAGGTAAGTAGCACAAATATACACTGGTCTCCAGCGGGAGACCAACTCATATACTAAGAAAGTGGAATGTAAACTGCAAAGGAGAACGGGACTTGGACCAGAAGACTCAGAGGAGCTGGGGACACAAGGAACCACCCAAGGTAAGTACCCAGGAACCCCACGGAGGCTGTGTGCAGAGTGGAAACACAGCCACATGCCTAATGGAAGTCAATGGAGAAGTCACAGTTGCAGTTTTAAAGAAGAAGAACCCTTCCCAGAGGACTCCGAAGAAACCCTTTGGAAGATGGGAGGTTGGAGAACCACCCCACCTGTGGATGTCCCAGGAATCAGGTTACTAGCACTAGGAAAGCCAGGTGCATAGGGTGAAGTGAGGTCGGAACCTGCCGTAGACGACAATAGAAGACTTTGAAAAAGATGCCACTGGAGAAGCCTGTGAAGGAGTCCGGTGAAATCCAAGAGTAGACTCTTCAAGAGGAGAACCTGCAAGCAGAGGGTACAGAGTCTATGCCACTTGGAACTGACCAGGAGGCATGGAAGCACAATGCCCACCTATGTCTGGAGGTTCAGGAGTGAAGACAGTGACCTTGTCCCTGCAGCTGTGAGGACCAGGCAATGCTAAGGAAGACCAGGAGCCATGCACGAGCTGGCCCACATCAGGTGTCAGTGTCCAGGTGTCTGGTGTCTGGCGGGAGCAGCAACAAGCCTTGGTAGCCGCAACTGGCATAGAAAGCGAAAAGATGCAAACGTTGGGACCAGCAAGGTTCAAGGGACTCACCAACAGCAGGAGAATCAGAGCAGGCCCTGAGAAAGCAGGGGAGCCCACTGCAGCAAAGGAAGACCCTTGAGAGGACCCACAGGCCGAAGGCACAGGAGTCGCAAGAGGACCTCAGGCAGCTCACCAAAGATGGAGGCCCACGGTGCAGAGGATGCAATGAGGATGCTGATCTTCCACGGATGAGGTACTGGGGCTTGAGTTTCTTGTAGCCCGAAGATCTCTGGAATGCAGAGCCAACAAGTATTGGCAATAGCAAGTAAATGCGGTGCACAGGTGTTCAGTCCCAGCAGCTCCGACGAGGGATACTGTCCTGAAAATTGCAGAGAAGACAGGTCAGGCCTCTAGGGAGCTGCAGAACCACCACCTGTGTTGCTGGGCCTCAGGAAGCCCATAGGACGACAGGAGAATCAGACCAGTGAGCTTCGTTGCTGTGCCTGCAGATGCAAGGGAGTGACTCCTTCACACGAAGGGAGATTACTTCAGAATTCCTTGATGCCCCCAGGCCTTCTGGAGAACCTGGATGAAGCACAGAAATAGACGACTCAGAAGACTTGAAGAACAGCAAGACCAGGAGCAGCAGGACTCTTCCTTGATGCAGTCTTGGTTCCAGTCGAAGCCCATCGAAGTTCAAGTGTCCAGACGGTCGAAGAGTGTCGTCTTGGTTTCAGAGGTGAGTCTTGTTCCACGATGAATCTGAGGACCCACCCAAAGGGGAGCCCTTAAGTACCTTATGGAAAGGGTTTGAATGGCACCAGGGTCCCTCCCAGAGGAGGGGCTGGACAGAGGGGAGGATACTCCCCTGTCCTTTGTCCAGTTTCTCACCAGAGCGGGAACCAAGGGTTCCTGAACTGGCTCAAACTGGAGTATGCAAAGAAGGCATCAAGTGTGCCCTTCATAACAGTCTCGTGGCCTGGAAGGCGACCCCACCCCAGCTCAATACACTAAATCCTGTCTGGGAGGGGGTCACAACTCCTGTGACAGGAAACCTATTGTTCTACCTTCCCCTGCTTGAGCTCAGCTCAGCAGCAGGAGGGCAGAATCGTGTCTGTGGTTGGCAGCAGCACTAGCTTGCTGGCAGTCCCTAAAAGGCTGTTACCGGGAGTACATGGGGGGTCCCCTAATGAGCCCCCCAGTACATGGGATCATACTTCTAGCACCGGAATCAGGACATTGCAGATTTGGAGCAGAGCACATGGCTTGCTGCAGGTCATCAAATGCCTTCTGGCAGCTAACTGTCCACTGAACTTTCTTAAGCATTCTTTTGGAGGTGAGATCATTAAGGGGTGTTATGGATTCATAGCCCTTAACAAACCTCCTGTCGTACTCACTCAGGCCCAAGAAAGCTCTGACCTGAGTCTTAGTAGTGGGAGCAACCCAGTCCATGATGGTCTGAATTTTGCTCTCCAATGTTTGAAGTTGGCCTCCAACTACAAGGTGGCCTGAGTACACAACTTTACTCTGCCCTATCCGGCACTTTGTGATCTTGATAGTGAGCCCTGCCTTCTCCAGGGCCTCGAGTACATTTCTGAGGTAGACCAGGTGATCCTCCCAGGTGGAGCTAAAGGCAGCTATATCATCTAGATATGCTGCACTATAGATTTCCAGACCTGTTAAGACTTTATTCACCAGCCTCTGAAATGTGGCAGGCACATTTTTCAAACCAAAAGGCATCACAATAAATTGATAATGCCCACTGGGGTTTGAAAATGCTGTTTTTGATTTGGCATCCTCATAGAGTCTAATTTGCCAATAACCAACAGTGAGGTCAAATGTACTGACATATTTGGCAGAGGCCAAAGTATCAATTAGTTCATCTGCCCTGGGAATTGGATGGGCATCAGTCCTAGTGACTGCATTGAGGCCTCTATAGTCAACACAAAACCTAATCTCTCTCTTACCATCCTGGGTATGAGGTTTTGGTACAAGGGCTACAGGGCTAGCCTAAGGGCTGTATGAAGGCTCAATGACCCCTCCCCCCCCCCAACTCCAGCATCTTTTGGGCCTCTTTTCTGATGCGATCTCTGACATGGTCAGGCTGTCTGTAAATGTTGGTCTTCAGAGGCAGACTGTCACCTGTGTCCACTTCATGGATACACCAGGTGGTTTGACTGGATGTCAGAGAAAGAGACCAGGAAACTGATTGAAAACATGTCTGCAATCAGCTTGCTGTTGATCAGTGAGTCTGTTGCCAAGACTACTCCTTCAACTGATCCATCAATAGGGTCCTGAGAGAGGAGATCAGGGAGAGGGTCACTCTCTTCCTCCTGTCCCTCATCAGAGGCCATGAGCAACCTCATGTCAGCCCCGTCAATAAAAGTTTTCAGGCGATTCACATGAAGTACCCTGTGGGGACTTCTTGGAGTACCTGGGTCAACTAAGTAGGTGACCTCACCTTTCTTTTCCAGAATAGTGTGGGGGCCACTCCACTTGTCTTGAAAAGCTGCTGGGGCCACAGGCTCCAACACCTGCACTTTCTGTCCTGGCTGGTAAAGTCAGTACAGCCTTTTGGTCATGCCAAACTTTCTGAAGCTCTTGGCCGGCCTCAAGGTTTTTGCTGGCCTTCTTCATGCACTCAGCCATGCGAGAACGCAGGCCCAGTACATAATCTACTATGTCCTGTTTAGGAGGCTTGAGAGGTTGCCACCATCCTTCTTTGACTAGACATAATGGACCCCTAACTGGATGTCCAAACAGAAGTCCAAATGGGCTGTAGCCCACCCCCTTCTGAGGAACCTCTCTGTGGGCAAAGAGAAGGCAAGTTAGTAAGATATCCCATTTTCATTTCAGCTTTTCTGGGAGTGCCACGATCATACCTTTGAGGATCTTGTTGAACCTTTCAACAAGCCCATTGCCCTGTAGATGATAGAGTGTGGTAAACCTATAGTTAATACCACACTCTTTCCACATAGCAGTGATGTAGCTAGGCATGACATTTGTACCTCTGTCTGACAAGACCTTCTTAGGGAACCCAACTCTGGAAAAGATTCCAAGGTGGGCCCTGGCCACTACAGGAGCTGTAGTGGCCCTAAGGAAAATAGCCTCTGGATACCTAGTGGTATGGTCCACCACCACTAAGATAAAACTATGTCCAGATGCTGTTGGAGGGTTTGAGGGACCTACAATGTTTATCCCTACCCTCTCAAAGGGAACCCCAACCACTGGTAGTGGGATTAAGGGGGCAGGTGGCACATGAGCAAAAAAACTGCTTGGTGTCTTCATACATGTGGGGCTAGTGAAAGTGAGGGACAAGCCTGTCCCAAGTCTTGCTTTGCCCAAGATGTCCTGCCAGGGTCAATAGGAAACCCCTAAATGTCTGAGGTATGACCAACCTCCTGGTGGCACCAGGCTTGGGGTCTCTACTTTAAAAAAAACAGGAGCCCATCTTCCCAATAAGTCCTGTGGGGCCGACTGACATTCCCTGCTTCCTCAGCAGCAGCTTGCAGTCTGAGATGTTCAAGAGAGGGGCAGGCCTTCTGCTCCAGACTCAAGTCTTCCCTGGAAGGTCCCCCTGCCCCCAGGAGCTCTGCCTTGTCAGGCCCAAGCTCCTCTGGGACAGTTCCTTCACGGGTACTGAGATCATCTCCATCAGGAGGCTGATTCTCACTGGGAGTCTGAGGGAAGGATAAATCTTTACCCTTCCTGCTCCTTCTCTTGGGAGCTGGCTGGTCCATTTTTTCATGATCCAGGTCTCCCTCAGTGTCTAACTTCTTGGCAAATAGCACCAAAGTTTCTTGTTAGAGGAGGAAGAAGATCGGGACCCACCCCAGAGGAAACTGTTTGGGGCCATTCAGAAGACTCTTTCTTTTCTTTAGATTTCTCCCTACCTTTCTCTTGGGCCTTAGAAGAATCTTGCTTCTTCTGGTCACCACCACCATGAGACTTTTGTTTCCCCCTGGTGCGGATCCGCTTGTCTGCCTTCATTCCTAATTCTTGGGGAGAGGTCAGATCCGAGCCCACCAGGTACTGGTGCAGTTGCTGATTTTAGCAGTTAAGGATGTGCTCCCTCACAAGTAAATTGTGCAGTCCTTCATAATCATGCACATTACTTCCATAAAGCCAGATTTCCAGAGCCTTAATAGCACTATAAACAAAATCTACCCAGTCTTGAGTGTGTGCCTTCTATATGTCCCTAAACTTAACCCTGCATTGCTCAGTGTTTAACCCAAACTCATCTATGAGGGCACTCTTCAAGACTTTGTAATTGTCTGCATCTTCTTCCTCTACAGTCAAGAGTTTGTCTCTACCTTTGTTAGCAAAGGAGAGCCACAGGATAGCTGCCCACTGTCCCTGAGGAATCTTCTGAACTTTACAGGCCCTCTCTAAAGCAGTAATCCACTTATGGATGTCATCACCCTCCTGGTAAGGAGGGACTATCCTGCTCCAGTTCCTAGTGTCAAAGGGATCTTCCCTAACTCTAGGTTCACTAGTCCTGCCACCATGGGATTATAATACCAAATTCTTCCTAGCCCTCTGGACTTCTAGGGTGTCCTTATCTAGGGCTAACTTTTCCTTCTTGATTCTGAGCTTGGCTCTCTCAAGTTTGAGCAGGTGGTATTCCCTTTCTAAAGAATTTTCCCCTGCCTGCTAGAGATGGAGGTCCCTATTGAAGTGGCAGAGGAGGCTGAATTAACTGAGGAGGACCTGGACATCCCCTGAACCTTTTGTACCCTCCCAGGAGGAATAAAGGGGGTCATACCTCTAGGGCCTCCCTCTGTGTCACTAGAACTATTCCCTGGGGGACTAGAGTTCTCCAGTAAGGGGTCTTCAGACTCCTCCTGGATATGCTCGGAAGCAGAGTTTGGCTCATCTTCTGGAGCATCACCATCCATATCCAAGTTATCCTGCCCATCTGACCTTTTTTCTTGGTAGCAATAACTGTTCCCAAAAGATTACTTCACTGTTAATACACAACTCTCCAAATGTCACTTATAAATAAATCATCATAGTCTTGAGCAAGGCCTCCACGCCTTCAATCATTGTATCAATTAAATGCTCAATATTTTGGCTAGAAAAATCCTAGCACGAGGCATATTTGCTAGTTTGAGCATTTTTATAGTTTTTGTGAGCCTCTCATATAACAAAGTTTTTGTGCTTTAGTGTATCCCACTCACTACTTATTTGTGACCTTCCACCCACTGTATTCATTTGTAAGCTTCACACACAAACACTGTTTCTGGTGTTCATCACTAACACCTCATATCTGAGCTTTGCCACACAACTCATTCTGCATATCTAACTATATCTATCTTCTGTGAGCATCTCATATGTGTTTCTCACAGCAGGCTGTTTTACATTGGTAAGCATCTCTCTTCCACACAAACACTGTAAATCTCATTTTTGTGAGCATCCCACGCAAGGATAATTCTTATTGCAAATTTATCTCATAGGGCGTCTTATATTCTTGTGCAAGATAATGTGGTTTGAGTGCACTTTACACTTATATCATCCATCTGCAATAGTGCTTCTCATAGATTAGACAACAAAGGTTTTTGTATTGTGTTGTATACTTTGCGATGCATTGAGGGTTTCTCCACCCTCCAGCCTCAGGAATGCAGGCGATAAACTTACAGGGTTTGAGAAACTATTCTCGCTCTCCTTCTTGTGCCCTGCTAAACCAGGGGCTTCCAAAAGGGATCCGACTGACTTCAATACTCAAACAGACACACAGAATCCTATACTATACTGTTAGAGCTGTCAGCCTTAGGACGGTCTTCCCCCAAACTTTATTGCCTGCTTGCCTCCTCTTTTTGTGATTTTTTTTGTTGGCCTTAGGACTCTGAGCACTTTACCACTGCTGACCAGTGCTAAAGTGCATGTGCTTCTCCCTTAAAAATGGTAACATTGGTGTATACACTATTGGCCTTTTTAATTTACTTGTAAATACCTTGTACAGTGGTACACCATATACCCAGGGCCTGTAAATGAAATGCTACTAGTGGGTCTGCAGCACTGATTGTGCCACCCACACAAGTAGCCCTTTAAACATGTCTCAGGCCTGCCACTGCAGAGCCTGTGTGTGCAGTCATGGAGCAAGGTCCTATGTTGCTAAAAGGTAGGACATGTACTGTTATGTTTTGCATGTCCTTGTAGTGAAAAACACCTACATTCGTTTTTTACTAATGTGAGGCCTATTCTTCTCATAGATTGACATTGGGAATTCCTTAATACACTCTTTTGAGGTGTAATTCCTGGTTAGAAAGGAGTAGTTGTGGCATGTTTTATAACTTTGGAATGGCAATGATAAATCCTCTTTACTGGTAAGGTTGGATTGCACATTACTATTTTAGATATGCCACTTTTAGAAAGTGGACGTTTATCTGCTCTTACAGCAATGTGTGCATGCAGCCTGACTCCAGTAGACTCCAATATTAGTCCAATTGCATTTTGAGGTTTAGGAATGTCGCAAAGAGCATTCAGTTTATTCTTCCTTTTTTTCGTCCCACCTTTGTTTGCTTAGTGCATGAAGAGGTAAGATCCAAAAACATGTTTTTTAACATTTGGTCTAATTACTTTGTAAATGTAAATAACAATTAAAGCATATTTGCAAACTGTGACTACATGCCAGCCTTTATCAATTTTACACCACAAAACTATGTGATTGTATTCATTTAACAGAGCGTACGGCTCTCAAACAATGGGCGATTTGAATAGGGTCACTGGAAAGTCCAAAAGGTTGTCCCTGTCCCCCCCCCCAGAATTTTGGTGTCTCCTACGCCCCCGAGTTAGCCGCTATCGATTTGGCCAGCGATACTTGGCTGTCACGGGCACCGGTAGCGGTACAGGCACATTGGGGCTTTGACCACTCATCCGGAGGGAGCAGTCAAGGGAAGAGAGAGCCAGGGGCCAGTACACTAACAGGGGAGTTGGAGGGGCCTGGTCAGGATGCAGTGGAATGGTTCTCCCCTTCGGAGACAGTGGTAAACTAGTCTGGAGCGAGGAAGAGGAGTCAGATATGGAGCTGGGCAGGTGGCATTATGGACTCCACAAAAGGAGACCTCCATTGAACGTTTACGGGAGGGCCAGTTGAGAGGCGCCTCAGCAAGGGGCCTTTGGGGACACGGGGGCTGAGGACCCGCCGCGTAGGTCTTTGTCAGCCATTAGTGTGCGATCTCTTGTTCTGTCACGTCCAGCGTCGAGGGGCCTAGGCATAGAAGGGGGTGTTCAGTACGTCAGTACGTTGGCTCAGGTAAGGTATGATACCAGCACACTGGGCCTTGTTCTTTCTTCATTTCAGGATTTCGAGGGCAGAGTAATGGCAGACTCGGATGAGCTTAGTGCGTCTCGCGAGCCCCAAGGGGAAGAGAAGGCTCGGCCCCGGGTGGCTGGCTGGATGGTGTCAGTGGACAAGATCACCGCCATAAGAAGGTCCGGTGTGGCCTCGGTGGTGCAACACGCAGGAGGGCCCGGTGCAACCCCCAGCAACAGAGCACACAAGATGGTCTGTCCCGCATCGTTAGAGCTGTGGCGAAGGCAAGGTACGGCCCTCGTGTAAGTTGGGTTATGACACATTGGTGTGTGGTGAGAGATATACGCAAGGTTGGACGGAAAAGGACGCCCCACGAGTCATGACGGCGAATGTGACTGACGCATTGATTTTGAATTATGATGACGAAAACTTGGAGGAAGGAGAGTTGAGGGAGGATGATGACAATCAAGCGGGGGAAGACAGGTGGTGGCAGGCAGGTTCCTCTAACACATGTACCACTAGTATCTTTCAGGAAGCAAATGGCCAGCAGCATCGGGGTGGACGGGACAGAACCCAGCAGCAGGTCAAAGTAGTGAAGCGGCAGGCTCTGGAGAGGGCACCGACCTTGGCGCCAGGTAAAATCTCACATGGAGGGGCACATGTTTCAGTCATGATATCAGTGGAGGTGGAGGTGGAGGCGAAGGAGCCTCACGAGAGCAGGAAGGCCCGCCTAAGGAGAGGTCTTTTTGTGAGGGACACTGGTGTTGGCATGGACGAGCAATCAAATTGTTTCACCTTGGGGCAGGGGGACAAGAAAACAGAAATTTCAGGTAAAGGCAAATTGAGCACAAATCAATCTGATTCAACCAGTAAGGTTGCGTATAAGAGCGCGGGTTCCGGGTCTTGGGGGGAGACACAGGGGGTTACAGCTACAGGAGTGGGAAAATCAGGAATGCTGGAGAGTAAGGAGGTGATATTCAAAAAGTTGCCTTATATGGGGACAGCTAAACTATTGGGAGCTCACCTCATGCTGGCTACCAAGGAGCAGATTTGGAAAGGTGAATACGTTGAAATGTTTAAATTGTTACATAGGGAGCTTAGGTCCAAAGAAGGCTCAAGAGAGGAGGAATTGGAACTGTCCTAAGGGCCGAGGGTGCCAGTGACCATTGAAAATTGGACGACGGCCTTTCTTATATATGCCAACGTGCACTGTAAAAAGTACTCAGATAGGTCGGTCGCCATGTTTAAGTCCATGGACGTCATCAGGAAGGCCCAGTTAAATTACGTAGGTTATGCATGGGCTCAATATAATGAGGAATTCCGGGCCCGTATAGCAGTAGATCCGGGAAGCACAATGGGGAGAGCTAGACACTGACTTGTGGCAGTATACTATGGGCCCGCCAAATTTTGTATGACGATCTTTATGGCTAGCAGTCTACGGTTTATGTACCGGCCCTTTCAGGAGTGCCCCCCCCCTAGGGAGGGGTGGGAGTTTCAGGAAAAGGTCAGAGTATTCAGCTTGGAACGTGCTGGGACTATAATAAAGGACTCTGCACAAGGAATTAAGTACATTCTGGCACGAATGTTCAAAATGTGCATGCCGTTATCCAGTGGTCAACTGCTTCGGGGCTGAAGGGCTATCCAGTTACACATCAGGGCATAGTCAAGGAGCCACAGGTGGGCAGCAGCAGGGGGCCCAGGGGGACAGCAGCACAGCCAGGAAGCTGGCTACAGAGCAGGTAGGGTGGACAGGGACCTGGGGGGAAAGACTCATACGCCTATTAAGTTAGACAGACTGGAATTTTGGCTTTTTCGGTAGAACAAGAAAGAAGATGCTAGGCTACTACTACAAGGCTTTACGAATTAATTTAGACTGGGTTATGATAGCCAGAGAGGGTGCAGCTGGGCAGTCAACCTCAAATCAGCCGGTGAAGACTGCCAGGTAGTGTGATACAAATTACACAAGGAGATTCAAGAGGGCAGAATGGCGGGCTCCTTTGAGGACTGGCCTGTGGAGCCCTTAATAGGGTCCCAATTGGGGTAGTGCCCAAGAAGGAGCAGGGACAGTTTTGGTTGATTCAATATCTCCCGTTGCCTAAAGGACAGTCAGTCAATGATTTCATACCTGCTGAACAAGTCTCAGTCCCATACTCATCAGTGGATGTGGCACTAGCTCTCGTGCAAACAGTGGGACAGGGGGCACTTATGGGCAAAAGCGACATTAAGTCAGCTTTCCGTTTGTTGCCTGTACACCCTGCCAATTTCACCTACTGACCTTCCAATTAGAGGGCAAATGGTATGTGGACAAAGTGCTTCTAATTGGATGCTCCATATCTTGTGCTCTCTTTGAGTGCTCAGCACGTTTTTGCAGTGGCTCTTTACATGGCACATGGTTCATGAGTAGGCCTGGGCAAAGTTCCTGGACTTTCACGCCACAGACTTCTGCGGATTCACTGGAAACTACGTGTAATTCCGTGGCAGAGTATTATTTCTCAACCACCCCTAATTTATTTTAAAGGCCTTTTCTGCATGTGAAACACGGTCTCGACCTTAAATAAACTTGCAGGGGGCTAGGGTGCAGGGGAGGGCTCAGAGCCCCGTCTATGCTTCCCATTAGCAGCTCATATTCTGCACTGGCAGATGGGTGAGCTCACAGAGACGTCAGACTGCAGCAATGCTAATTGTGGATGGCGACGGGGCACTAGGCCAGCTGATCCAGCCTCCACAGTGAACTCGGATAAAGTAAACTCGCATTATGTGTACGTGACTGATTAGCACTGATGGAGCAGGGGAAACTAAATATTTTTTTGTACTCCTTGAAATTTAATAACCCCATAACCATAATGGTACTAACCGTTTGAAAACGCATGAATTAATCAACAAATACACCTTTTTGTTAAACAGTACACATGGGCAACCTGCTAAATGCATGCAAAATCTAATTTATTTGCAAATGTGAAGCTAACTAACCTAAACTGCGATTTGAGTAGTAAATAGAGTAAAATTGCATGATTTGTGTTACATAGTAAATTGCACCGTGGCAAAGAATGCAGGTGGTAAGTAAAATGGCTTTAAATGTCGCTTCTGCTAGGTAATACCTAACACGGGTTTTTAGGATGGCGGGTGGTAAACAGAAAGGCTTATTTTCCATGTTCTACTTACCGTTGTGTTTGTTCTTATATTAGTTCCGTTCGGGCCTGCTAGGCCATGCTTCCAAAATGGCCACTGAAAGGGATGAGATGCGTGCGCCGAATAAATTGGACCCTGCGCATGGGCAGCACGAAGTTCCAGTCACGTGTATGCGGCCTGTGCCCGAAGTGAGAGATGTCAAGGCCAGTCTGACCTGCCACAAAAGGCTTGCCAAGAGTTCAGCACATATGCCTGGGAACAGATGGGAAAAGGGAACGACAGGGGATGAACTAATGTGTGACCATCGGAATTTGTTACAAATTATATTAACAAATTGAACTACTTTTGGACTTTTTGGATATGAGACTTATTGTATGCCTTATTGTCCCCAAACCGGATCGAACAAGGAGGGCGATGAGGTGACCATCACCACCCCTCCAATGGACCAATTAGCGTGATTTGTGCCCCTAAAGATTGCAACTTTTAAGTGTAGTGAGCCAGGAAATAGGGTATAAGAGGGTCTGCTCTTACGTTGTGAAACAACTTCTTCTTTTATTCTATTCTGATGCTGCGAGAGACTCTGTCATTTTGAACTTTGGACTTTGACTGGGAAAAGGAACAAGACCGTCGCGGGAATTGCCCAGGAGGGGATCGCGTCCGAGGAGGTTAGCGGGACAGTCAGTCAGTTTTGGGAGTCCATTCTGCAATCTGCGGTTCATCTTTTCTTTCCTGATGAATCATCCTTGTCATCGCCCAATGGCTAAGGGTAATGAATATTTCCCATCTACTTTTTAACCTTTTACTTAATGTTTACTGATAAAATAAATGTATTTTGCTAATAAATTGAACTTTACCTTTGCTTAAAGAAATTTAGATAAAATCATATGCTAACTCTAAATGAGTCTGTGGTTTCTTTAAATAAAATTGTGATTTTAAATGCTAAAGGTTTTAATTATGATTGAGCTGGTCTTAATCATCATCAACTAATTCTACTAGTTGGTCCATCGACCGAATAGCGGAGTACCTTGATGTTTAGAACCGACAGGATCCGAAGTCAATGTATATAATGTATAGGTAATAATTCTGTCATTCTTATAAGGTATCCCGCTTGTCCAGCAACTCATTTTCCTTAGTGCTTGATGCAGAGAATTGAGTGGATGTATGTATGCAGTTTTATGGGCCCCACCGACATAAGTTTCAAGTGATCAAAGCTGTGTAGGTGTTTTTCTCTGGATTTGTGTCATAAGGAAAAATTTATATTAGCCGCGCTGGATCAGATTTCTTGGTAGCAGAGTTATGGTTACTATAGATTAGTTTGGTGATTATTGATTATTGATTTTTTATGTCTAACACTTTGGGGCCGATTCCGATCTCGGTCGGAGGCGCACCCAATACCATTCGGTGGGGAAAAAAGCCATGCGAAAGCCTGTTTCCCGACCGATCCGTACAGCAGACCGAACGAGTAAGTACGATGCGCACAACAGCACAGAATCCGGCCGAGCCGTACTCACCCAATCCAGGTCCTGTACTCCGACCGAGGCGAATCCGGAAACGCCGAATCGAGTCGCACGGAAGGGAAAATGCAGCTCCGTCCGGCCGACCAAGTACGATGCGCTTCCCGTACGCGCCGAACCCGTCGCTACGCACGGCACGTCAAAGCATCCGGGAGAGGCGCACATAAGCTCCGATTCGCGCCACAACACGATCCACGGCTACGAGACGAACACGCCAGCGACGAGGACGACGCGAAGCGACGAGGACGACGCGAAGCAACGAGAAGGACGAACGACACGAACCAACCCATGAATCCTTTCGTCCCGATCATACCAATATTCTACATTTACTACCGGAACAGGCACGGACGCGTACGGCGCAGAAGGTAAGTCAGACACCAACCACAAAACACATACAACACATACACGACACATCACACACACACACAGAGGGATGCAGAATATACTTACACCAGCAACAGCAGCACCATAGGGGCGGGATGCCCATCACCAATGCCACATATGCACACAGGGGCCTGAATGCGCACCACCACCCCTACCCAGGGGGGGCTGGATGCCTACCACTACTACCACCCTTAGCCAGGGTGGTGCCAGATGCCCACCACCACTACCACCCTTAGCCACGGTGGTGCAAGATGCCCACCACCACTACCACCCTTAGCCATGGGGGTGCCAGATGCCTACCACTACTACCACCCTCAACCAGGGGGGGCTGGATGCCTACCACTACTACCACCCTCACCCAGGGGGGGCTGGATGCCTACCACTACTACCACCCTTAGCCAGGGGGGCTGGATGCCTACCACTACTACCACCCTCACCCAGGGGGGGCTGGATGCCTACCACTACTACCACCCTCACCCAGGGGGGGCTGGATGCCTCCCACTACTACCACCCTTAGCCAGGGTGGTGCCAGATGCCCACCACCACTACCACCCTTAGCCAGGGTGGTGCCAGATGCCCACCACCACTACCACCCTTAGCCATGGGGGTGCCAGATGCCTACCACTACTACCACCCTCACCCAGGGGGGCTGGATGCCTACCACTACTACCACCCTCACCCAGGGGGGGCTGGATGCCTACCACTACTACCACCCTTAGCCAGGGGGGCTGGATGCCAACCACTACTACCACCCTCACCCAGGGGGAGCTGGATGCCTACCACTACTACCACCCTTAGCCAGGGGGGGCTGGATGCCTACCACCACCCATAGCCAGGGAGGCTGGATGCCTACCACCACCCTTAGCCAGGGGGGCTGGATGCCTACCACTACTACCACCCTCACCCAGGGGGGCTGGATGCCTACCACTACTACCACCCTCACCCAGGGGGGCTGGATGCCTACCACTACTACCACCCTTAGCCAGGGTGGTGCCAGATGCCCACCACCACTACCACCCTTAGCCAGGGTGGTGCCAGATGCCCACCACCACTACCACCCTTAGCCATGGGGGTGCCAGATGCCTACCACTACTACTACCCTCACCCAGGGGGGGCTGGATGCCTACCACTACTACCACCCTTAGCCAGGGGGGGCTGGATGCCTACCACTACTACCACCCTCACCCAGGGGGGGCTGGATGCCTACCACTACTACCACCCTTAGCCAGGGGGGGCTGGATGCCTACCACCACCCTTAGCCAGGGGGGGCTGGATGCCTACCACTACTACCACCCTCACCCAGGGGGGCTGGATGCCTACCACTACTACCACCCTCACCCAGGGGGGGCTGGATGCCTACCACCACTACCACCCCCACTCATAGGATGGACAATGCATGACACAACCAGCACACCACAACCTAGGGAATGCAAGAAAAATACATCCCCCCAACACCATGACAAGCGTGTGTAGACTGTGTCAAATGCCTACAACACTGAACATGACTTTGAACATACAATGTGACCCCCTAGCACATGTGCCACACATATATGTGTGTGGCCCCCACAATGCAAGCAGGCCATGACCATTGTGGCAATGGGGTCCAAACCCCCATCATCACAGTGACCAAAAGGTAAGTGTGGGGTCCATAGTTGAAGCACATTCTGAACATTGTGGCAATGGGGTCTAACGCCCCATCACCACAGTGACCAAAATGTAAGTGTGGGGTCCATAGCTGAAGCACATTTTGAACATTGTGGCAATGGGGTCCAAACCCCCATCACCACAGTGACCAAAATGTAAGTGTGGGGTCCATAGCTGAAGCACATTTTGAACATTGTGGCAATGGGGTCCAAACCCCCATCATCACAGTGACCAAAAGGTAAGTGTGGGGTCCATAGCTGAAGCACCTTTTGAACATTGTGGCAATGGGGTCTAAACCCCCATCATCACAGTGACCAAAAGGTAAGTGTGGGGTCCATAGCTGAAGCACATTCTGAACATCGTGGCAATGGGGTCTAACGCCCCATCACCACAGTGACCAAAATGTAAGTGTGGGGTCCATAGCTGAAGCACATTTTGAACATTGTGGCACTGGGGTCCAAACCCCCAACATCACAGTGACCAAAAGGTAAGTGTTGACAAAGAAAGAGCTGCAACTGCCAAACTGCATGGATGATTCCTGGTCACAGAACAAAAAACACATCAGTGGCAAAGTAGTGTATGTGTCCCATTGCAACATAAATTGGGGGAGCCAAATACTGCAGTGCAAATAAGACATACCTTTGGCCATGTGCAGACAAACAACACCCATGGGGGCTGACACTGTCAACATTCATCAATGACACAATGACAGAAGTGACCATCAGAATGCAGACCCACATATTTGCACCAATGGGCACACAAATGCAGATACCCTGTGGAGACTGCAGATGTGAGGTGAACAGATACCATACCATGGCAGCAATGGGACACACAAACCATGATCATTGTGCTGACCGATGACCTAGGAGTCCCAGGGACAGCAGGGGAAACCCACCAAACTACATACAGCCAATGGCACACCCAAGATATGCCAATGCAGTGGTGCAGATGCACAAACACAAACAGGCAGACCCACACTGCACATCATACACAACAGGTGAGGGGGTGCCAGTGTCCCCAGGCAACCACACAACACATGAGGAGACCTGAATACCAATCATACAGATGTGCATACAGTGCCACACAAAGGTAACTCATGGATCCAAATCCCCTATGTGGGCAAGCAGGCATTGTCAGATGAGAGGGAGCACAAATCACACATGTCACACAGGCACGTAGGAACAGCAACTGACACAGCAAGACACAGACACACCACAGCACTACCCCCAGGGCCCCCACAATGTGGTGACCCTGGGCTGCATTACAATCCCACTGTGATGACAAAGCTAAATGTCGTTCACACTGTGAACCACAGTCATGTGTCCTGAGCAACAAACTACCATCACACCTACACAAGCACAAATCAATCAGCATGGCCAGTAAGCCAAGGCCAACATGGAGGCAGGGGCCTAGCCGGGCAACAACTCTCATCTGCACACACTCAACACCACACCCCTCGACCTCCAACAATGTGCAGCAGTGAAGCACACATGCACTGGTGACATTGCACATGCACCCATGACTATTCCAGGGTGGTGGGTGGGAACCAAGGTGCAGAAACACATCACACATGGCCACTCAACAAGACTCCTGAATGTCTGACACACTGCACACTACGCTGTACATGGACATGACGGCAATACCACACCAACCAATGGGATCCCAGCCACAGTCACACACCAATGAAGAAGCCAAGGTCACCCACAAAGAACATACATAGACAACAACCAACATTGCAGCCCGGACCCTGAGGAGTGCCAGCAGTCACACACACAACGTGTCACAATCACTGAAAGATAACACAAACTGGAAATCACATGACAGGGGCAAACAACAAGTGCCAAGGGAAAACCTGACTGTGACCCATCTGCGTCTGCACACAAACTCAGCCCTGACAGCAAACACACCTATGGGTGACACCCTGATGACCAGTAATGTGCCAGGCACCCACATCACAGAGAACCCAGGGGGAAGACTTTGGGGGAACATAGGTCAACTCAGCAAGCATCACAAACAGGTACAACACTAGGGATCACAGCATGCACAGCTAAACGGAAGTGAACACACAGACATGCACATACAACACACACCTTGGGCGCAGGCAATGTCACAGGAGTACACACTGCCATGAGGGGACTCCACTCCTGTGTGAGGAAAGCTGTGCCATATGTTGCCTCAGTAGGGCCCCATCATGTCAGCTGAGCACTTGGTCACACAATCAACAATTAGCACCAAATGAGGGCTCCCGTCACATCAGCCTGGTCATGGAAGTGCCAACAGAATCATCAGCACAGATCCAACACACTTGTATAGCAATGTTGCACTGACTACACGGATGAGTCCTTCCCCATTGATGCCCAAACCTGCATGTCCAGTGGAGATGGCCACACGGTCAGGGAAGTAGACGAATTGAACAATGGCAGGCACAACAGATGTGCAGGGGTGGAAGCCACAGATGTGAAATAGCTAATCTAAGTAGGAAATCCCATTGCCAAATACTAAACACATGACACCCTCAGATGCTGCTATGGATGACATGGATACACCACAGGATAGGACACATTCCCCCTGGACCACATGGGTTCCTGCACAGTAACACTTCATTATCATGAGACCAAATATCACCATCACTGCAGCAAGGGCATGGTTAGCATCATCAACAACATGTACATCAGAAGCATAAGCACTAGAGAACAGAAAGTTGCTTTATTCAGCATATGTGTGGAATGAAAACAAAGTCCAGAAAAACACAAAGGCCAATGGCCAGTCCATTGTCAAAGTCCAAACTGGGTGACAGTGGCAGATGTCACCCTACGCATGCCTGCACAAAACCAGGGACAATCCACTAGGAGGGGCAACCGGGGGGCAGGCCAGGCACCGCAGGGACAGGATCAGGGCTCACCAGGAGGAAGCAGGGAAGGGGTGGTGGGTGCTGGAGGGCCACTGACAACTGCAGTGGAGGTGTCTGACATGGTGTGTGCCGGCACAACTGGGGGCATGACTCAGATGTTGTGGGTGCCGGCACGACTGCAGTGGACCCTGCAGATGGAGTGGACAGGTCCGCCACTGCAGTGCCCAAGTCAGACAGGGTGGTAGTGGACTCCACTGCAGTGCCTACCACCAGGGGAGGAGAATGGGGAACAGGCAAGGTGGGCTGGACAGAGGGGAGGACACCCTCACCACATCAGTGGCACAGACAAGCGCAGCGGGGGTGTGGTGCCGGGAGAGCAAGTGGCAGGGGAGAAGGCCGGATCCTCTTGTGGATGGTATATCTGTGGGTGGGGGAACCTGGGGCAGGGTGTGGTGGGGGCACCTGTGGAGTGGGGGCCTGAGGGATGGAGGAAGGAGACCTGGTGCCTGAGCTGCAGGGCGGCGGCGGGGTCTTGCTCTTACGACTCCGGGGGGACTTGCGGGTGGGGGCCTCAGTCTGTCTGCGCCTGGGAGAGGGTGTCCAGGGGCGAGGGGCACTCTGCTCCGTGTGGGTGGGCTTCCTCTTCCCCCTGAATGCTGTATCAGCTGGATCGGAGGGGAAGAGGCCGAGGTCACTGAGGAAGAGCCGCTGGGTCTTTGGGGCTGCAGGTGAGGCAAGGGAGGCAAGGGAGGGTGTTTTGGAGGGAGAGGCAACTGAGGACTGCGCAGTGCTCGTGGATGCGTGTGTGTGTTCCAGGGCCCCATCCCCTGTGAGTCTGGTTTCAGTCCCCTGACTGTGCGTGCGTGTGCGTTTTGTTTGTGGCGTGTGTGTCTGTGTGCTGGATGTGTGTGTGCTGGTGTGTGCCTGTGCCGGTGTGTGTGTGCTTGGGACAGGTAAGGTGCTGGGGAGTGTGGATGGAGCAGAGGCAGGAGGGGTGAGGGACTGTCTGAGGAGGGACACTGCTGCCGTCAGGGAGGAGTCCATGGACCTATTGCCCCTCTGTAGGTCAGACATGCCCGATGAGATGCCCTCCATGAACGACACCAGCTGAGTCAACAGAGCGGTGTGCGCATGGAGGACACTCAGCATGGCTGTCTGCCCTACATGGAGCTGGCGAAGGAGGTACACAGACTCCTCACTCAGGGCAGCAGGGGACACAGGGGCAGGGGGTGCGGTGCCTGGCCCAAAGGAGACACGCTCCCGAACATGGGAGCCTCCACGGACCTGGGGAATGGGAGCCGATGGGAGGGCGGTGGTGGTGCTGGTGGTGGCAGGGACAGCAACACTAGCTGGGGTGTGGTGGCTGCTGACACCCGCCTCCATAAGGGAGTCATCCTCCGAGTTGCTCTGGTCCTCAGCTGAGGTGGATGGTGCTGAGGACTCCTCGGTGTGGCTCCCCTCGCCCTCCGTGCCACTGGGTCCCTCCGACCACTCCTCGGCTGCTGACCCAGTCTGGCTCTCCGGCTCCTCCTGGTCCGTGGAGCTGTCCCCTTCCGTGGCCGTGGATGTATCTGCAAACAATGGGGAAACAGACAGACATCAGTCACCTGCACCAAACGCACACACCACTGTGAGCACAGCACATTACAGAGCAAGCCCTGGCATCATTAGTTGTACATTGCTAAAAGTGCCCTAACTGAACAGGAGAAGCCAATTGTCAGTCTGATGCCAACCATGGCACTCACATCCCACATGGCCTTGCACCCATCTGTCTGGTGTCTGTTGGATAGCAACACCCCAGTGTGGACACATGCACCAACTACACAGTAGTTGGACAGTGCAGAGGACACGGTGTAGCATGTGGACATGCACACATCACAACTCTTGCCACTGAGTCAGTACAGGTTTCCGGATGAAAGGGACGCCCAGAGTCAAATAGGATATGCATGTGATGCATACCAGCGACAGACACCATGATGCACCCATGTCCTGATAGCCATCGCCACAATGGTGTGCATGTAGCACATGTCACTCCCCTGCAGGATCACCAAGTAGACACATGCCATGGCGGAGGCATGACTGCTAAGTCATACATCACTGTCTCAGTGATGTATGACTTGGCAGCCAGACAACAACACTCTGCACTGTGTCACAATAGTAGGTCATGGGGAATGCAAGTCCTGGAGCTGCACAAGTGCACATGTACATCCCCCACACAACACATCATCTTAACCCTCATCTGTCCAGGTCATACCGATTGGACATATGGGAGACCTGTGACACTACCCTCTGAACCTGAGCCCCTCACAATCTGCTGTGAATGGGGAACAGCTGCCTGAACTTCACATTCGCATACCCCAGTCTGCACGGGCAGCTGATCAAACACCTATGTGACACACAAGTATCGTCTCCTATGGTCACATCTCCAGTGGCATGCTGAGCCCCTACCAAGAAACACCCCAGCAGTCCTGGCAACTAATCCACAGCACACTGACACAGAGGCAGACACCTGAGGGGTCAAATCACTGCGCACAATGTGTCAGCTGATACACGGGAGTGGGAGTACAGAGTGCATTGCATGGCCTGGAGTAGGCATGACTGTCCTGCCCCACATGAATGAGGGATGAGCCCTGGACAGTGGATAGCTGGCTATGTATGTGTGACACACGTAATCTGCACACTCCTGGGGCCCAAACATTGTTCCCACCCGCTGCATGGGCGTGTGCCACATACCCCAGGCACATGTGGTGGCTCAGCTCAGCAAGTGGACCGCATATCAAAGCAACACGCAGATTACATGTCCGAACACAGGCGTTGTGTGAACAATGGACCCACCCATGATGCCCACAACAGAGTTAGGGAAACAGATGCTGTCCCCCACCTTTAGTGAAGCAAACTGCAAGGACACAGTCCCAAGTGACACAATTCCCTGAATGTAAGGGCCACACCTGGGTATCAGATGAGGAGTGGGCAGTGCACAATAGAGGGACATGGCTCCTGGACAACATGACTGCTGCACTGTGGCAGTTGAACCAGGCCAGAGGAGGGCACAAAGCATGTAATACAGAGTTCACAGTGCAGTCTTTGACTCACCCCCCTTGCTGCTGTCTGGCCTTCAGCTGCCCATCCAGGTCTGGAAACACCACCGCCAGGATCTGGAGCATGTGGGGGTCAGGGTCCGTGTTCCGCCCCTCCTGCGAGGAGGCGACAGCTTCAGCTGGACCTGTGCAATCCTCCGGGTCCAGCCCCGAAGGTCCTGCCACCTCTTCTGGCAGTTGCGGATCCGGCGCTTGTAGACCCCCTTGGACCGGACAGCCCGGACGATGTCCTTCCAGATCTCCTGCTTCCGATGGGCATTAACCTGTCAGGATGACAAAGTGAAAAGGCCATTACTACACATGCAACATATCCGTGCATGACACAGTTGTATATACATGTCTCATTCACAGGGGCACATGATGTACACAGGCAGTGCAACGCTGCCCATGGACACTTTGCCAGACGTCACTACATGGTATCATTGCATGGGAAGTAAAACCTTGTTCAAATGCACTGTCACTGCACCATACCTGTCCAGTGCATGTCACTACACACTATGGGGGGTGACAACTACTCAGTGAGCCTGCTAGCCAGTGGCGTGCAGACTTTCAGCCTTGCTAGTCAGACAAAATGCACATTCAGAAAGGCAGTGCACAGAACACTCACCTGCTCCCCTGGTGTCCCATACAGCTTGCTGTACTGTGGAAGTAGGCTGTCCAGCAGGGCCTGGTTCTCCTCAAGGCTGAAGGCTGGGGCTCTCTCCACAGTACGTGCCATTGCAGGGTCCAGAGGGGCAGAGACAGCAGCAGTGCAGTGGCAGATGTCGTCCTGGAGCATGTAGTGCAGGCAAGTGAGCTCTCAGGGGAACAGCCAGCAATATATATGTGCTGGAGAGGCAGATACTGTCCCTTGTGTCCAAAGTGATAGGTCCAAGTCGTTTGCATCTTCTGAATCTGGCCAATCCATGGAATAGCAGCACCAATACACGCCCACGGCATCCTTCAAATCTTCAACTTCATGACATACATGATTTTGCAACATTGTTGTGGGTGACCAACTGAATTTCCAGCAACCGACTCGTTCGAAATTCGAAAACGCGTCCGTTGCCAGGCAAGGCCATTGTCAATGGGTGCGCACCGATCAGTCCATTGCGGTACAACGCGTACAGGGGTACAACGCGTACCCGCACACATTGAATGCAATGGGCCGGCCGGGGGCACCGATCAGTCCATTGCGGTACAACGCGTACAGGGGCACAACGCGTACCCGCACACATTGAATGCAATGGGCCGGCCGGGGGCACCGATCGGTCCATTGCGGTACAACGCGAAAAAGGGGTACAACGCGTACCCGCACACATTGAATGCAATGGGCCGGCCGGGGGCACCGATCGGTCCATTGCGATACAACGCGTACAGGGGCACAACGCGTACCCGCACACATTGAATGCAATGGGCCGGCCGGGGGCACCGATCGGTCCATTGCGATACAACGCGTACAGGGGCACAACGCGTACCCGCACACATTGAATGCAATGGGCCGGCCGGGGGCACCGATCGGTCCATTGCGATACAACGCGTACAGGGGCACAATGCGTACCCGCACACATTGAATGCAATGGGCCAGCCGGGGGCACCGATCGGTCCATTGCAGTACAACGCGTACAGGGGCACAACGCGTACCTGCACACATTGAATGCAATGGGCCGGCCGGGGGCACCGATCGGTCCATTGCTGTTCAACGCATCCCTGTACAAGTGACTGGCATATGTCACCGTGCCTGTCTCAGATGGACATATGCCAGCCACAGATAGCTCCCAGGGAGTGAGGGGCACACCTACAACACGACAGCCTGTCCAAACTGTATGATAAGGCATGTAAGGCTGCATTTCCTATTGTGTGTATGTTGGTGTACATGTTGTCCTGTGGGTATCACCTGGGGGCACCGATCGGTCCATTGCTGATCAACGCGTACAGGGGCACAACGCGTACCCGCACACATTGAATGCAATGGGCCGGCCGGGGGCACCGATCGGTCCATTGCGGTACAACGCGTACAGGGGTACAACGCGTACCCGCACACATTGAATGCAATGGGCCGGCCGGGGGCACCGATCGGTCCATTGCGGTACAACGCGTACAGGGGTACAACGCTGTACCCGCACACATTGAATGCAATGGGCCGGCCGGGGCACCGATCGGTCCATTGCGATACAACGCATACAGGGGCACAACGCGTACCCGCACACATTGAATGCAATGGGCCGGCCGGGGGCACCGATCGGTCCATTGCGATACAACGCGTACAGGGGCACAACGCGTACCGGCACACATTGAATGCAATGGGCCGGCCGGGGGCACCGATCGGTCCATTGCTGTTCAACGCATCCCTGTACAAGTGACTGGCATATGTCACCATGCCTGTCTCAGATGGACATATGCCAGCCACAGATAGCTCCCAGGGAGTGAGGGGCACACCTTCAACACGACAGCCTGTCCAAACTGTATGATAAGGCATGTAAGGCTGCATTTCCTATTGTGTGTATGTTGGTGTACATGTTGTCCTGTGGGTGTCACCTGGGGGCAGCAACCCCCAGGCTGTGCACGTGTTCATGGGGACAGGATCCTGGGTGTTACGTGTACATGACCACTGTGATGTGCAACTGTTCATATCTGTGCATGTGTCATGGTCACATTTCACGGTGGTGTATGTGTATGTCATGTCACATACCCCGTGAGTCCCATGTGGGACGGTATGTTTGAGCCAGGGTGTCCCAGTGGCACAATAGTGATGGTCCTCCACAGTCTGTGTGCATGTAGTGTTTACAATGTCTCTGATTTCATGTGCACAATGGGAGACAGTCTCCACATCCACGTTGTGTGTGCATGGACTTTGATGTTGTGCGTGTGTGTGTCCATGTCTGTCCTGCAGTGGCAAGTGGGACCACTACCTGTGGGGGTCATAGTTGTTTTGCTGTGGTGTATACATGATACTCCATGTAATGCCAGTGTCCATGTGGCAATACAGGGTCCCTGGGAATGTACCTGTCGTTGAGCTGTGATGCCTGGGGCACATCTGTCCTCACATGTCACTGTGGGGGGTGATTGTGACACGGCAGCAGGAGATGGGAACTGTGACACGGCCTCATGATATCCAATGGGCCAACCTGGGACTTATTGATGCCACTTGTTGGACCGTGATGACAGATGTTGGCCATGTATGTACCATACATGTCCTTACGGAACTGCACACTTCATGTAGTTGTGCCTCATAATGATGTATGTTGGGATATTGAGTGTGTTCAATGCCGCATATGTGGGCTGACTGACAATCTTGCTTACTTCTCCTCTGCACTGCAGGGCTCCTGCTGTCCATCGACCATTCCCAACGATGGTGGAACGGGACAGCATCCAACGGTACCGCTTCACCAGGCAGCTGATTGAGGATTTGGCAGTGCAGTTGGCCCCACATTTGCAGCCTGGCCGGCCGTATCCTACAGCGCTGACCCCCAAGGTGAAGGTGATGGCAGCCCTACACTTCTTTGCCACCGGTACCTTCCAACATACTGTGGCGACTGCTGGTGGGATGTCACAGACCATGTTGAGCCGTGTGCTCCGCAATGTTGCTATTCCTGAACAGGTACATCTATTTCCCTAGACTGCGACGACTCACTGACGTGAAGAGTGACTTCTATGCCCTGGGGAGGATGCTGCATGTCATTGGCTCCACTGATGGGACACATGTGGCTTTGGTACCACCACAGGCCCAGGAGCAGGCCTACCGTAACCGCAAGCACTACCACTCGGTCAATGCACTGGTGGTGTGTCTTGCAGATATGACCATCACACACGTGTGTGCCCGTTTCCCTGGTTCAGCACACGATGCCTTTGTGATGAGGAGTAGTCGCATCCCCAGGATGATGGCACAGATGCAGAACCAGGGTGCCTGGCTTGTCGGTGTGTACTGACTTTGTGCCATTGTGTGTGATCTGATCTGTAGTATTCCGCCCACTTTTCCAAGTCAGCTAATGTGCACTTGTCTGTCCGTAGGTGACTCGGGATACCCCAACATGCCGTGGTTGCTGACACCCCTCAGGAACCCTGTGACACCAGCCCAGATGCGCTACAATGAGGCACATGGTCGGACCAGGAGAGTGATTGAGCGGACATTTGGTCTCCTGAAGAGCCGCTTCCGCTGCCTGGACAAGACCGGAGGGTCCCTCCCATATGCCCCTGCGAAAGTGTGCAAGATTATCATCGTCTGCTGCATGCTCCACAACCTGGCAGTGCGGAAGGAGTTGCCTCTCATCCAGGATGACAATGACCAACATCCGCCACCTGTGGAGGATCCTGGCCTGGACCATGATGCCAGTGATGATGATGATGATGATGAGGGTGATGTCCGCACACAGCTCATCACCAACTTCTTCAGCTGAATGTGAGTATCCAGAGATGTCAGGTCAATGATGTGAGTATGCATGATATGTGTAGGTGGTGCTCTGGTGCTGTTGGAGTGTGTCCATGGGCTACTTGACTGGATGTGTGTTGCGATGTGTGCTTACAGGTGGGCTGTACTCCCCAACAGTGTTGACATGCTAACTTGGTTCTGGGTGGGTATCTTGTAACATGTATTGTGCATGAGTTTTGCTGTTCTGTCCTGTTCTCCATTGCTTTTGACTGTGTGTCATTTCTGTCCTTCACAGGGTACTTTCAGATTCGTTTGGTCAACTGTGTCCACCGACGACGTGATTGCACTTCCAGGGTGGTAGCTGTTGTGTCCCTACAGGTGATGTGCGCCACACCCATGGACTTCCTTCCGTCTACAGTTGTTGACTGTGTGCCCGCTGCCAGGTGGGATTACCTTGCATCTGTAGTGGTTACGACATGTTGCAACTGTGTAATAAACCTGTGCTTCCCTTTGTGATGTGCGTTGTCTGTGGTCAACATTTGACTGCCATTTGCTTACTGCACCTGTGGGCTACTTGACTCCAACTGGGAATGGGTGTGGTGTCTGTGCATTGCACCGTCTTCCCTGCCAACATCAGTGTAGGCAATGAGTCAGATGGCCTAGGTGTGTATGTGTTGTGTAGCCCTGGTGGTGTGTCTCCCTCATATGTGTCACGTTGCCTTTACTCACATGCCTGTGTTGTACTTGCTGTTGCAGTTCGCATACACAGTGTAATTTTGCAGTTCATCATCCCCATAACAGCACCCACGTTGGAATCACAACAGAGGCAAGTATGGTGTATTAGTGTGTTTATTGCGATACATGTGTGTGAATAGTGCATAGGATGGGTAGTGCTGTACATAAATCTTGCAATCAGAAGTTCCTAGGTGAATTGAAAGTCCTGGTAGACAAAATCCCCAGTATCGGGGCCACAATTGTCTGAGACATTGGTCCAACTTGTACTCCCCATGCAATGTGTGGGAGTAGTGTTGCCGTCAACAGGGTGAACAGTTTGTGCACAAAGGTGAACATCCAGAACAGGTTCAGGCTTCCTGGGAGTTGCGCTTGGCCATCGGCCTCTCACTTGCCCCTCCTCGGACGACCCCTCTTCTTGGGGGGGCCCTCAAGTACAGGCTGCTGCGGTGCAGGGGACTCTCCGCCAGAGTCATCCTCCCTCCCTGTGGCAGTTGCAGTTTGTTCAGCACCAGATGTTGTTGGCACACAGGGAGGTGTGGACTGGTTGCTGTTCATCTGGCGGAGGCATTGTAAAATGTCCCTGTGCACCGCCGTCATCTCATGCAGTGCATCCCACTTGGACTCCACGCGGACATGTGTGAGTCCACGGGACATGTGTGAGTCCACGCGGGACATGTGTGACTCCACGTGGGACATGTGAGAGTCCAAGCGGGCATGATGGGCAGCCTGCTGCTGTTTCATGTCTCTGAGGAGCCCCACTACCTGGCTGAGGTCTCCGGTGCTGGACTGGTACGCATCAGCTATGCGTACCAGTTGTGGGTCATCATGCACACCAGCAACCTCTGCAAGCAGCGACCTCAGTACCCACCCCTCCCACCACCCCTGCTGACATGTGCAGTGGCACGCACAGATGACCCTGGTCCACCTTGGGGGTTGGTGGTGGTGGTGGTGGTGTCCATGGCCCCAGGTTGGTCCAGGGTCCCTGTGCTGGTGTTGCTCCTTGTTCTGTCCATGTCGGCAGGGATGGTATTTGTGGTGACAGTCGTTGGAGGGGTGGGTGCAGGGTGTGCAGCTTGTGGTCCTGCTGGTGCTGCAGCTGGTGGTCCTGCTGGTGCTGCATGTAGACTTGCACCGGATGTGCCAGGTTGGTCTTCTTCGTCCGAGGAGGGCAGAGGCTGTACGACACCAGTGAGCTCCACATCCTCTTGAGCCTGGGACTGGGACTCCTCAGCTTCTGCTGCTGTGTCCCCATCATCACCTGTTTTTGGGAGACACACACAATGTATGTTATGTTTCTGCAGGCATCAATGGTTGACACACCTGACAGTTGTGACTGTGCCTCTGGGTGCGGGCCTGTACATTGCATTGTCCTAAGTCGTCACAGTCAGGGGTTGATTTTGGTGTGGCACATTGTCCTGCATTATTTGGGCATTTCTATGTATTTGTTGGGGTGTGAACATGGTCTGCATTGGTTGTATTTGGTTGACAGCCGGCCCTCCTTCCCACCCAGCCAGTCAGTTATCCCACCATGGACTGTGCTTGCATTGCAGGGAGTGGAAGTTGTCTCTCAGGATGTCAGTCAGTGGTGTCCTGCTGTTTGTTGGTGTGCAGTTCCCAGCATGCCCTTGTGCTCCCCGCAGCAGTAGCCAGTGTCAGCCATCTTGTGAGTCCTTCTCCACTCCCTGTGATGTGAGCATGGTTCAGGGTGGTGTTGATGGGACAGTTGTGGGGGTGACCAATATCTGTGACTGCCACTCCCATCATGCTATTGCCTCCACCCCACTTCCCAGCATTCCCATACTTACTTGGTTTTGTGGGGAGTTCAGTGTGTGTGGGTGTGAGAGCAATGGCAAGATGGCTGACAGTGGTGTCCTGCTGTTGGTTGGTGTGCAGTTCCCAGCATGCCCTTGTGCTCCCCGCAGCAGTAGCCAGTGTCAGCCATCTTCTGAGTCCTTCTCCACTCCCTGTGATGTGAGCATGGTTCAGGGTGGTGTTGATGGGACAGTTGTGGGGGTGACCAATATCTGTGACTGCCACTCCCATCATGCTATTGCCTCCACCCCACTTCCCAGCATTCCCATACTTACTTGCTTTTGTGGGGAGTTCAGTGTGTGTGGGTGTGAGGGCAATGGCAAGATGGCTGACAGTGGTGTCCTGCTGTTGGTTGGTGTGCAGTTCCCAGCATGCCCTTGTGCTCCCCACAGCAGTAGCCAGTGTCAGCCATCTTGTGTGTCCTTCTCCACTCCCTGTAATGTGAGCATGGTTCAGGGTGGTGTTGATGGGCCAGTTGTGAGGCTGAGCAATATCTGTGCCTACGACTCCCATCATGCTATTGCCTCCACCCCCTTCCCAGCATGCCCATGCTTCCTTCCTTTTGACTCTGCTTCCCTGTGGGGTGGGCTGGCTGTGCTGACAGGATGGCTGGGAGTGTTGTCCTGGCAGTTGTTTGGCTAAAAGTCCCAAGAGTGTCCCTGTGCTTCACACAACATAACCCAGGGTGGTGGTTCTTTGTGGGATCTTGAGTTAGGATGGGAGGCATGGCATTCTACCAGGTGGGTTCTGTGGAGTTTGTGTTGAGGGGGTGTGAGGGGAGGTGCTTGTGACTATGGTCAGTGCTGCAAGTCCTCCTTCCCACCCAGCCAGCCAGATATCCCACCTTGGTACGTGCTTGCATTGCAGGGAGTGGAAGTTGTCTCTCAGGATGTCAGTCAGTGGTGTCCTGCTGTTTGTTGGTGCACAGTTCCCAGCAGGGCCTTGTGCTCCCCACAGCAGTAGCCAGTGTCAGCCATCTTGTGAGTCCTTCTCCACTCCCTGTGATGTGAGCATGGTTCAGGGTGGTGTTGATGGGACAGTTGTGGGGGTGAGCTATGTCTGTGACTGTGACTCCCATCATGCTATTGCCTCCACCCCACTTGCCAGCATTCCCATACTTACTTGCTTTTGTGGGGAGTTCAGTGTGTGTGGGTGTGAGGGCAATGGCAAGCTGGCTGACAGTGGTGTCCTGCTGTTGGTTGGTGTGCAGTTCCCAGCAGGGCCTTGTGCTCCCCACGACACAGCAACAGTGTCAGACATCTTTGATGGGCCTTTCCACTCTCTGTGGGATGTGCATGCGTGAGTGTGAGCTTGCTGGGCCATGTGGTGGGGGATGTAGAGCTGTGACTACGACTCCCATCATGCTATTGCCTCCAACCCCCTTCCCAGCATGCCCTTGCTTCCTTCCTTTTGACTCTGCTTCCCTGTGGGCTGGGCTGCCTGTGCTGACAGGATGGCTGGGAGTGTTGTCCTGGCAGTTGTTTGGCTAAAAGTCCCAAGAGTGTCCCTGTGCTTCACACAACATAACCCAGGGTGGTGGTTCTTTGTGGGATCTTGAGTTAGGATGGGAGGCATTGCATTCTACCAGGTGGGTTCTGTGGAGTTTGTGTTGAGGGGGGGTGAGGGGAGGTGCTTGTGACTATGGTCAGTGCTGCAAGTCCTCCTTCCCACCCAGCCAGCCAGATATCCCACCATGGAACGTGCTTGCATTGCAGGGAGTGGAAGTTGTCTCTCAGGATGTCAGTCAGTGGTGTCCTGCTGTTTGTTGGTGCACAGTTGCCAGCAGGGCCTTGTGCTCCCCACAGCAGTTGCCAGTGTCAGCCATCTTGTGAGTCCTTCTCCACTCCCTGTGATGTGCGCATGGTTCATGGTGGTGTTGATGGGACAGTTGTGGGGGGGGGGCAATACGTGTGACTACGACTCCCATGATGCTATTGGCTACACTGACTTGGCCAGCATACACAGAATTCCTTCCTTTCAGTGGTCTTCACTGTGTGTTGGTGTTGTTGTGGTGGCTACATGTCTGGATGTGTTTGTTAGTTCTATTTGTGCCACTGCCTAGCTGTAGTTGTAGTTGTGTTTGTACATGTGATGGCACGGTTGAATGTAACTTTTTTGATGGCATGTGTTGTGTTTATCTGACTGACATACACATTTTGGGATGATTCTGTTCTGGTTGCTGTGTAATTGCTATGAGTGCATGGTTTGACTCTCCCCTTGACAGTGATGTGTGTGTGTATTGTGGCAGAATATTGTGTACATTTGTTGTGTACTCACCAGGCTCTGGGATGTTCTCTAGTCCATATACGCTCACTGGCGGAAGGATGGCCCGCACCTTCTCCTCCCAGGGCCTGAGGTATACTGGCTTGGCAGGAGGGCCACTGCCGGTGTATTGGCTCAGGAGGTAGTCTTTCTGGAGCAGCTCCCGGACCCTCCTGCGCACGTCATACCACCTGTTCTGGATGTCGGTCTTTGTGCGCAGACATGGTGATTGTGCGTTCACCCTGTTGATGATCCTCTCCCACATCTTGGTTTTCTGGGAGATGGGGGTCTGTTGGACCAGTGTGCCAAACAGCTGTGGCTCTACCCTGAGGATCTCGTCTACCAGGACTTCCAAATCACAATCTAGGAACTTGTGATTCTTCTTGGGGGCATGGTGATGGGTGGTGATGGTGAGTGATGTGTGTGTTGGTGTGCAGGTGAGGGTGTGTGAGTGTGTGTTTTGCTGGGTGTATGTGAGGTAGGTATTTGTTGGTGTGCTGATGGTGTGTGGCTTGTGTGAGGGATGAGCTGTGGGTGTGTGGTTGCTGTCTCTTGGGTGCTGGCAGTGGAATGGCATTTGCAAAGGATCATGGTTGTGATTTGTGTCCTTTATATGGGTGGAGTTGTGGGTGTGTCTTTGTTCTCTGTCCCCACCCCCCAGTATTTATTGGCTTTGTAATTGCTTGTTTGGCCTTTTTTTGTGTGATTTTTCCTTTGTACTGTCTGTGCATGTTGGAAACGTTCTTGTGACCGAGTCGGACCCGGCATTTGTCTCGTACGGTGTTCTCCGTTTCGTTCACGCTGTGTTTGTGCAGTTTTCTATGCTGCGTACGCGTCGGTCGCGGTGTTTTTTGTTACTTCGGCTCGGTTTTGTATGCGTGTCGGTCGTACGGCTTGTCCTCCATCCGACTCGGTCGTGGTTTTCGCGCCTTGCATCGTACTTAGCGGTTTGGAGTTCGCGTGTACGTTTCGGTCGGATTTGTTCCGGGTGCGTGTCGGTCGGTTCGATTTGCGTGTTTTTCCGGCCGGATTGCTGTTTTCCGTGCGGCTCAATCGTTCGGCTTGGGTTCTGTACATGTCGGTCGGATTTTGCACGCTTTGCATCGTACTTGGCGTGTCGGGCGCCACAGGTACGTGTCGGTCGGTATAAATTCCGGCTCCGAGTCGGTCGGTGCTTTTTCCGGCCCGAATCGGAATCGACCCCTTTATGTTAAGTTTGTATTACGTGATATGTAAGTCAGAATTTTGAAGCTTCCAGGAAGTAGGAAGTGGACACGTGTGGCAAGAGAAGTCACACGGAATTATGCATTGTCTGATTTCAAATTTGGTGATAACACAGGACTGTGTTATGTTAGGGAAATTTCACGTATGAATTGCATTTGAGTGAAATAGCAACAGGTTTTCTTGTGAAACTTTGGCCTTAATTCTCAGGAGCAGTGTAGTCTCCACATGTGTTTTATCCCCAGAGAAACGGGTTTACATCTTGCTTGAGAGAAGGGTAAGGTAGAGGGAAGTGCTACACTTATCGAACGAAACAGTATTCTTGTAAGAAAGAATAAACTATCTCTTTTGTTTAGAGAAACAGACAATGGAAATGTGTTTTACGTTGTAACTAATCGATTTAGTTGAAAAGGCAAGTTAAGAAAACTGCCGATAATTTTTGTAAAGGAGGGGTCAGCAGAAGCAGGAGTAGAGCTGACGTCAACAAGAACCGCGCTGGTATTGGCCAGTTGTGGAAAAACGAAGAGTTTCCTGATTGGTACGTTGGTGTGAGACGCGCTGGGATAGGTTAGTGTGGGAGTGACGTAAAAGCTTTCTGATTGGTGCGTTGGTGTGAGACGCACTGGGATAGGTTCAAATAACCGAGCAGTAGAAAGAGCTGATTAGTGAAGGATTGTGTGAAATTGCTTCGGCAAAACAGTGAAAAATGCCTTATTATAACGAATACGGTAGAGAGAAACCGTCGTGGCTGACAAAACTTTCAAAGATTTTTTAAGAAAGATAAGAAGGTTGTGACTAGGGAAGGAGAAGTACTTCCTCCGCTGAAAACGCCAGCATTTCAACCGATGTTGAAATATGGCTATCATACTTGCATTTGGTTGGAAAATTGGGCGAAGTACACCAAAGACGACGGAGTATTGGCATTTCCAGAAAATGGTTCATTTAGCACAGCGGTACTTCGAAATTTGAGAGAAAAGATGATGAGACTTGAACCGAGACCTAGACCGACACAGTTTGAAGCCTTAGGTGAATGGGAAGACGAGATGTATGAATGGGAAAGGCACAGAGGTGCAAAGAATTATAGTTTGGTTCATGGAAGAGTATGGGGAGTGAATCATGAAGACAGGATGAGACGATGGTGGTATGCTAACATGACGGATGGTATGTTTCCTGCCAGAATGGTTGAAGTAATTACAGGGAAAAAGTGTAGGAGAAAAAGAAGCATGCAGTAACAGAGAGATAATGATATGGAGGTAGCGACACTGAGGATGAGTTGCTGGAGGACATTTTAAACAAAAGACCCCCTCCATATCAACAGGATTCTGCGGTGGTGACACCAAATGCACCGCCAATGAGAACTGTAATAAACCAAAGCCCTGAACGATTGTCTGAAATAAATAGTCAGTTCAATAAATTAGAAACACCACAGACTGAGAGACATGATAATGGTAATGCAGATGAATTAGCTAGAACCACAAGAGAATTGACTGAAAAGATAAGAGAACTAACAAAGAATATGGAAGCCGTGACTGTGCCAGTAACTATAGGACCAGTAATCCCAGTATTTGAAAATCAAAAGATAGATGAACACTCCTTAATAATTCCATTAAATTCTAGTATGCAAAAAGTAAGAGAAGAAATAATTCCAGAAAGTAGAGAGAAAGAAGATACTGTCTGTCCATATAGATTAAGTCCACCTGTTAATTTGACAATTAATGAGAGTCAGATAAATAGGACTCCTATGGGAGCTGAGTCAGCAACTGAAACCCCAGAGAGAAGTACAAATTAGATAGAATTAAATAGGACCCCTGTAGGTCCGACTGCAGAGGAATTAAATGATTGGGTAAGGAGCTTGCAGAAAAAAGATGCCGAACCACAACTTTTGGATGTGGTCAGATTAAAAATAGACATGGAAGAATTAATTCTAGGAACTATTGGTTCAGATCGATTGAAGTCCTATCAAGATGAGGAGTTAATGTTTATGTGCAAAAGCATCACTTGGAGAGCTAGGAATTTGCATGAAAAACTGGAAGAAACAGCGAATGAATTAGGAGTAGATTTTGGGAAGATTAAAGGATTGCAGATACCGTACAGGGTAGATTTCAGTGAGAAAGACATAGAAAATCTGAATACTTCAGGACGACTAACCCAAATAAAAGAACTAATTGTTTTACTCAGAAAATGGGGTAATCTAGACAAATGGAGAAGTAGGTGGATAAGAAGGAAGGAGGGAACAACTGATAAAGCATCATTGGCTTTTCCAGTAAAAGAGAAAGAACTAACAGTAATGGAATGTCATATGAGAGAAACTCCAGGAGGGAGTTATGTACATGTCCCATGGTCCAGACAAGATATATTGTCATTCACAAATGATTTTCCAAGATTGAGAGAAAAACCTGTAGAGTGGTATAGGCAGGTAGAAAGATTTGTAAAGGTTTCAAAAGTATTGTGGGAAGATCTGGATGGATTGTTGTTCCTGCAGATTTATGGACAGAGTGTAAAATTACAATTGATTGGCCAAAGGAAGAATATCCTAGAGATGCAAAAACAGGAGCGCCAGGTCCAGAAGTAATGAGAAAATATGAACAGGCAATCAAGTTTCTGAAAAATAAAATTCCACCAAAAGAGACGGATTGGGTAAAGATTGATAGAACAACTCAGGAGAGTAAGGAATCTGTACATGCCTACTACGAAAGGTTGCTTTTGGTGTTTAAACAGTATGGTGGATACGAGAATTTGAATGAAAACGACATGAGTCATTTTGTATACAGATTTGTGTATGGCTTAAGACCTGAGATAAGTGAAATGATTAAGCAGCATATGTTATGTTGGCAGAATAGCACAGTAGATGAGGTATTACGGTATGCCAAATATTGCAGTGACGATATTGAGTGTAGACAGGGTAAACTCAAGGAAAAGGCAATGTGGGCACAAGTAAAGGTTGCAGAGAAGCAAGAAGCTCAAATAAATAATCAGTCTAGTGATGCAGGACAGACCAAGTCCAAACCAAATATTGGTAAGGGAAAAGGTCAGATGAGTATAGAAGAAGCTAAAAAGAAATGGCCATGTCACAATTGCGGAAAATTAGGGCACTGGAGAAACGAGTGTAAATTTCCTCCGAAAACTAACACAGAGAATCAATCATTGAATCCACAGGTGCAGAATGAGGTGAGTTACCAACAGCTGTAACAGCCGCAGGTAGTTACTCAACAGTGTCAGGTGCCGCAACCACCTCTTCCAAAGAGTGTAAATCCTCAGAGATACAGTACAGAGGCAGGATTCTACAGAGGAGAGCAGGTAACAAAATTACCGCGCGCAGCTGCAATTTTGCAGTATTGGTTACGGCAGGATGAAGATGAATCGGATGAAAGCTTATGACGAGAGGAAGAAGAGTGCAGGCTTGGCACAACTCTAGAGGTAGATCAGTCAGGTCCATTTGTGGATGGAAAAGTGAATGGTGTAAATGTTACTTTCCTTGTGGACACTGGTGCTACCTGTTCTACTGTCAGGTCAGTGGAAATTCCAAACCTTCCTCTCTCAGGAGAATACATCCAAGTTGTAGGTGTTTCAAACAGGCAAATTAAAACCCCACTTACAAAACCAATAGAGGTGGAAATTGGTCCATTCAAAGACATGCATCGCTTTGTGGTGTGTGATTGTAGTCCTGTAAATTTGTTAGGACGCGATATGCTTTGTAAAATGAATTATACCATCTACTGTACTCCAGATGGTATTGCTTTCCAGACACCAGATGATGATGTTCTTTATAAATTAACACTGACAGAACTAGAACCAGGACTGTATGATACATTTCCTGTGTTCGATGCAGAGAAAATCCATGTTGAATTGAAAGAAACAGTCAGGTCTGATGTATGGGATTTCACAGGGGAAGATATTGGACTAATGAGAGGAGTTGATTCTGTAAAAATTACCGTAAAAGAAGGAACGAATTACCCAAACACCCCGCAATACAAACTGACACCAGAAATTATTGAAGGAATAACACCTGTGATTAATAAGAGGATTGAACAAGGGATTCTGAGAGAAATAATGAGCAGCCCATGTAATTCTCCTATAATGGGACTGAAAAAGCCAAATGGAACATATAGAATAGTGCAAAATTTGAGAAAAGTAAATAAAATTGTTATTCCTTGTTGCCCAATTGTGCCAAACCCTGCTGTAATACTGTATCAAATCCCACATGATGCAGAATGGTACACAGTCATTGATTTGTGCCATGTATTCTTTTCCATTCCATTGCACCCTGACAGCCAGCCATTATTTGCGTTCCGGTTCGGAGAGCGTATTTTGGCATGGTGGCGAATTCCTCAAGAGTATACTGAAAGTTCTTCTACTTTTAATCAAATTTTGAAGAAATCCTTAGAAAGTTTAAAAATGCCAGAAAAATCTGTGATGGTCCAATATATCGATGACCTATTGGTAGCATCGAAGACCAGAGAAGCATGTGTTACGGACACAATTGCTTTACTGAATCACTTGGCAGAAGGACGACACAAGGTGTCCCCATCAAAACTGCAATTCTGTCAGCAAGAAGTACAGTACCTAGGTCATAAGATTGAGAAAGGGATGAGAAAAGTGACAACAGAAAGAATAAGGATTATTAAAGGAATGAGAGCCCCAATGACACAAAGAGAGGTGAGAATGTTCCTTGGAATGGTTAGTTATTGCCGACAATGGATAAGTGGATTTTCATTGATTGCAAAACCTTTACAGCGATTGACAAAGAGGGATGTTAAAGATCCGATTGAACTGGATGAGGAGGAAATGAAGGCTTTCGAGGAACTAAGAACAAGTTTGTGTGAGGCACCAGCATTGGGAATGCCTGATTATGAGAAAGAGTTTGAGCTGTATTGTAGTGAGAGAGACGGATGTGCACTTTCAGTTTTGGTACAAAGGCATGAAAGAATGAAACGACCAATAGCTTACTTTTCAACTGTTTTGGACCCGGTAGCAAAGGCGTTGCCTGGATGTCTAAAAGCAGTAGCTGCTACTTGTGTGAGTCTGGAACAGAGTGAAGGCATTGTGATGGGATATCCTTTGAAAGTATATGTCCCTCACTCAGTTGAAATCCTTCTGACCCGAACAAAAACTCAATTCATGACACATAGTCGGCTGACTAGGTATGAAAAAGTGATCTTGGGTGCAGACAATGTAACCATTGTAAGATGCACGAGTGTGAATCCTTCCACCTCACTGCCAGATGCAGTAAATCCAGAGGTTAAAGATGACGTTGATCATAACTGTTTGGATGTGCTTGAGTTTTGCACAAAGCCTCGCCCTGACATTAGGGATGAACCTTTGAAATAATCAGATTATGTAATGTTTGTGGATGGGTCGTGCTTGAGAACGAATGAAGGAGTTTTAAGTGCTGCATATGCTGTATGTACGGTGGCAACCATAATGGAAGCATCCTGTTTGAGAGGAATACGTTCAGCCCAAGTTGCTGAGCTGATTGCTCTAATTCGAGCGAGCATACTGGGAAGGAATTTCCGATTCACTGTGATCACGAATAGCCAGTATGGCTTCGGAGTGGTCCATGATTTTGGACAGATCTGGTCCCAAAGGGGATTCCTGACTTCCTCGGGGTCTCCAATTAGGAATGGTGAATTTGTGAAGAAGTTGCTTGAGGCGATACAGCTGCCTAAACAGATTGCGGTGGTAAAATGCACTGCTCAGAAAAATGGAACCGACTATATTGCAGTAGGTAACAAATTTGCTGATGAAATAGCCCAATATTGCGCCAGGAACAAGACCTCAATGAATCGGAGAAGGGAGAAAGAAAATGTTTCATGTCCTTTGCTGTTTACTAACCCAGTTGAAACATGGGATGAGGAAAAACAATTGCAGGAAGAGGCAAGTGATGAGGAAAAAGACGTTTGGATAAAATCAGGTTGCAGACAGAGAGAGGAAGATGGAGTATGGGTTTACAGGGATGAAAGGCCAGTTATGCCTGATAGCATGATCTCTAACATGGCACGGATGTACCATGGACAGGCACACATAGGTAGAGATGCCTTGATCAGACCTTTCAAACAAACCTGGTACAACCCAAAATTTAGGGCTATTGCTGAAAGTCTTTGCCAAAGATGCCTTATATGCCAACAGATAAATCCTGGAAGGAAAACAGTAGTGAGTTTGGGAACAATAGGACATGAAGGAGGTCCTTTTACCAGAATGCTACTAGATTTTATTGAAATGCCCCGAGTAACAGATTGAGGTATGTCCTGGTGGTCGTCTGTTTGTTTTCTCGTTGGGTGGAGGCCTATCCGACAAGAAGGCATGATGGAGTTACTGTAGCTAAGCTCCTGCTAAGAGAATTCATTCCTAGATATGGTTTCCCAGTAACGATAGAGACAGATAGAGGAACACATTTCCAAAATGAGATTATCCAACTGATATGTGAAGCACTAGATATTCAACAAAAGCTGCATTGTGCCTACAGACCAGAGGCTTCTGGAGTGGTAGAGCAAGTAAATGGCACCATAAAGAATAGGTTGGGGAAAATGTGTCAAGCCACAGGACTCAAATGGCCCGATGCCTTGCCATTAGTGCTGATGAGCATAAGAAGCATACCTGACAGAAAGACAGGTTTAAGTCCCCACGAGATAATAATGGGACGAGCAATGAGACAAGCATACGTACATGTGAACAAATTGCTGACTATAACTGATGATCGTGTACTGGACTATTGCAAAGGATTGGCTGATGTGGTGCATTCTGTGTTTCATCAGGTTGGACTGGATGCGACCACTCTTGAGAGAAAACCAGCTCATGATCTGAGTCCAGGAGATTGGGTCCGCATAAAAGTTCACAGAAGAAGAAATTGCTTGGTTCCACGTTGCGATAAGCCACATCAAGTGATTCTGGTGACGACAACTGCAGTAAAGTGTGCAGGTGTGAAAAATTGGATTCATGCCAGCCATACAATCAGAGTTCCAGATCCTGAAGCTCGATCTGTAAGTCGACATCTGGAGATATCAGCCACCAGTTCAGAGTCTGAAGCAGAGACTGAAACAATCAGAGTTCCAGATCTTGAAGCTCGACCTGTAAGTCGACATCTGGAAAAATCAGGTACCAGTTTGGTAATTAAAGAAGAAACTGAAACAAACGGAGTTCCAGATCTTGAAGCTCGACCTGTAAGTCGACATCTGGAAATATCAGATACCAGTTCAGCATCTGAAACAGACCAACCTGAATGCAGAGAAAAGCAAACCAAAGAATCCAAAAACAAAAGAACTGATATTGAAATGGGAGAAACTGAACAAATAGACAGTGACGGTGAACAGCCAAATACAAGCTATGGGAAAATTCCACCAGAAATTGTAGAGGTAACTCAAGAAAGTTCAGATTCAGATAGAGAGATTGAGGAAAATGCGGAAGAAACACGAGGAGGATTAGACTCAAAATTTCAAGCGGAAGAAACACGAGGAGGATCAGACTCAGAAATACAAGCAGAAGAACCACGAGGAGGTTTAGATTCAGACGAAGGAGCTGAGATCATAAAATTTAAAGTTAGAGGAAGTGAAGTGAGATCTGAGACAGAATCTGAGGAAAGTGAAGACGAGACAATTGCAGAGACCCAAGAGAGTGAAAAGACCTAACTTGAAATACAAGTCGCCTGAATGGGTATACATAGGACTGCCTGACATTAAAGAAGTGGATAGGAGTCACGAAAACCCAGACAAAGACTGTGAACAAGTGGGTGAGAGTGAACTGCGCCAATCTTGAAAGTCAGAGAAAGCAAACCGGACTAAACACAAAACTGATAAAGACAAAAGAAGGTTTCTGAGAAAACCAAAAAGAGCAGCAAAAGCAGTTGATCCCAAACAACACTAAGTCATTTGAGGTGTGGGAACACATTTCTGTACATATAACCAGATAATATTTCAACATGGTAGACACCGAGAATAGAAGATCTAGATGTGGGTTTTTCTGTAGATGGTGTAAGATGTGTTTCTGTTGTACAGGCTTTCTGATGCTTGTTTGGTTCATTTTAACAATAGTAATCCCACTAAGATTAGTTGTAGAAAATACATCTGCAATCATAAATGACACGAATAATGACAAGAAAACCAACATAAAGAACACTGCAACACTGATAGATAGTACTGAATTCCATAGGGATAAGTCAATAACTGATTTCTCCAAGAATGTCTTCACGAAACTCTTATATGAATATGTGGAGACAATGGATGTCAGAGATTGTTATGTATGTATGCAGTTACCTGCGCCTGTAACAGAAGGTGTGACATATCATCACCTTCCTTTGACGTATGGAATAACTTGTAGTGTTTTAGCTAGTTTATTTTACAAAACAGGTAAATTAGAGTATTACTACACTGACACAGATGCTGTTTTTGCTAAGGTTCCCATAGTCCCTGAACTAAATAGGCTGAAATTTGCAAAGACGTTTGGAGAATTTTTCTTAGAAACAAAAGAATTAACATTAGAAAATGCATTTAGAAAAGAATAAAAGGTTTTCTTAGACATGGTAGAAGACAGAAGGGTTAAGTTTCAAAGAAAGGCAACCGAAGAAAAGACAAAACCCCCACCTTGGGTTTTTCAGGAAGGAGGTCAAGACAAAGGCGAAACAAATGCTGCTATGGTTTTAGATTGGCCCCAACAGGGGAAATTGTGTATTAGTAGAGACAACACCCTGTATGATAACTATTTCGTGGGTTCTAGTGAGTGCCGAGATACATACAAAATTTTAGGGGGATGGGGATTCAAAGGAGGAAAAGATCCAGTACTCCCAGGGATCTATTATATTTGTGGAAACCGAGCATACTATAGGTTGCCGGACCATTGGTACGGATCATGCTATCTAGGCCTAGTCTTTCCAAAGATTTTCCACGTGGAAAGAGGAACGAAAGGAATTCACGAGATAGGTACACCATTAATCCGTAGGAGAAGGGAAAGCTTCTCAGAGATAATAGGTGACATTTTTGGAGCATTGATACCAGCAGTGGGTGTATCTTTGAATGCATACAAGATTCGGAAATTGTCTACAGCAGTAGATCGTTTATCAACGAATACTGCTGGAGGGTTCTTGATGATAAATTCTGAAATGATTGCAATGAGGGCTATGGTAATGCAAAATCGACTTGCCCTTGACATTCTTTTGGCAAAAGAGGGTGGAGTCTGTGGAATGCTGAAAGTACAACATTGTTGCACTTACATTCCAGATAAAAGTATATAAAGAACATTACTGATTTGCATAAAGAAATTGCCCCACTGGAGGTTGAAGGTGCTTGGGAGAAACTTGGTAAAGGTTTTTCCTCAATAAGGAAATGGTTCACCGAGATAGGTAGTTCACTAATTGGAAAAGTACTAATTCCAGTGACTTTAGTAGTAATAATAATACTATTTTTGAAATTAGCATATGTGTGTGTTAAAAGAAGAAGAAGACAAAATAAAGTAAAAAGAGAAAATGAGAAAAACAAAGAAAGAGAACGGGAAATGGGAGAGATCGAATTGGAAGAGTTTAAAGAAAATATGTATAAAAGGTCTAAGAAACAAGATGAAAAGGACACGATTGTCTAAATTAACAAATGCAAGTGGACAAGAAACATTTATCTGATAAAATTTGGTAGGATAGGTTTTAGTGGTGATGTTAAAAATCACCAAAGGGGGAATTGATGGAGCAGGGGAAACGAAATATTTTTTTGTACTCCTTGAAATTTAATAACCCCATAACCATAACGGTACTAACCGTTTGAAAACGCATGAATTAATCAACAAATACACCTTTTTGTTAAACAGTACACATGGGCAACCTGCTAAATGCATGCAAAATCTAATTTATTTGCAAATGTGAAGCTAACTAACCTAAACTGCGATTTGAGTAGTAAATAGAGTAAAATTGCATGATTTGTGTTGCATACTAAATTGCACTGTGGCAAAGAATGCAGGTGGTAAGTAAAATGGCTTTAAATGTCGCTTCTGCTAGGTAATACCTAACACGGGTTTTTAGGATGGCCGGTGGTAAACAGAAAGGCTTATTTTCCATGTACTAATTACCGTTGTGTTTGTTCTTATATTAGTTCCGTTCGGGCCTGCTAGGCCATGCTTCCAAAATGGCCACTGAAAGGGATGAGATGCGTGCGCCGAATAAAATAGACCCTGCGCATGGGCAGCACGAAGTTCCAGTCACGTGTATGCGGCCTGTGCCCGGAGTGAGAGATGTCAAGGCCAGTCTGACCTGCCACAAAAGGCTTGCCAAGAGTTCAGCACATATGCCTGGGAACGGATGGGAAAAGCGAACGACAGGGGATGAACTAATGTGTGACCATCGGAATTTGTTACTAATTATATTAACAAATTGAACTACTTTTGGACTTTTTGGATATGAGACTTATTGTATGCCTTATTGTTCCCCAACCGGATCGAACAAGGAGGACGATGAGGTGACCATCACCACCCCTCCAATGAACCAATTAGCGTGATTTCTGCCCCTAAAGATTGCAACTTTTAAGTGTAGTGAGCCAGAAAATAGGGTATAAGAGGGTCTGCTCTTACGTTGTGAAAAAACTTCTCCTTTTATTCTATCCTGATGCTGCGAGAGACTCTGTCATTTTGAACTTTGGCCTTTGACTGGGAAAAGGAACGAGACCGTCGCGGGAATTGCCCGGGAGGGGATCGCGTCCGAGGAGGTTAGCGGGACAGTCAGTCAGTTTTGGGAGTCCATTCTGCAATCTGCGGTTCATCTTTTCTTTCCTGATGAATCATTCTTGTCATCGCCCAATGGCTAAGGGTAATGAATATTTCCCATCTACTTTTTAACCTTTTACTTGATGTTTACTGATAAAATAAATGTATTTTGCTAATAAATTGAACTTTACCTTTGCTTAAAGAAATTTAGATAAAATCATATGCTAACTCTAAATGAGTCTGTGGTTTCTTTAAATAAAATTGTGATTTTAAATGCTAAAGGTTTTAATTATAATTGATCTGGTCTTAATCATCATCAACTAATTCCACTAGTTGGTCCATCGACCGAATAGTGGAGTACCTTGATGTTTAGAATCGACAGGATCCGAAGTCAATGTATACAATGTATAGGTAATAATTCTGTCATTCTTATAAGGTATCCCGCTTGTCCAGCAACTCATTTTCCTTAGTGCTTGATCCAGAGAATTGAGTGGATGTATGTATGCGATGTTATGGGCCCCACCAACATAAGTTTCAAGTGATCAAAGCTGTGTAGGTGTTTTTCTCTGGATTTGTGTCATAAGGAAAAATTTATATTAGCCGCGCTGGATCAACACACAACTCACCTTTCAACTCACAGGTGGCTGTTGACCGTTGGTGTGTTACTGTCTCTCAGCCGAACATGTGCCTCAACACTGACAAGTCCATTCCGATGTGCTGCTTGCTGACGCACCTCTCCCATGCTAGACTGTCTAAGCGTCCCCTTCACCACTGGTGACAGCATAAACCACAAACAGAGCAGCATGAGTGCCAGGTCCTGTGCAGCTGGGTGATCACTCCTGAGTCGTGATGACGTTTGCACAAAAGCTACAACGGAAATTCATTATGCAGGACGGATAATTTTTAACCAATCCCAGATCCATGTACAAAAACAGCGGCTTAAGTCCTCCTTCTTCCTCCCCTTAGCCTGTCAATCAGTATAAAATCTATCGCCAAACCTCGTCTTTACTGAAACCACATCTTAAAGCCTCTCAAGTATTCTAGGCCAACCACCGGTAGTGCATCTGACCTTATCTCTGCATTCTGAGATTTGTAGTCCAGTGGTGTGAGGAGAGTGGGGTCAAGAGCGGATTACGAACGGTAGAACCAGTAGAACATTGAGGAGGGGAAGGGGAGAATGGAGTGAAGTCTCAGTGTTGATAGTAGAGTGAGGAGACAGTGTCAGTAGAGTGTCTCACTGAGCCATGTGTCGTAAATGTGTAATGTAATTTTACATATGTCATGTAAATTCTATCTGTACTTTGTGCTGTCTAGTGTTGCTCAAGTCACATACTGCTGTCTCTCACCTCCTCATCATATTGTTTTATTTTTGTAATGTGATTTCAGTTACAGCCTATGCAAACAGTACTATACAGTAGAAGAGGATGTAGCCTTACGGCTAGAGTGGTCGACCTGGAAGCTGGGGAACCAGGTTTGAGTCTCGGCAGGGAGCTCAACACCCTGTGATTCTGGGCAAATCACTTAATCCCCCCCCTGCACAACAAAAATGAATGTGTCCATCTGTAACACAACTGGTGCTCATGTAAAGCGCTCCGATTCCTTCGGGTCAAGTTCGCGCTATATAAAACTCTGGGAAAAAAGCACATTAAGTCTGGGAAGCTCCTGCCACAATAAAGTAGTTATCTATAAGGCACGCACTCTCTACACTCCATGAATTATGTTCACACTGTTTCTGAAAACTTAAGATGTAAATAAGCTTGAGAACATGTGTTGTGTGCCAGGTGCATTAACCAGCAGAGCTATCTTAATGGTGTTCAAACGTGCAGTCTGCCGGTTACACACAGTACACTGCAGCAGGCACTCAACCCCAAGCTGTCTAATGCTCTTTTTAGATAAAACAGAGTCCTCGTATCAAAGATGTCATCGACGGGCTTCAGAAGCAGGTTAATTTTTCAGAATTTCATTAGGGGTGAGCAGTGAGCGCGTCGGTAAACTCTGCTCCACCAACAGTAGGCGGAGTTTTGCTGAACTTTGCACTCCAAGCGGATGCAGAGTGTCAAAGCGTACAGGAACTCTGCTGGCAGAGTGTAGCTTGCCGCCCACCCCTAGTCATGAGTACATAACACAATACTTGGAGAATTTCTTTGTTGTGAGAAATCCTAGTTCTGCGTACTGCCAGCGCCTGCTGGTAAGTTTCCAGGAGCTCATGAGTGACCTCAGCGTGCCAATGGCACCGGAAAAGACGGTGGGACCCAGCACGGTCTTGTCTTTTATTTATATTGAGATTGGGCCATAGAGGCCAGATTTCCAGAGGAGAAGAAACATACAATGCAGAGGCTTCTGGATAAGATGTTAGGCAAAGCGAAAGTTACGGTCAAAGAGGTACAGGTTCTGTTGGGCCATTTAAAGTTTGCATGCAGAGTAGTGAGTGTGGGGAGGACATTCTATAGGAGGTTGAGCTTGTCACTGAGGGTTGCCATTACCGCACCATCAAGCCATGCTATCCGAAGGTGTCAAAGAAGACCTGAGGATGTGGTGTCCTTTTTCATAATCCTTTAATGGGATCCCTATAGGAACACTGGTGGATATGGAGTGGGATGCACAGATATTTTCCGACGCGGCAGGTAGTTCTGGTTTTGGTCCGTATTGGCAAGGACACTTGTGTGCTGAAGAATGGCCGCAGGAATGGAAACATGGTGGGTGCAGCATTACATTCCTAGAATTTTTCCCTTTGGTAGTGGCAGTGGCACTATGGGATGAGCAGCTGTCCCATCGGAGAATTCTCTTCAGAGTGGACAACATGTCGGTGGTACAGGTGGTCAATAGACAGTCAGCGAGGAAGACACCACTGTGGAAGTGGTTGAGGGTCTTTGTACTTAAATGCCTGCAACTTGATATCATGTTCAGAGCCAGGCATGTGCCTGGTGTGGACAATTACATTGCCGACACTTTGTCTCGTTCACAGTGGGAGAGGCTACATGGGCTGGCCACAGAGGAGGACAGAGTGAGGACCCGGATGCCGCGAGAGCTTTAGTCGTAGGAGAGAGAGAGGATCCTTCGGTTGGTAGCTGATTCTCTAGCAGTATCCATGAGAAGGGCTTATTCCCAAGGTTGGTCTGAGTTCTTGGGGGCAGGGGTGGGGCAAGAGGAGGTCAGATGAGTGAGGCAGGACAGAAGATGTCGTTCAATTTATCATGGTCCTCAGAGACCGAGGTCAGCCGAGGGTGACTATATCTGGGTATCTAGCGGCTATTGCCTTTATGGGAAAGCTTTTGTGGGGCTATGTCCCCTCTGTGTAGCTCCCCACTAACAGGTATGTTGGGGTCAGGCTATTCCCAACCTTTCGTCCAGCTATCCTGCCCTGTTCCGCATCCAGAGCCTGCTGGCTATCATGCTGCGGTGACTGCTACCTTTTCTACCTCTGCCACCGGGTTGCTCACTTTACATTTTGATTGCCTGGCAGCTCCCCTACCATGCCACACCTTTGTGAATTTATGAACTGCAACATTAGTGCAGACTCAGTAGGACCATGGTAAACTAGAAATATTAGAGTTATACAACGATTTGCAAATGTGATAATGGTATGATGTATTTATTCGAAAAGTTAATGGAAAAGCACAGTATTTAGTGTATTTGGTTCCTGCCAAGCTGATGGCCTCCTCATCAATACCACAGTGGGTTTCCAAGTTTCAGCGTCTGCATCAGACCTGCTGCTGGGTAATGCCACAGTATTGAAGGAATCCAGCTTGTGTGCAGTGTGAATTTTGCCTTTTCTCATTACCAGACTCTCGCATTCTCTCAAACCTACATACAAACTCGCCAATCAAAATATGCAGTTTGTGCAAAGATATCTGAAATTATTTTATTTACATTATTTTGCCATGCTAAATGGTTACTAAATATTAGCTTGTCTCAGTGTTAAAGTCTTAGTTTTGAAAACCAGTTTAAACAGATCAAAATAGACTTGTGCATCAACCCAAAAACACGAATTTGGAAGTGCATTGCTTTCAACATCTTGTGTAAGGACAAAAGATCTTTCATTGCCTGAAAAATTCAAGGGAAGATCATAGGCCTGGGAGTCAAGATAATACCCGACCTCCTCTCCTTGTCTTTCTAAACTTGCAAATCACCACTAAGGGCCTGATTAGGATGCAGACGGAAACGGCTCCGACCGTCGGTTGGAGCCGTTCCGACCGCATCCTAATCAGGCTGTTGGATTCCTTTCCGACTGACCCATTAGAATGGAGTCGGTTGGAAAGGATTGCAACTGGACATTCCGACTGGCTTCCGACAGGCTCAGAGAGTCGGACCGCCAGCCGGAATGCTTTCAGTAATCCCAAGGGCGGCTCTTTCCGCCTGAGGTATTACAATGTCGGATTCCAACAGCCTTTCTGTGCCGGCATTTCCGACACAGAAAGGCTGTCGGATGTCAACTTTGGGGGCCCCCAGCAGGGCCCCCATGGGTGCAAGGCTTCCGGATGGCGGCCTAGGGGGCACCTATGGTGCCCTCCTGTTGATCCCTGCACCCGATGGCAGGACTTCCACCGGGTGCAGGGATGAACTGCACCTCTGCTCTTTACAAGGAGAGCATGCATTCCATTTGGAATGCATGCTCCCATTGTAAAGAATAGGATTGCGACCGAACAGTGTTCGGTTGCATCCTAATTGCTGGTTTGGGACTGCCGACAGGAGGTCAGTCGGTCCCACTTCCAGAACGATGTTGGACGGACTCAGGTCCGTCCGACATTGTAATCAGGCCCTTAGTTGGAAAAGCTAGGTTAAAAGGAGGAGCTAGAGCAAGTAAGTACTGACTTATGTATGAAAAGTTTATTTTGTTAGAAATCACACTCTAAAGGGGTGGTGAGGTATGGAGGAGATGTGGCCTAACAGCTACAGCTGCCGATTTTGGAACTTGGAAACTCAGGTTTGAAGCACTGCGCTTGACTCAAAATTGTGTGATTCTGAGCAAGTCACAACCTCTCTCTGCCAAAAAGTCAGAATTGTATTTTTGTAATCCCAATTTGATATACTTGCTTTTGTAAATTTTCTCCCATTCCCCCGAAGTAACGGGAATTGCCCTGTTGCTTCCTAACAAGATGCGCACTAAATAAATACTAATACATACACTGAAATATCTTCTAATCTTCAAAAGGTGAACGCCTATAGAATTAGCATTGCACAAACATGAACTCTCCACATATATTTTAATTGGAGACATTATATGTAACTTGACAAATACATTAGACCCTTGCAATCAAACGGATTGTATGACCTGAAAGATGTTATCCTGACCATAGTTCCTAAACAATGAAGCTTCTCATCTGTGGTGAAGACGCAAGGCTCATCTTTGTTGTGTGTACTACAAATGAACAAAAAGTAAAAATTCAAAATGGCTGCAATGTGCTTGTGTCATGACGCTTAGCATCCTTGTGATGCAAATGGGCGAACATTAGAGTTGGACACATTGTAATGTATCTAGAGTCATACCTTCAAGTTATAAAAATGAACAAGGATGCAATTAGGCATTCACTTTGAACTTGAAATGCACAGAAATAAGTTTCACAAAACAAAGATAATTAGACCCAGTTGCTGAGCCTGCATCAAGGGACAATGCTTAAGTGCTTAAGTGAGGATGGATTTTTTTTTAGTCAAGACAATCTTTTTAATTGTCAAGTAGATGTAGAAAGGTGTGTGAAAGCAAATGCCACAAAGCAGAGAAAAGAGCAGATGTAAAGGGCAAAGAGACCACAGAGACTCCACCAACAAACACTTAGTCTGTGACCCATCATGCATTTCTTTTAATTGTATTAACAGCATCACTGAGCATAGCGATTAACATCACAAACTGCTTAGACCATACACAGCAATAGATGAAAGAAAACCTCCTCTGCTTCAATAGAGAAAAATACACAAATCCATATTCTGGGAGCCCCATACTTCCATTTGCTGAAGTCTCAGCTGCCCCCCACCACCGGGCAGAAAGTCAAGAACCAAGGGATTTTTTTGGACTCTGTACTCCCACTTACACGTCAAATCAATCCCCCCTGGTCAAGGGTGGCAACTCTATGTCCCGAAAATATGACCTCCCTTACAAAAGTCGTACCAACTTAACCTTACATGAGGCCTGGTTATGGGATGTTTAGTCTGTTGAAATGTATTGTATTTTGGCTTCAAAAGCAGGCTACTATGATGTCTCTAAGGCTATGGAATTTTGACAGTCTCAAACCAGCATTAAAACCACTCCGCTGGCAGCCAGAGGAAATGAAAAATTCAAAATAAACAGCTTTGTTCATAAGGCATGTTGTAATAAAGGTGCTTCATACCGTCATAATCCAGACTCCAAATATGTACACACTAGGCGGCATATTTACAATGAAGTGACGGAGCGCAGAGTTAGCCTTGTTAGATTAACGCCATGCTCTACCACTTCTGAAACACAGGGATGCACCATATTTACAAGAATACGATGCAGCCCTGCATTTCCCCCTGCGCTGGCGCTAATTACAGCTGCCTAGCACCAACGCAGACACCCTTGCACCATAGTGCAAGGGTGTCTGCTTTGCAGGAAAAAATTGTTTATGTGCAGGAAGGCGTCCCTTCCTGGACATAAACAATCTGAAATGGCGAATTGTAACTTCTATGTGTGCTGCATTGAGCAGCACACAGAATTGCAACTCGTCCTTTTTACAATGATTGTTTATGTGCAGGAAGGAACACCTTCCTGCACATAAACAATCATGCAAAGGCCCAAATGAAAATACCCAAACACTAAAATACAACAGAGGTTACCAATGCATGGCTAGATATTTTATAGGGGGATATACGATTTCCTCTTGTCAAAGAAAGTGTTGCGGGGATTCTGCACATATACAGAACTATGCGCAGGAAAACAGGACCTCGGTGTATGGTGGTGTACCAACCATTCACCTTAGTACCCAAAATCCCAATCCGACTAGCTATAGTGTCTCATTCGTTCTCTGTACTACAGCGAAGCTACCAATGATTAGACATCCCAGAACACGGACTCTTTCAGGAATCGCGGGAGCAAGAACACTCTTTCATTACTCACTCATACTTGTCCACAACGTGCGTATTAAGAGACACAGTATAGTTTAAAATGTTTATTTCAACTAACGTGCTCTAAGACACAGTACACGTGCCAGTACTAGCAGCATAATGCATAAAGACAAAATAGTAAGCATTGTTACAATTCCATAGAATACAAACGGGGACAACATTGTATAAAGATAGTGGTTAAAGGACTATACGGCCTTGCCACCTTCCCCGTGCTAGTAACTAGTTTATTTTAAAAATAGAAGACCTCTGGGCTTTGTCAGGGGGACCCCCATACCTCAAGAACTAGATGCAAGGTTTACATCATTGGACAAGCACAGTTCTTCTCCCTGGAAAGGTTTTTCTTCAAGTGTCTCCAACAGGGATATCACAATATTAAAAGCACCCGAATTTCTCCAGTGCAGCTGTGTTTCATGTTATGTCTAAGTGCGAGGGGCTGACCAGAACAGCAACAACAAGGGACAGTGTTTTTCGACCTTGTACATCGTGTGCAGACGAAAACCACAGAGAACATCAGAAAAGGTGAAAGGCAGAAATGCAGACAGTTCTCATGAAAATGGGCACAAGCAGAGTCTGGAAAAACAAAGTCACGGAGTAACGTGTGCAAAAGAGGCATCATGGCAGCTAGGCTTAAGCTAACTTAGCAATGTCGACAATGAGGCCACAATCCACACTACAAAAGCCTGGGCTCAAAACAATTTAAATGTTAAAATGTTTTTTTAAAGAAAGAGAAGACAATTACAAATTACAGAAATGACCGACAAGGAGGTCCCACCCCAGTTGTGCAAAATGAGCGCTGCTAAGCAAGGAACGAGATATGAGTATACATTTTACAAACAGACTTACAATGGGGATCATATGGTCTCTGGAATACACAGGGAATACACAGGTAGGAGAGACTGAATTGATGGAAAAGGAAGGAGACAATCTTCAGTTGTTATAAGAATGTAAACTTCCAAGGCTGAGCAAACTAACCAACACTTTCTTCTTGTGAGTGCCAAGGTGTGATATAGAGTCTCTAAATCACCATAGACAATCTCTAAATCACCATAGATGGACTCTAAATCTCCAGAAACAATCTTTAAATCACCATGGATAAACTCTATGGGGCCGATTCCGATCTCGGCCGGTAGGGCTCCGAATCGGATTCGGCTTTACCGGATCCGATTCGGAGCCCTATTTCCCGACCGAATCGTACGTGCGTCCGGGCGAGTGAGTACGATGCGTGCGCTTGCAAAATCTCCGACCGACTCGTTCGCAGGACCCGATCTCTCCGACCGACTCGCACGGGGACGACTCGCACCGCGCAATGGAGACGTTCCCCGGCCGGGTGAGTACGATGCGCATCGCAACCGCTCCGACCGACTCGCGCAGTCCGGCTCCAAGGAGCTGTCGGAGCCGCACTTTGGTGGTCCGTGTCGGACCCCCCTGGAAGCGTAGGCACGCGAGTCGCACACAGGGGGGAGCCATGGGTCCCCCTACACGTGCATGTACGGTGCGACCCGCATCAACGCGAACACGCTGTAGGGGGCACCCTTGTTCGCGTTGTGCCCATTGAGTCAATGGGAGCCCGTGTACGCGTCGTACGACTGGCTCCCATTGACTTCAATGGGAGTCCGACCGAATCGAGTCCGATAGCATACGTGCGCATCGTACTCGTTCGGTCGGACTGCTAGGGTCCGATTCGGTCAGAGTTCTCTCCGAGTCCGGCTCGGTCGGAGAGATTTCCGGCCCGAATTGGAATCGGCCCCTATATCTCCATAAACAATCTCTAAATCACCATGGATAGATTCTAAATCTCCATAAACAATCTCTAAATCACCATGGATAGACTCTAAATCTCCATAAACAATCTCTAAATCACCATGGATAGACTCTAAATCTCCATAAACAAATATCTAAATCACCATATATAGACTCTAAGGGGCACATGCTGGCTGTCTGCAGCGGGTACGGTTATGCTAAGGGAGCGGTTAATGTTTTATCTTTTACCAACATTAACTCTACTAGCCATTACTTCAACAAAATTACCTTTACAGCACCATTACCTTGTTTGCCATGCATTGTGCCCAATTACCTCATCAAAAAGTAAAAAAGGATGAAAAAATAAAATTAATTAACATTGACATTTTAATTAAATCCAATGCAAATAAATATAAATAAAACATTTTAATAAGCTGTAATTAAATCAAATTAAACTATGTTTAGTGTAAGGCTACCTTCGCCATATTTTATAAAAACAAACATTATTAAGTAATAGAAAAAGAGTAATAAATGCTGAATTAGAGAGGCAGTGTTACATAGATTATGTTAAAAAAAATTGGTCTTTTAAAACTATGAGTATCTGTGTATTCCAAGTGTCCCTCAATCATTACATTCATTTTGCCCAAATAATTACTGAGTCAGTGAGTGAATACTACTGGGCAATCAACACGTTCGGTTGGAGGGTAACCTCTCCAAGAAAAAATTCTTTTAGATGTGGATAAATGGAGCACTTTACAAAATAACATAAATATACAGATTAAAAATATATCATTTTTAAAGATAGCTTTAGGTGAGACTTTATTACCCTGACTCTATAATGGTACTTGATGGACACCTAAATCCACAACAGATGACATGGGCTATCTGCAAAATCGCACCACAGCGAAAAGCATCTTGTTGTAAACACTTCACTGGGAGAAACAATAAATTGTTGGTTACCAGACCTAGCACTTTTTCTTTATCTGCCCCTAACTTACACTTGCTTCTCCAATGTGTCCCCTGTCTTTATAGTGGCTACCATGTGTAGCTCTTTCTAACCTTCTTAGTTTGACTAATCACAAAATAGTGAAGGTCATAGAAACTAGAAGGAGGATTTTCAACGAATTACATTATGGTCACAAAGGATGAATTCAGGTTGGTGTGGTAAGGCCCTGGCTACTTTCTCTAACTTAAGCTGGCCAGCAATGCCTTCATTCCGGCACTACTGACTGCTCTTCCCCAGTACTCTAGTATTCCGATTTCTTCATCGGGCGCTTAGACTGCTAGGTTGGGCTGCAGCTGGTTACGCCTTGCACATATGTACAGTCACATCCTTAATCCCACAAGACTAGAAGTCGTCCTGTACTCCATGTAGTCAATCAGGCTGCTAAATGGCCCAGCTGCTCACTGCTCCATGAATGCAGACCTTCTATCCAGAGCCATTCCACACAGCTTCTCTACCCCTGATTTACACCATTGCACCATTCAAGAGTCCAAACGACCATTCTTGCTCTCTGATGCCTTACCAGCTACACTCACTTACTGTAGAGGTCATCACATCTCAGGCGTTAGCAAAACAAAAAACTCAGTATTCATGCCGGGGGTACAGTATTAAATCATGTGTAAGGCAAAGGCTCACTTGAATGGGAACAGTGAGTCATACCGAGTCACTGTTGGGCATTATATCGAACCAGCGATGATACTGAGTCATAGATGGAGCTGAGTGACAAATATCACTAGCCAATGAGAGCACTGAACCAATATTAATATAATATCCCACTGTAATACGAGGCCAGTGATGATAATAACTTGCAGTCATATAGCACTTGCTTAAGTGAATTTGCCATTTTGCAAAGCTGTATAGAACAGGTGTCCTTATGAACCAGCTATTTGATACTCAACTTAAGACGCTCACAGAATAAAAAGGCTGAGCTGTCCATATTGAAATCTGAACCGGTGACCTGCAGGTTGGTACTTATCACAGGAGTAAACACTTTGCTATCTTAAAGCTAACATGGAGCCTAAATTAAATGTGGATACTCTGTTGGATCCAAATCTTAAAATGAAGGTCTTCAAATGAATCTCTTCTGGAAACAAATTTTCAGTGGACAATACCTGGTTTTTGATGCAAAATGAATTAACAGATGATCTGCATATGGGCCAATAGTTTGCAACAATTTGAGGAAACAAGACATTGGGATTTAAAATCCAATGTAAGCAGTAAAGAAAAATGTGTGAGTCGGATCTGAGTGCTTCTATTGGTGCCATCACATTTTCATTATTTCAAATAAACGAGCAATTAGGAGTTCAATTTTAAAGCCTTGAGAAAGCTGCTTGGAGGCAGCAAAATACACGTTGCTTGATTTGTTGAAGCATCTACAGTATATAGTATCAAGTAATTTAAAAAAGTAAACTTCCGAATTATTGCAAATGAAGCACTTGAGAGTGTATATAAATAGATCTTAATGAGGTTTACAAATATAAATCAATGTGTGGATATTCAAGTAATCATAATATGAATAACATATATGATTTTTTTACACACATGTGACTTGAGAATACATTTACTCAAGTGAATAGGCTAAGAATATTTCAGAGCTTAATGTTTGTACTTTTTGAGTACCTCCAATTTCTTTTTCTACCATAGCCTATATAATAGGAATATATGATGTTACAACGCAAACAATTACAACGCATGCTTTTACATCGCAGTTTTTACAATGCAACTACCATTACATCGCATGATTTTACAGCGCATACCATTACAGCGCATTTTTTAAAACTACCATTACAACGCTTACCATTACAACGCATAATACTTTAGTGCAACAGTAGGGTAAGTGTTAGATAGCGTAGGGGTAAAAATTACTATTCCCTCTCCAGAGAGTGCAACAGTAGGGAAAGTGTGGGATAGGGTAGGGGTAAAAATCACTATTCCCACTCCAGTGAGTGCAACAGTAGGGAAAGTGTTGGATAGCATAGGGGTAGAAATTACAATTCCCACTCCAGTGAGTGCAACAGTAGGGAAAGTGTTGGATAGCATAGGGGTAGAAATTACAATTCCCACTCCAGTGAGTGCAACAGTAGGGAAAGTGTTGGATAGCGTAGGGGTAAAAATTACTATTCCCACTCCAGTGAGTGCAACAGTAGGGAAAGTGTTGGATAGCGTACGGGTAAAAATTACTATTCCCACCTACCCCAAAACCCATACTCACCTTAAAACTTAAAATTCTCCATTACTATCCTTATAATGCGTTGTGATGGCATGCGTTGTAATGGCATGCGTTGTAATGGCATGCGTTGTAATGGCATGTGTTGTAATGGCATGTGTTGTAATGGCATGTGTTGTAATGGCATGCAATGTAAAGGCTTTGCGATGTAATGCCTACGTTGTAATGGACGTTTCCCATATAATAGGGGTCACTGGTGTAGTGGAGTTTAAGATGCACTGGGCTCAGTTTCTACATTTAACCATTTGCTTGATTGTGTTTGTATCTAATTAAAACCACTTTATAATCATTAGCATTATGCTGAGCCACTAATAATAAACTACTAGGGATGTTAATGCCGGACTTCTCAAACTTCTTGCTGTTCTGTTAACTGGGTCTAAGATGAAATCTCTGATGACAGCTGATAAGGGATTGACCAGACAATTATAGCAAATGAATTAAAACAGGATTGTTTGTCGACTCCCTGCTCTTCTCCCTATATTTCCATGACTTCTCGAAGATCTTTGAAGCAGCAGGAAAAATTCGCCTAGTTCTGTGGTCGATATGTTTAAACCCTCTACGATATGCAGATGATGCCAGTTACATTGGCTTAACCTCGACAGGCTTCTAGCAATGGGTGAACAACACCAAGAGCGGAGTGATGGCGCGTGATGGTCGCCCGTAACGGGGTGCACTTCCCTTGGAGCCCGGGGTGGGGGGGAAACTCGAAAAAGCAAGCCATTGTAATTATGTAGGCTTGGTACTGTCCCAACCTAGAATCTCGTCTCCATGAAAAGCATGAAAATCAGAAAAGGAACAAGTCATAGAGAAGGATTAAAATGTGTTGCCTCTAAGTCATAGAAATGTCTTCATTTGATGTTGCCTCGCAGTAATGTAATAGCAGGCTCTCAAGCATTGGCTTTTTACATATAACCACAGCATCCTCTGATGGTTTCGAGACTTTTCAATTTTTAAAGCCTTCTTAGAATTATAGCCTGCTCTTCTTGCTTGGCCATTTAGGATGCTCTTTTAATCAGGGACATTTGTCGATCTCTTGGTGAGATCAGTACGAAACCACTGATGATACTGAGCCACTGATCAGACTGAGCTGCTAATGATATTGAGCTCTTGCTAATAACGAGTCACTTATATTATAGAGCTACTGAAAAAACTGAGCTATCGCTAAAAATACTGGCCACTGATGCTATCAAGATACCGGTAAAAACGGAGCTCTCTACAGTCCGCAGGTATTCATTGCAGTGGGAGAGTCTAGGGAGTGACGTGTCTGCAGTAGAGATCAATCTGTGAGCACCTTCCAGGTCAGATGCTTGAGACTCAACAGGAGTCTGGGCCAGTTTATCATCCCTGCCAGGCGAATGCAATGGGTACTATGAGTTGGGGAAAGATAGCTCCTAATACTAAGAGCTGCTTCAAAAGCAATTTCATTTTGATGCAAGAACATATTAGCCTTCACAGTGCTGTTTTGAGTAACTTAGCAAAGTTTATTTGATTATTTAAAATATACCATTTTGCTCCTCCTTAGCAGAGAAGGTTGTATCTGAACTGCAGTTTGTTTGACAAATACATAGACTTGTAAGGGCATATTTACAATAAAGTGGCAAAGCGTGTCGTTAAGCCAAGAAGGCTAACAACACGCTTCGTCACTTTTGAAACGCAGGGCTGCACCATATTTACTCGAATATGGTGCAGTCCTGCGTTTCCCCTGCGCTGGCGCTAACTTTAGGTGCCAAGCGCCAACGCAGGCACCCTTGCACCATAGTGCAAGGGTGCCTGTGTTGAGGGGAAGATTGTTTATGTGCAGGAAGGTCCCCCTTCCTGCGCATAAACAATATTTAAATGCCGTCTTGTAACTTCTATGCGTGCTGCTTAATGCAGCACACATAGAAGTTGTAAAATGCCATTTTTTTAAAAATGATTGTTTATGCGCAGGAAGGGCGACCTTCCTGCACATAAACAATCATTGGTGTTTTGCTGTTTGTGTGTGCTGCCTGGGCAGCACACATGAAAACAGCAAAAACGAGGAGAAATAAAGCATTTCTCCTCGTTTCACCTGTTTAAGACCAGGTTTTACCTGGTTTTACTTTTGGCGCTGCCTCCTAATTACGCTGCCCTTGTAAATAGAAGGCAGCGTCAAAATCAATGGGTGTTGCGGTGGAACACCCATTACAACACCCATTGCCCGCCCCTATCAAGCGAAGTGTATTGTGAAAGGGGGCCTTATTTAAAAGGCAGCGTTAAGCCACGTTAAGTGGCTTAATGCTGCCTTGTAAATAAGGTGAGGCCCCTATCACCATCCTGAGTCACTGAAAGTGACGTTGTGATGGCGATATGGGCTTATAAATATGCCCCGAAGTTGCTTAAAGACACATTTGTGACAATATATTTCTTAAATTTAACTGAAATTTTTTTAAACTGATCAATTAACCCCAAAAATGCAATCTGCTTGTACTAGTAGAGAAGTGCAAAAGTGATCTACAATTGAAGTACATTTTCGCCTTTCCCCTGCTTATTTAAAAACAAAATTTGGGGTGAACTGTCTAACTTTAGACTCTAATTACTATTTAATTTTGTTTTACTCTCGGAAATATTTGGATCTAGTTTAGAACGTTTCTGCATTCATAAGTGAGGCCCGATGCTACAAAGTTTTCAGGAAGGCCATAATGTGAAGATGATGGAGGGCTTGGCTATAGGGGTGTGATATTTTTTTCCCAATGCGATTGTCGACCCTACTTTGCTGCCAAGCATAGGTGTTTGTAAGTGGTGCTGACTAGGCAGCCCCCCACCAAACTGCCAGGAACTTGACATTATTTGGACCCCCCATCCCCTCCCCCTGGTGGTTTTTGATTGACCCCCACCTCCACCCCCTCCGCCCGAACTCTCTGGTCGCGTGACAAATAGATTCAATGTTCTTCACTAATACAGCCCTGGGGGGGGGGAAATCGGTACATTGCCTGCTTGCTAAAGGAAAATACCTAAAAGCTGTTTCTAGACGTATAAATCTGAAATCACGATTCTCATCCTCAGGTCCACCACAGCAAGTAATGCACAGCACAGCTAGTAATGCACAGCACAGCAAGTAATGCACAGCACAGCTAGTAATGCACAGCAAGTAATGCACAGCACAGCAAGTAATGCACAGCACAGCTAGTAATGCACAGCACAGCAAGTAATGCACAGCACAGCTAGTAATGCACAGCACAGCTAGTAATGCACAGCACAGCTAGTAATGCACAGCACAGCTAGTAATGCACAGCACAGCAAGTAATGCACAGCACAGCAAGTGATGCACAGCACAGCTAGTGATGCACAGCACAGCAGTAATGCACAGCACAGCTAGTAATGCACAGCACAGCTAGTAATGCACAGCACAGCAAGTAATGCACAGCACAGCTAGTAATGCACAGCACAGCAGTAATGCACAGCACAGCAAGTAATGCACAGCACAGCTAGTAATGCACAGCACAGCTAGTAATGCACAGCACAGCTAGTAATGCACAGCACAGCTAGTAATGCACAGCACAGCTAGTAAATCTGCAAAGACAAAAGAATTGCAAATAAATAAATAAACAGGGATGCCGCTAAAACGGAGTGCTACGTGAACAAATGATGGTTGGAATGCTGAATAAATCATACATTCGCCCCTCCCCCCCCCATCAAAAGATCTAGGTTACATCCATCATTGTTTTGCTCACCACGCCAGCACAGTTTGGATCCAGCCATATGCAAATCAGCCTTGACCCTGTGCCCCATGGGAACAGTCCAGCCCGAACTGCCAAGCCAGGTCTTCCCTGGACCAGAAACAAGCATCCTGGGACCGGTTTTGGGGCATTGGAGTTGGCAACGGTTCATGATTTGATTAACCTAGAGTAAATTTGGATCTCTGTGTGGTTAACAGCAGAACTTTTACTCCTACAGACAAGAATGTGGACTTTCCACAGTAATATATTGCTTTCTCGTGCCCATATTACGTCCTCTAATATGTAAAATTATAATGATAGTGAGTACAACACTCTTAAACACTCTATTTATATATTTCATAAAATCTAAAATGATATCCCTTATATTAGCCTAGGAAGGGATGGATGGCAGTGCCGGATATAGATTTTACAGGGTTGGCTATAAACATTAAAGGGATACCAAAGGCGCATTTTATTCCTTACTGCTGCTAGACCGCAAAAAGTGGTATTTCCTACCACACAAGCGGAAGTTTTTGGAGCAGAAGACTCACTGCAGTGATTAACTCTAGCGAACCTGAAACAAAAAAGGAAACCATTTTGTTGCAGCATGAAACGTTCTTAAGCTATTAGTGTCAAGAGCATCCCAAGAGACTTTTACATAACCATTCATCTTCCTATTCGGGAACATTATCCCCAGTTCTTAAAAAATATGGTGTGTTTTAAAATGCACTCTGTTTGATCACTTTGGAAGATATACTGATAAGGTCAGAATTTAGCATTAAGGATTCTGAAATAAATGTAATTGTGATTTACGTTAAAGATTGGAAGAAGAGAACGGCAGCCAATATTTACTTTGTAAGATCATACATACTTTCTCAAAAATGAAAGCTGTTTGTTTTTATATTAGTGTTTTATTAGTGTGGTGTAGGAATTTCTGGTCTGGTTTAATTTGTAGAGTTATCGTTATAGTGTTGAAGTGTTGTTGAAGTTATATTGTGTTTTTGGAATGTGATGTGGCGGTATCATAATTGTACTGGTGCTCAATAGGCTGTAGGGTTGTGATTATTGCAGTTCTATTGTTACAGTGTTGCAGTGTTATTGTTGGAATATTTTATTGTTGTAGACTCTGTAATTGTAGGTTTTAGTTGTGGTTCGACGCGCCTAGATAGGGTTGGTCTCGGCGTGTGGGGAGTGGTGTACGCGCTTCCCTTCCTGAGTGGGACCCTCCGTGCCCCTGTGGCACATAGCCACCCAGAAACTTTGCTCCCTTTCTGCTCTGCCTTACCGCGTTTAGTTTTTGATGTGCTGGGGAAGCTGGTGACTGGAGTGTCTCATCAAGCCGGTAAAGCCTGATATATTCACTATGGGACATCCTGGCTGCTTGTGCCCCCAGTGAAGGTGTGATATATTTTTGTGAGACTAAAATTTGATACACTGGGTGAGGTGCGCAAGTGATAAAATAACATTTTTTGCTACTCTGATGGGTTGGAAGCTTTGGTTTCTCTTGCATTAAGCTCCCTTGTGCACACTTTTCCTTGCTTGCCGGAGTTAGTGTGATGAAAGGGCAAGTCACGAGACACACATAAACCTGCTCCATTTGCGGGCCAGCAATCACCTTGTCGAGCACAGCCTCACACCATGGATCTATCATGAGTACCTCCTTCTGACGCCCCTTGGGGTGGCCTGGACAATACACCTGTGACACTGGACATGATCTTTGCGTTGATAGCAGAGTCCTGGTTGGTGGCTGCCCTAACCACTTATTTTGCCTTACTGCACGAGAATCAATGAAGGATGTTGTATAAAGTCGCTTATAATACTCTTGCTCTTGAGGAGTTGACCCCCTGTACTAAAGATTTATCTCAGGGTACTCAGCATGATTGTGCATTAAGGAACACAGGCTGGAGGATGTGGAGGGCTGCTCCCATGATAATAATATCTGCCTTATTGGATTTCCAGAGAGTTTGGAGGATGATGATGCTACTTGTTTCCCAGAGAACTGGCAGAAGACGGACATAGCCCCGAAATCCTCATCCGCGTGTTTTGCTGCAGAATACCCTCACTGTGTTCTGGCACATCGCCCTCCCCTCGTTCACAAAATCACAACCTCACTCCATGATAGCCAAAATCCTTAATCACAGAGACCAAGAGGCAGATCTGTTAGAAGCCCGGAAAAAAGGTCAGATCTAGATAGATAATGTGAAAAATATGATTTTTTCAGTTTATACATTCGCTGTGCAGCATAAGTGCTCTTCTTTCATGCAGGTGAAAAAGAATCTGCGATCCCTGGGCCTTAAATATGCATTGCTATTTCTGGTGAAACTGAGGATCTCGGATAGTCATTGATCCCCTTTCTTCACAGATGCTGAATCAGCATGGGATGGAGTTGATTCCAGGGTTAACACTACCATTGCTGCCTTTCTGATCTCCTTATCTTCGGCCCCTTAGATGGACCATGTTTCAGCAATGGTCTGGAAAATGCACCATCAGGTAGCATGTTTTAGGGGCCCTACCCGTCTCAGGCCCAACAAGAGCAACTCAGGGCAGTGGCAGCAGTGGCATTGCTTTGTGACCTCACTGCAACTCCGAATTTACTCTCATTAGATCTAGTGTTTCCGGTAATGAGCTGTCCTCGGAGGCAGTGGATTTGGAGTCTTCGGAGACCCCAGTGATCACTGCACAATCTGTCGATGACGTGCTTTGATGTTATAATATCCTTTTGCTTACTGTAAACGCCATGGTCTATTTGAATTCTATTGTGATATCCTTGTTTCTTTTACAGACGGGGGACACTGAAGGTGAAAGCGGTGTGAACACGTGCTCTTACTTTGTGAGGTGACTCTGGGACTATCCAGCATTGGCCACAATACTGATGGATATACTGTGGAGAGTGATGCGCCACACACCACTTTCTACATACCATTAGGCCTCCATCTTAAGATATGCATTATTCAGCAAGTCAGGATATACCTTCCCTGTGGCATCCAGCACCATCCCCTCTATGCTCCTCTACTTACTTTGAGCTGAGGAACCAGCTTTTTTCATGATCTCAATAGGACATCTGTCCTTTCTTTCTATGCTGTTTATGGGGTTGGTTCAGTACATGTTCTGGCTTATACTACCCTCCCAACTGTCCACTATAACCCTTTTTACATCCTACGAAAAGTCTAAGGTACTTTATTCTGTGCATTTCAGGGGCCAATTACATTTTTCTGAGAAAAAATCTAAAGATTCATTTTTCCACTCCTTTGGTAGAATAGGAGACGTTCAAGGTGGTTACCAGAGATGTATGTATTATAAATTTAGTGGGGGTTAAACAAGTACTTAATGGGGATCTCTTCCACCTGGAATCTATAACCCAAGTCTTCGAACAACGTATCACTACAAACCTGGACAAGACTGAGAAACCCCAATCTTTGAGATCCACCTTTTTCAATAGACTTGAAACATTGCATTGTTTCGATTACTACTCAAACCATGCCAGAACACACAATAAACGAGACAAGGCTAGTTGCCTCCCTGCTCACTTAGCCAACCCAATGATCTTGTATTCTATCCTCCTTCGACTAATTTTACCCACTGGAGGCATAGTGTTTACCCAGTCCATTATTTAAAATGCTTTCCTTGTTGATTATAGGGCTCTGTGCCAGAAAAAGATGGATGATTCAGCGGATGATATTGACAATTTTCTCAATTTAATTTAATTGCCACTTTTCACAGCCATGACCGTTTAAGACCTTGAACTCACTGTTACATTATAAAAGATTAGAACATTTCTCCATGATTTACCCCATGGAAGCCCCCTGAGTCAGACAGATCCCTTCTGAATATTAAACATTGTTTTCTACACAATTATCACACCCATCAACTCACTTTATACACCTCTTCCTTTGACTTGGCCACTCTCCCACGGTCACTGAATGAGACCATTATCTCCACCATGTTGAAGCCACACAAGGATTCCACTGATATGTCTTCCTATAGACCAATATTGATTCTGAATACAGATGTTAAAATCCTTTTGATATTATTAGCTAATTGCTTCCAGAATTGCAGAGACTGGTTCACAGTGATCAGTCTAGTTTTAGATCTGTCTGTAACACTTCTCTCAGTCTTCAGAGGCTCTGGGATGTTATGATCGGTGCATCAGAGATTTTTCCAAATGTGACATGTATTGTCCTCGATTTGGAGAAATCTGTTGACTCCTTGCATTAGGGATGCATGCACAGGGTATCAGTAGCATAGCAAGGGGGCCGTGGTCCCCCCGCTCCACAATGCGGCCATCCGCCCCACCAGGAGGTGAGAATGGCTCACAGGAAAGAGGAACAGAGGCCTATTGTTGGGAGGAGGTGTGACCTCCTCCTGACAGGTTGATGAGCGACCTCTGGCTGCAGATGGCTGTGCTTCAAAGAGCCAGCTCCTGTCTCAGGCAAATGCGACTTACACTTTACCCTCTCTTTTGTGTAGTTAGGCAGCCTGGCATCTCTTCCAGAGGGAGAAAACCTGTTGCAGATCTGGTTTTCTAGGAAGAGTTGCTCATTACACTGGACACACCTCCGGGGCATACCCAAGGCTCTGACCAAGGGTAGAAAAGTTCTGACATCTTGAATCTGGGAAAAGAGATGCAATGCAGGATTGTTTAGTGCCAACCGCCCAGGAAGTGATGTAAGAGTGGGTATGGTTGCCCTTGGGAATTTTGGCCTCATTGGTTAGGGTGTCCTGGTCCTCCCCACCCACACGTGGGAGAACAAGTCCTAGCCCCCCAAGAGGTGCCTCCCAGGTCCCGGACCCTTGCCTGGTGCTAGAGTGAACTCTTTCTCCTAAAACAAACTGCAATTTGTGGGCCCAAAGCTTAGGTGATAAAAAATATTGATAAAGTATCAGAGGCTCATACACTACTGCTACTAAACAATCCGCCAAAGCCTCCTTGGGCTGCTGACTTCATACTTCACCAGTTTGCTGGTTTGTGAATAGCCTCGAACTCCTGTCAAGAACCAAGGCTCATACCAGATCTCTGAACTTCGTCCGTCCACTGATTCAAGCTGTAGAGGACCCCGCCTACAAATCTATCGTCAAAAAAAAGAACCCGAAAATTTTCTAAGTGTGAAGGTAAAAGTCTGACTGGGACCCACCCGGCTCCAGCATCTGATTGGCGCTCCAACACGGCTTTGACTTTCGCCCAGACCCTTGCATTCAAGGCTCATAAACTACTGCTACAAGTGGAAAGCAGTGATTTATGATAACCTAGCAAAAATCATAACTCCGGTTCCCTTCATCACATTTTTGTCATTAAGGTGTTTATTTAAAGATCAAAATATATGCTATTTTTTTAAGTAGGAGTTACATTTTTATTGTGTTGTGTTTCTTACTTATTAACAGTTTTGGTGCTGACCGATGCTATACACTCAATTTCCTTTGAGTTAAGCCTGACTGCTCTGTGCTACGGAATGCCAGGACTGGGCTAAGGTTTAAATCAAGGTACCCTAACTGGACCTGAGACAAAATTGTAACATTATTACTTGGTGAAGTCTCACAACCACCCCACCTAATATAACACATTGTCACCCTGTCTGCCTTACTAAAAGTGACATAGGCTATAATGAACTGGTAATAAGGCGCACAGGCTATCCTTCACGTTTGTGACAGAAGAACAAGTCTGCGGAACTCTATATCAGACCCTATAAACCTGAATCATATAGGAATTGGCAAAATGTCACGGTTTGCTCAGTTCTTTGGTTTAGGCCTCCCAGGTGATTAAGTGAACTTTCCCATTTGAATAATTGCAGAGGGGGTGTAGAAATAGAAGGAGCTGGTGGTAAAGGGGCGGAGGGTGTTTGTGTGGCCAAGAGCAAACTTTGCTAACTCCCACAGTGTCAGAACTTGAATCACAAAGCTGTAGTTTTACACCATGAAAATGTTTGCAACAAAAAGATGGAATTAGGGTATTTAGTCGCCTGGGAAACTTAAATAATCAACTCAAAATACTGTAGACTGTAGCGGAAGTCTTTTCCATAGAGATTTTGTTCCTTCTGAAGAAACATCAGGTACAACATAATGTATAAATGCACTGTTCTACTTAACACTGACCTCAGTGACCTACCTACTGAAAGCTAATCCACCAGACAAGGAGTAGGAAGGAAGCTTTACTCCTGGAAAACTGGAATTCCAAAACAAATGGAAAACTAAGACAAGCTCTGCCTTCAGTATGATCTCGTAGATTCCCATTGGTTTTTGTTCATTGGTGAAAAGATGGCTGGCGTTCTCCTATGTGTGTAGCCTTCCACTTGTGTAGCTCGCTCGTGCATGGTTTCAGGATGTTAAAGACATCCCTATGTCTGTTTCACTCTTCTTTTACCAACAAATGCATTTCCCCATACCATTCCCCCACTCATCTTATGAATCTCAAATGTATCGATGCCCTCTAATGTCAGGTTATTTGTCAAGTACCACCAAACCTCGTGAAGATATATTTCTATTACTTTATGTTCGTTGACAACATTTGTATTCTGTGCCTATGACTCTTTTTTATGGTTAGTCCACTTGGAACATCCACCCTATCTCACGTGCTCACAATGCTAGCAGTAGGTAAACAATGCACGAGCAATTTACCACTTTTGGGCCCTCATTATGAGTGCCCCAGTGTTTGGGCTGAGATTTATCCGACCCAATAAAAATCGGACTCCGCTGGGTCGGAATTTATTGAGTCCGATAAACAAACCCCAATTACAAGATTGTACCCGATAATGGGGACGAACGTGCAGATTTTGGGGCTTCTAACACCATTTACGTTCGGGTAATTGTCGGAAATGTGTCACTTTCTAAAGTTCACCAAGTTTGAAATACTGAAATTTATTGGGGGAAAAATGCAGGTGCGCGTTGTTAGGGGCCAAACTCCTAACTGCCGGCGGCGGCGCCTCCCTAGGGCAAAGGAGCTTCGCCCCGCTGAGTGTAAAAGGAGAAATAAAATTATAATAACGCAGCGTTAATAACGATACCTTATTATCATTTTCTTTTTCTCTATGGAGCCCGAGCCAGGTTAGGGGAGGGCGGGGCTGGGCTGTGTCACAGGCAGAGGGAGGAGGAGTGGTATAATCTGCACGTAAGTGTGCATGACGGTTGGTTTGACCAGCCCAGTGGCGTAATGAAAGTTGGGGGGGCCCCCCTGCAAAGTACAAGGAGGGGCCCCCGCTCCGGATTTAATCCGGAGCTCTCAGGCCTGAGCACTGTGCTGAGGGGGCCCCCTCCAGCTCGCCCCCCCACCCCCCGCACTGCGGGGGCTGCGGGGTCCTTTGTTACGCCACTGGACCAGCCGTCTTGGGCCGCCAAACCGTCATGCGCTCTTAGCATGTTCTCCACCCGGCTGTATTACACAGCCGGGTGGAGAACACGCACAGGCTCCCACTCCGTGTCTGAGTGCTGAACCAGGCCGATCAGACCAATCACGACGCTGCTATCATGCTGGTGACAGTAGCGTCGTGATTGGCTTAGGGGAGTCTGGGAGCCTTTGTGCTTTGTGTTTCCTGCGTCGGATGGAGGAGAGGCAGCGGCCCTTCAGGAAAGTGAACTTTTACTTTTAATTTTTTTTTTTTTAATCAGGCCTGCCTACCACTACTTTTAAAAAGCAGCCGCCACTGCAACTGCGATATGTGCAGCAACAGGAGTTACAACATATGCGGCAACTAACGGGACCACCCGGAATGAGGGACTTTGACTTCACTCTAAGATGCGCCTGGCTTTGTAATGTACATGTAAGTTGTGCAAATGTAAGTTATTACTTTTTCAGGAGCCACACACTCTTACGGAAAAACGTTGTTAATCGGGAGCGGTCTGAGCACTCTTGGTGTACAGACTGGCTTATAGCTGGCTTCCAAATGTAAGGGGCCTCAGCAACAACAAACCAAAAAGCCCCCACAATTGGGCAAATAAACAAATCACTAAATTACATCATGTACCTCCGCTAACGTGGCAGCAAACGGTGGCTACTGAGTGCTTCGCGATTGTAAGCCTTCATGTATGGATTGCATGGGTTTGCAGATTTCAGGGCACTCAGGTGATGGTTTAGGTCCAGGGGTGCATGGTCCAGAAATAAATCAGTAGGTCCTGCATCCGTGGAATACACCCACAGACCAAGGTATAGAGGACAAACGAAATGGAGAAAGGTTGCATGGAACAAAGAAACCGGTTTATTGTCCCCACCGTTGCAGAGGCAAATGTTCGGTCAAGTGCACAGTAAACTATACAGAAGCCCATCATTAGTCCATAAATCCTTCATTCCCTTCCCAGGAGTGCATCACTTTCCCAGTGTTCAGGAACCTTAGCGATCAGAGTTGGAGTCTTTGTAGGACATTTACATTCCATACAATAGGATGTGCACCAAGGTAGGTTGTACAGGTTGGGACCAACAGCAGTGGCTGAGTCCATGTACAGTTGTAAGGGGTTTGAGCAGCAGTCTAATCTCCAGGCCAGCAAGGAAGGCTCGGTCAAGGTAAGTGGAGGGTAGAGTTGGGTCAGAGATGGTCCACCAATTGCGGCTCTCTTCTAGACTTCACACCAGTGCACCAGGATTATCACGCAAGGGGCATCAAGAGGAAAAAAGAGACACCTTGGCTCCCGGGGCTTCATAAACACTCCTGTTCTGTTCCCAGGGATGAATGCCGGCAGGAAGAGCCAGTCGCAGAGATCAGCAGATCTTTCAGTTCAATGGTAGTCAGAGTTTGACAAAAACAAAACTTCCTCCTTTCCAAAAGATTACAGGGAGATCATCAAACCATCTGACTCCAGGATGGAGAGACATTCTGTTTTGGATTAACTCTGTATGGGCACCAGACCTCCTGACTCCAGAGACTAATTGACAGCAGGCACCCAGTCCTTCTTCTATGTCCACACACAGCCACAGGGGAGGTAAAGTAGTTTCGTCAATAACCCAAGGGCTTTCCTAGAGCTGTTGCAAGCCCAGTGGGCTCTCCTGCAGATGGGTGTCCTCTGGTGTCTGTGACTCGGGGCCAGAGCATTACTGGAGGGCATGGATCCTTCTCCATCCCGGTGGGCAGACTCCTCTCACCTGGCCTTCTCAGCTCTGCCTTCATTGGTGTGAAAGAAATCCAAAGTCAAAGGTGGGGGCAGTAGACCCATTCCACCCGACCTGTCTGAAGCTGACACTAAGGTCCTTGAAGCCAGAGGAAGTCCAAAGATGCCACAGGTGAGACAGGGCATTATAGGTCAATAGGGTCCACCCTTTTATACTTATCACCGATCCATCAATCATTTTCATAAGTACTTCTGAGCTGCACCTCGGTTCTCTCACAATGTATTCACACTGAGCATAACTCCAATGTAGTTGCTCGACGTAAAGGGATTTACTTTGCACCGATTTTGGGAAAGTAAATACTTTTGTCCAGTTATCAGAAAAGAAAGACTCGATCTGCAGTATTCTAGAGTGCGCGTGAAGCTCGCCATTTTAGATATTTGATTCGCTGAAAGGGCTGGCACACCCAGAACGCCCCACAGAATGATGTTTACAATGCCATCCTTCTGCAGTGCCACCCAAACTGACAAGCACCTGATGTGCTTGGAAAGCCCGGTTTTGTGCTCATACAAATTCTTATTTCTACTGTGCAATGTTGAGTGCCCACCAAGAGCAAAACAAATCTGTGCTGCAAAAAAGATTGACAGACTACACCACAAGAACATCCTGGAACACCCAAAATGTCCAAATGTGAGTGTAAACACGACCTCATCAGTGGAACTAGTAGGGAAAATGGTGGTGGGTCTTGTAAACAAACAGTAGATGGTACACGAATGGGAACATCTGGAAACCCTTCTTCGCTGTGTGGTGCTGAGGCGAGGCATTGACATTCACTGTATTTCTTGGCTACTATTTGTTGGTTCTTTTAGTCTTGTTTATTCTTCCTCCTGGGATTTTTGACTGAAAGTAAAACACTTGAAATGCTCTGACTCATTATACGGGTTTCAGCTATTTCGGTTAACCAGATAATACACAATAAAACATTATACAGCGACCTTTCGAGGGTTGCCAGCAAGAGCAAGCCCATGGCACACTTTCCAAAACAGGGCTTTGTGTGCACATGGCCAGCTTCCCCTGCTCCTTCTGGGGCTGCACTGTTTATGCGGATTAATGAGGAAAAAATGTTTCAAAACTGTAAACATGCCGAAGAGGCAAACAGTTTTTATTCAGCAGGACTGAGGTGGATTTTTTACAAATACCATTACTCAATTCTTCTTAGTTTCATGGTGGGAAGATGTCTTAATATCCTCAACTAGTCAGTCTGCGGGTGCCCCCACCTTGTGCCGGTGACCTTGACCCAAGACGCACACATCCTGCACTTTGGGAGAAAATGTACTAATACTTAAAACTACCGCTGCCGCATAATGTGAAGCTACATTTAGGAGTGCAAAATGGGAAGTTGTTCTTGTGAATGATGCTATCGTCATACGGACGTGCATAAATAGCTGTGTGAATCAGGTTCTTATTTCATATAAAAGACATACAGGTACATAGCTAAATGAGTATTCAAACATGTCTACATCTTACAGCAGCAATTCATAAATAACGTAAAAAATCTATACACTTGAGGCCTTATGTACAAAGCATCCAATTGTTTTTGATTTTGCCAACGGACCTGTGTACTAATAGACCAATTCTCAAAATCAGAATCGTAGTGGGTCTCAATTCGAGCTACCTCATTAATTCAATATACATGAGGTAGGCCGCAAATTGCAACCCACTACTATTGCCACAGTCACAGGGATGGTGGCCTGCTGGGGTCAGCAGTTCACTACTATGTGATTGTTTTAAAACAAAGCAATAATTTTTTTTCTTTTTTAGATGCAGTCTGTTTCCTTAAATGAACAAGCATTGGCAAAGCAAATAGGTCTTGTCTATGCGAGAGCTACTGGTTTTGCCAATGTGTTTTAGCCATGTTATACACCAGCGTGTACACTGTTCAGCATGGCTAAGTCAGTGGCATAAATGAGTGGTGTGGAGTGTCCTGGAGTGACGTAGAATGAGTGGATTTTCGTATGGTGTCATGGAGTGAAGTGGAGTGTCATGGAGTGGCATAGAGTGGAGTGGCATAGAGTGATGTGTAATGTCATGGGGGAGTAGAGTCTCATAAAGTGTTAGGGCACAGAGTGGCAAAGAGTGCCATAGACTGGAGTGGTATAGTGTTGTGGAGTGGAGTGGTGTAGAGTGCATTGGTTTTGAGTAAAGTCGTGTAGAATGCATTAGTGTAGAGTGCATTGTCATAGAGTGAAATGACGTAGACTAAAGTGGCATAAAGTGCAGTGGCGTAGAGTAGAGTAGTGCAGAGTTGAGTAGACTGGCGTAGAGTGGAGTGGCATAGCGCTGATAGCAGTGGTGTAGAGTGCAGTGGCGTAGTAGAGCAGAGTGAAGTAGCATAGAGTGAAGTAAAGTAACATGGAGCGGCTTAGAGGGAAGGGCCTAGAGTAGAGTGGCATAGAGCAGAGTAGACTATCGTAGAGTGGAGTGACAAAGAGTGGTGCAGTGTAGTAGAGTGGAATGGCATAGAGTGGAATAGAGTGTTGTGGAGTTGAGTGTTGTTGAGTGGAGTGGCATAGAATGTCGTAAAGTGTCATAGAGTGGGTGTCATACAGTGGAGTAGTGGAGTGGAGTAGAATGGCATGGAGTAGCATAGAGGGAGTTTTATAGAGCATTGAAGAGTGGCATATAGTGGAGTAGTGTTGTAGAGTGGAGTGGCGTAGAGTGTAGGGGGGTAGAGTGGTGTAAAGTGTCATAGAGTGGAGTACATGTCAGAGTGGAGTGGAGTGACGTAGTCTAGAGTAGAGTGGCATATAGTACAGTGCATAGAGTGGAGTGGCATAGAGTGGAGTGGAGGGGTGGAGTGTAGGTGTGTAGAGTGGGGGGTGTAGAGTCGAGGGGCATAGGTTGGAGTGGAGTAAAGGGTCAGAGTGGAGTATCATGGAGTGGAGTGTCATAGAGTGGAGTACAGTGGCCTAGAGTGAAGTGGCAAATAATTCAGTGGCATAGAGTGTTGCAGTGTAGAGTATAGTGGCGTAGAGTGCAGTGGTGCAGAGTAGACTGGTGTAGAGTTATGAATAAAATGGTGTAGAGTACATTTGAATAGAATACAGTGACATAGCGTTCAGTGATGTAAAGTAGGGTAGCATAGAGTGCAGTGGCATAGAGTGCAGTGGCATAGTGTGGAATGGTGTAGTGTCGAGTGGCATAGAGTGTATTGGGATAGAGTGTAGTGGTGCAGCGTGGTGTAGAGTGGCATAGAGTGCAGTAGCGTAGAGTAGATTGTTTCAGAGTAGGGTGAAGTGGTGTGGAGTGGTGCAGGGTACAGTGGAGTGGTGCAGGGTAGAATGCAGTGGAGTAGAGTAGAGTGGAGTGGCATAGAGTGTAGTGGTGCAGAGCAGAATGGCATAGAGTTCAGTGGCAGAGAGTGCAGTGTTGCAGAGAAGAGTGCTGCAGAGTGCAGTGGTGTAGAGTAGAGTGGTATAGAGTGTATGAGCATAGAGTGCATTGGAGTAGACTGGCATAGAGAGCAGTAGCGTAGAGTACAGTGGCCCAGAGTAGAATGGAGTGGCTTAGAGTGCTGTGACAGAGTGCAATGGTGTACAGTAGAATGGCCTGCAGTGCAGTGGTGTAGAGTAGAGTATTGCAGAGTAGAGTATAGTATAGAGACTTAGGGGCATATTCTCAAGCCCCTATCGCCATGGGAACGTCACTTTTTCTGACGTTCCCGTGGCGATAGGGCAGCGTTAAGTGGCTTAACGCTGCCTTGAGAATAGGGCCCCTTTCACGCTAAACTTAGCGTGAAAGGGGGCGTGCAGTGGGTGTTTCGGTGGGCGTACCACCGCAACACCCATTGAATTTGACGCTGCCACCTATTATCAAGGGCGGCGATAATAGGTGGCAGGGCAGAACTTAAGACCAGAAAAATCCTGGTCTTAAGGTGGCGAAACGAGGAGAAATGCTTCATTTCTCCTTGTTTTTGCTATTTCCATATGTGCTGCCTTGTGCAGCACACATGGAAATAGCAAAATGCCATGGTTTGTTTATGTACAGGAAGGTGTCCCTTCCTGTACATAAACAAACCTTTTAAAAAAATGCCGTTTTGTAACTTACATGTGTGCTGCATGAAGCAGCACACATGTAAGTTACTAAACGGCATTTTAGGTTTGATTATGTGCAGGAAGGGACACCTTCCTGTACATAAACAAACCTCCCTGCTCGCAGACACCCTTGCACTCTGGTGCAAGGGTGCCTGCGTTGGCGTTAAGTCGTGAGACTTAGCGCCGTCGCGGGGGAAACGCCAGGCTGCACCACATTCTTGTGAATAGGGTGCAGCCTGGCGTATCTGAAGTGGCAGTGAGAGGCGTTAAGCCAAGGAGGCTAACGCCTCTCACCGCCACTTCCTCGTGAATATGCCCCTTAGAGTGTAGTGGTGTAGAGTAGATTAGCATAGAGTGCAGTCGCATAGAGTGCATTGGTTTTGAGTAAAGTGGTGTATGGTGTAGTGACGTAGTGGCGTAGAGTGAAGCGGTGCAGAGTAGAGTTGCATAGTGTGGAGTGGCACAGCGTAAAGTGCAGTGACATAGAGTGGAGTGTTTCAGAGTAGAGTGAAGTGGCGTAGAGTGGAGTAGTGCAGGGTAGAATGGAGTGTTGCAGCATAGAGTGCAGTGGTCTAGAGTAGAGTGCAGTGGCATAGAGTAGAGTGACATCAAATAGTGTCATAGAGTGCAGTGGTGCAGAGTAAATTCGAGTGGCACAGAGTGCACTAGTGTAGAGTGCAGTGGAGTGGAGTGGTACAGAGTAGAGTGGCATACAGTGTAATGGCGTAGAGTGCATTGGTGTAGAGTGCAGTACAGTGACTTAGAGTGGAGTGGCTTAGAGTAGAGTGCAGTGGCGCAGAGTAGAATGGCATAGTGTTCAGTGGCATAGAGTGCAGTATTGCAGAGTAGAGTGTCGAGTGCAGTGTTGTAGAGTAGAGTGTGATAGAGTGCAGTAGAGCAGAGTCGTGTAGAGTAGAGTGGCTTAGAGAGCAGTGGCACAGAGTACGGTGGTGCACAGCAGAATAGAGCGGCATAGAGGTCATTGACTTAGCTTGCAGTGGTGTGGAGTGCAGTGGAGCACAGTGGAGTGTTGCAGAGTAGAGTATAGTGGTATAGAGTACAGTGGTGCAGAGCAGATTGGTGTAAAGTGCATTGATGTAGAGTGCATTGGTTTTGAGTAAAGTGGCTTAGAGTGCATTATCATAGAGTACAGTGACTTAGAGTACAGTAGTTTAGAGTAGAGTGGTGTAGAGTGCAGTGGCATACAGTAGAGTGGTACAGGGTAGAGTGGAGTGGTACAGCATAGATTGCAGTGGCGTAGAGTGGAGTGGCGCAGAGTGGAGAAGGGTGTCATTGAGGGCAGTGTTGTAGAGTGTAGTGGCATAGAGCAGATTGTTTCAGAGTGGAGTGAAGTGGCGTAGAGTAGAGTGGTGCTGGCTACATTGTAATGGTATAGAGTAGAGTAGCGTAGAGGGCAGTGTCGTATGAGGCAGTGGTGCAGAGTAGATTAGAGTGGCTTGGTCTAGAGTACAGTGGTGTAGAGTGCAGTGATGTACAGCGGAGTGATGCTCGTTAAGTGTATTGGCGCACAGTGCACTGGCATAGAGTGCAGGAGAGTGGCATAGAGGAGAGTGATGGAGATTAGAGTGTAGTGGAGAACAGTGTAATGGCATAGAGTGCAGTGGTGCAGAGTAGAGTGGCGTAGAGTTCAGGGATGGAGAATGCAGTGTTACAGAGTAGAGTGTCATAGAGTGGAGTGGTGTAGAGTAGAGTGGCGTAGAGTGCACTGGTGTAGAATGCAGTGGCATAGAGTAGAGTGGTACAGAGTAGACTAGAGTGGCGAGGAGAGCAGTGGCATAGAGTAACGTGGTGCAGAGTAGAATAGAGTGGCATAGCGTGCAATGGTGTAGAGTTGAGTGGCATAGAGTGCAGTGGCATAGAGTAAAGTGTTGCAGAATAGAGTATAGTGGTGGAGAGTACACTGGTGCAAAGTAGTTTGGCAAAGTGTGCCGTGGCAAAGAGTGCATTGATTTTAAGTGGTGTCAAGTGCAGTGCATAGAGCGCAGTGTTTAGAGTAGAGTGGTGTAGAGTGCAATGGTGTATAGCGGTGCAGAGTGTAACAGTGCGGTGGCGCAGAGTGCAGTAGCGCAGAGTAGATAGTTTCAGACTAGAGTGAAGTGGCATAGAGCAGAGTGGTGCAGGGTAGAGTAGAGTGGTACAAGGTAGAGTGAAGTGGCATAGAGTGCAGTGGCATAGAGTAGAGGGACATAGAGTGCAATGGTGTACAGTGCAGTGGTGCCAAGTAGATTAGAGTGGCGTAGAGTGGATTGACATAGAGTGCATTGACGTAGAGTGAAGTGGTACACAGTAGAATGCATTGGCATAGAGTGAAGTGTTGCACAGTAGAGTGGCGTAGAGCAGAGCGGCGAAGAGTGCAGCGGTACAAAGTAGAGTAGAGTGACAGACTGCATTGGCATGGAGTAGAGTGGTGTAGAGTAGAGAGGCGTAAAGTGCAGTGGCGTAGAGTGGAATAATGCAGATTAGACTGCAGTGATGCAGAGTGGAGTGGCGTAGAGATGAGTGGTGCAGAGTAGAGTGCAGTGGGGTGTAGTGGTTTAGAGTACAGTGGAGTAAAGTGGTGTGGTAGCGCACTGCCATTACAGACAACACATTTTAAATTGAAACGACCATTACATTTGCACAGACGTACAATTTTACTGATAAAACTATACAGCTCACAAACAATAATGTGTGGAAACGTCATCACCTAGTGTGTTGATTTGTTTCGATCGTAGTCACATATTTGTTTTCACCACACTTGAGAATTACCAAAAAATGTGCTTCATTTGTGCTTTCCTATTTCGGATATATTCTGAAATATCTGCACAGTTCATTTACAGACATTTAAGTTTTGTTATGTACTAGAAAAAAATAACATCATACAGCTTTCCTCCAGCACACTGCCAGTATCCAGCATGATTGTCACATAAATCCTCTCACTTTGAAGTCAGAGAAAGAAAAGTAAACAGCAAGCTCCCTTGGAAGGCACAGCCTGATATTTGACCTCTGTCTCCAAATGCACAGCAAATGTGACAAGATAAGAAGAAGATTTAAAGACTTGTTTACAGAAAGAAGCACTGGTGGAAGAATACAAGGGTTCCTTGTAAACAGGCTATGCTCCACGGAAGGGACAAACTCAAGTTGGACAGCCTAAAACAAATAAAGCCAGCAAACAGAAAGCAAGTAAATGTGAGTTACGAACCACAACGCCAATAGTAAGCAATGGGCGGAATGCATTCCCAGGGAAGCTTTCTGAATGTCTCCAAGATGTTTTTAGCAAACCAGACAACTGCGCTGTCTGGTAGGCTTCGGCCTAAAAAGCAATGCATTTTATAAAAATGAAAAGCTACTTATACCTTTTATAGAATTAGGCAGTGGTCCCATGGACCACTGCCAACTCCTAAAAAACATTTTTTGGCAACATTCACAAAGTGGAAGAGGTCCCTTAGGGACCCCTTCCCGTTCCTGTTTTCGAGTGAGTTACCACCTTCTTTGAATTGTTGGTAAAATATGATTTTTTGCGACTCCTCTTTCTCAGGCCAATTGGGATAAACTGGCTGATTCTGTTTTAACAAACTGGCCGACATTCATGCTTCTTTTACTACCAAAACATTACTGGGCAATGTCATGATCTTGAACCATATTGCTCTTCTTTTCATCTTCTTGATGAAAGTAATTCTTTGGCAATTTTAAATACAATTAAAACTAGTTCTCCTCTAAATCCTCTTCCACCTGAGATCCTAAAATGGACCAGCCCTATTTTTTCTATTTTTTTAAATTACTTAACACTTCCATGTGCGAAGGTAGGATCCCCTTGGTTTGAAAACATGCCTTGGTGGTACCTTTTCTCAAGAAACCCAATTTAAATGACTCTGTGCCTTCTAATTTCCATCCTATCTCACCCCTACCGATCTGCTCGAAGGTCCTAGAAAAACATATCAGTTGTCAATTGTCTGAATATCTTGAAGTGAATGACCTCCCTCATCTTTTGCGAATCGGCTTTCACCTAGCTCGTTGTACTGAATCTGCCCTCGTAGGTGTAATTGAGAATCTGAGACCAATTCTGGATGATGGAGGAACTGCAGCCTTGATTCTTCTGGACCTGAGCACAGCCTTCGATACTGTGGCGCATTCGGTGTTCCTGAGAAGACTAGCGGATTGTGGCACTCAGGGCAAAGAATTGCTGTGGTTTCTTTCATTTTTACAGAATCGATCTTTTCAAGTAGTTTCAACGTCTTTTGTGTCCTCAGTTAAGCCACTACCATATGGGGTTCTTCAGATTTCTTCCTTGAGCTCAACATTGCCCAACATTTATGCCCCCACTTTGGCGGATATGGTAAAAGCCTACAGTCTGAATCTTTTTTCTTATGCTGATGACACACAAATTGCTATCTCTCTGCACTCATTGGAAGCTAGTTAACCATCCAGCCAGAGTAGTATGTGTTTGACAGAAGTTGCACATTGGATGGGAAGAAACGGTCTTAAACTTAATGGTAATAAGGCAGAAGTGCTAGTGGTGGGGAATCAGCACAATCTATGGGGCCCACAATGGTGGGCAACAGGTATTAGGGCTATCCCTCCTTCGGCTCGAGAAGTTAAAGATATAGGCTTCTGGCTTGACAACAAACAGACTATGGACAGTCAAATCAACAAAGTAGCCGCTGGCTGCTTTGGCTTACTAAGATGTTTAAGAAGATGCTCTGGTTACTGCCAGTCACTTCCCAGAGGACTATTGTTTAGGCTTTAATCATTTCATGCCATGACTATTGCAATGTCCTATATTTAGGAGCTACAAAGTCTGCTGTGAAAAGGCTTCAGGCTGTATAGAATGTGGCTGCCCACTTGCTCTGTAAAGAATGGGGGCGTCCTCTCGCCCCAAACAATCGCACTGCTAATTGCGCCAACATGGCAATCATATTTCTCCATTTCAAACCATATTTTCTTCATTTTTCATCATTTTTAACTACCATTTTTTAAGCATCTTTTTCATTTCGACTTCATACTTGAATCCACACTCGGAATAGTGTGCCATTTTCCAAATTTCTACTGTTCACGCTGTGTCCATCCTGACCTCTTGCAAAAACAAGACTAATGCAGATTTCGTCCAAGGCAGTGTGTTTATTAAAAAAAAACAATGCATTTCGGGCTACAAGCGCCCTTCGTCTGGGGTCACTCTAAAAAACAATAATAGAAACAATAACTGTTACTTTCTCTACCAGCATTATATTTTGTTGCTCAAACATTCACTGCGGGTTAATACCCATTTTCCAAAATATCATAATTACAATGTAGCCCTCTCATGTGCCCCCACAATAAATCCTTTCATAATTATTACCACTATTCCCAAAATGAACCAATATTTCGACACTCTTTGCCCTTTCATCACACTGGTTCTGCAAAACAATCTACTTTCCTTTCTTTCTCCCAACCTACGTACCCAACATTATATCGACAGTACGCTCGAACCCTTATCCCCTCCCCTAGGCTCCTTTTTACTTGCTATTCCATCCTGCAACCCTCTTTTTCAAACATGTTGTTTCCACACCCTTAATTCGTAAACTTGTAGCTCAGATTGAATCTATTTCCATCAAATCATTTCCATCCAGACTTATGTTGGAAGCCCCTTTATTTAACGTGATCTGTTCAACCTATATCACTATGCACAAAATTACTCATACCTACTACCTTATTCACCCGACAAACCCCCTTCATTCCCTCTTCGCATGTATTCACTTTCCCATGACAGAATCGTTCACTCCGCTGTCATCCCTATACCCCAATATTCATTACTGTTGGTCCCGTACCTGCCGTGAGTGTTAAAACCATCAAGCCTGCTCTTCTTTCCAAAAAGGAGATTATTCACCCCCTTTAACCCTCCTCTATTTAACCATCATTAACCACCCACCTACTTCCTAATTGGCCCTCTTTTCCCGCCATCAATGCTACTTACGATATTTTCAAATGAAAGCACTACATCTCCCATAATGCAATAAACATATCGGAGCTAAAATACAACCATCGTTATCACATTACTCTTTGTCCCGCAGTGAATAATAATAATCATCTTCAATATAATACTAAAACTAATCATCATATGGTAAATCGATTTTAGAGTTTTTAAAGTTCGTTTCCATTTAATGCCTACACCGGCTTGTGTCACGAATCCAAGTTGTTTTGCCGATCGTGTGGACTCAAGCAAAAGTTCACTGAATTTCTTTGTTTTGTTCTGTTTATTCTGATGGGTGCAATCCCAAAGTGGGGCAGTCTTTATGAATTGAACATTTATAAGGATGGGATGCACACCGAGTATTCTTTCTTAATCCAAACTTGTCCTTATTTTTCAAAGGGTGCGTGCAGATTGGTGAAGTGCCCTGCCCACGTGGCACCTTGGTAATCAACAACTGTAAAGAATGGGGGCGTCCTCTCGCCCCAAACAATCGCACTGCTAATTGCGCCAACATGGCAATCATATTTCTCCATTTCAAACCATATTTTCTTAATTTTTCGTCATTTTTAACTACCATTTTTTAAGCATCTTTTTCATTTCGACTTCATACTTGAATCCACACTCGGAATAGTGTGCCATTTTCCAAAATTCTACTGTTCACGCTGTTGAGGTCCGGATGGACACAGCGTGAACAGTAGAAATTTGGAAAATGGCACACTATTCCGAGTGTGGATTCAAGTATGAAGTCGAAATGAAAAAGATGCTTAAAAAATGGTAGTTAAAAATGACGAAAAATGAAGAAAATATGGTTTGAAATGGAGAAATATGATTGCCATGTTGGCGCAATTAGCAGTGCGATTGTTTGGGGCGAGAGGACGCCCCCATTCTTTACAGTTGTTGATTACCAAGGTGCCACGTGGGCAGGGCACTTCACCAATCTGCACGCACCCTTTGAAAAATAAGGACAAGTTTGGATTAAGAAAGAATACTCGGTGTGCATCCCATCCTTATAAATGCCCACTTGCTCTGCCATATTTCAAAATTTGAATTGATCTTGCTGCATTTTCGGGATGACTCGTGGCTAGGTTAGACCCAAGAAGAAACACTACCATTAATATATGTACACATTTCTTAAGTTGCCCCCTTTTGCAACACAATGACTTTTGACACACATTTGCTTGCGTGACAGGGCAGGATTAGTTTCTCTGAAACAACATTGCTTACAATTCCACTTTGTAAGTACACGACACCTTGAACATTTAGTACAAGGCCTAGACACACATTGTGCTAATGTTGTTGTTTGTTATTCGTCCATGAGGCAGCATGGCTATCACAAAGACAACAAACAATGTCAGCCCGGGTGAAGCCTCGGCACGGAAGCATGGATGACGGTATTATAAATACCTACGCATTTCCGTGCTCAAATAAGGAGAACACTCTGCTGTGATTGCAAGGTCGTCGCTGTATCGGAGTCTCAGCTCAGCTGATTTCTGTTTACCCTCTGCAAGGAGGGATGTTCAACTTGTGACCAAGATGGAGACCTACATACCTTGCCTTCAGGTAATGGGGACTTAAATCATCCAGTAGGGGATTCTTGGCAAAACACCCGCCCTAGGCATCTAGATTTGGGAAGGCATAGTAGGAGTACATTATACCCAGTACATATATGTATTCATATATACACTGTTTTAGCATGATGATCGAATTGTTCATCCTTTTCACTGTCCTTATATTGCTAATCACTTTTATCTGCATCTGTCTGTTAATCATTGCAGCGCATATATTTTATAAAAGAATCACAATTGTTCAATAAATATTAAAAACGCCCCTTTGTGTATTTCATGTGTATCTGAGTGAGCAAGAGTAACTGAGCAAAACAGTTTTATATCTGTTTCCACGATTTCTTGGGGAGTCAGGGTTGTCATGTTCTGAGGTTGCCCAAACCATTTGTTACCTTACTAGGTTATGGGGTACTTATTGTGGCACTGTGAGCTAGCAGGTATATAGGCCATGCATATCGTAAGGGGATGCATGGAATCAGTCTGGCACCATCCCAACATTTATGTTGTCGAACAGTTCCTACTGGAAAGTGGAAACCGTATGACATTGTGCACCTACGTTGGTAGATTGAGTTCTTATTTAATGGATCACCTGAGTAGTTCTCTCGTGCATAGCCAGAGACCTCTATACAACTCCTAACTTGAGATGTCTGTGTTGGTAGGTCCTATCCTCCTCAGTTGAGTAGGTAACCCCTATGTATTGGCTGTCGGTCGTTCAAGCTTGAGCTTTTCAAAGGATTTTTCCCATTGTGTTACCCTCCCTGAATTCAATTTCAAAAATATGTCTGACACAGAAGACCCAGCAGCACTTAACATTGCTGGGAACTGCCAACATGTGATTACTCAGAAGCTATTACAACATGGTCTCACACATAGAGGTGAAGATGTGACATTTGTGGTTGACACTCACGAAGCATATAGGACAGAGGTGTTCTATTCATGGGTTACTTTCCCAGCAGCAGACAACACAACAAGGCTATTTCACAAATACAAACAAGATGAAGTCACAAACAACTACACAGCATATGAAGAAATAGAAATAGCTTTAACATACCAGGAACACAGAAATTGGTTTGATGGCGCCCTACCACATACAACAGAAAACGTTAGACTAGGTCCCCTTAGCAATGAGGGAGCAACATGGCCAGCCTTAGCCGGATACACACAGCATCCTGATGTCGATAATTTGACAACAATGCAATTGTGTAGACTGGTCAAATACTTACTGACAATATACAGATGTTTTACACAGTTTGTTATGCAAACATTGACACTTAATCCTGTGGAAACTGCTCAAACTGCAAACAACAACTGGCTACGCCGGGCATCAGCCCACAAACACTCAATGCAGTGATGGGTAAGGTTCCCATCAGATGGGAGGATATCTGGATTGCACAAAAACAAGTCAGCTTAAAAGAGTGGTTTCACATACGGGACCCTAGGAAAAACAAAGAATCTTACCAATTTGTTTGCCAATTGGGATAGCTCCCCTATGGAAGACTGCAACACTTGGCGTACAGTTTTTGCTGCAGTATATACCAAAACACATGGTACTCCTTTATTAGTACAGTTTTTGCTGCAGTATATACCAGAACACCTGGTACCCCTTCATTAGCTGTTTTGACAGAAGTGCTCAAATAGATCCAGAATGAGTAAGGGGAAGCACCTGCCCTGGATTTAGATGTGAAACTTATGGGCAATTTTGACGCGGTATCTGCCATTATGTTAAGTAACATAACAGGGGAAGCAGCAGCGTTGGCTATATGCCAGCATCTAAGGGATTTGGCTGTGGGACTACAGGAGTGCGAATTGCCTAAAATTATCGAAGAAAACTATGCTACTCTGGGTAGAGATAATTTGGGAGCCAAACCTGGTAAACCACAACTAACAAATAATTCTGAAAAGGATAACTTGAAGCAGGCACCTGAGTCTTCTACAAAGAAGAAGCGGGGTAATAAGAAAAACAAGGACAAAACTAAATCATTGGGTAGATCTCTGCCACAGGAAGCCACTGAGAAACGCAGTAACCTGCGTAACCATGATAATATTAGACTGCCTGACAGGTATCAGGATACTGAGAAATGGTCATCTCGATCCTTTCAGGAGTTGTGAGAAGCCGGCCTGGTATATGATGTACACTTATGTAAGTGGACACCTTGCACCAGTCCAGACAACCCATATGGTGATTTAAGAGGTCTTAGACAACCTTAGAAAGCTCTTAAAGTGGTAGCTGTGGAGAGCAGCGTTTAGGCTTAGTCCAGAAGGAGTGTAAAGCAGCTTGTATTATCAGAATGCAATCTTATAGTATAGGTTAAGTGAAAAAGAACCACACAAAGTATTTATAAAAATATGTATTTATTACATAATACTCTCTAACACATAGAAATATCTCCTACCCGGAGATATGCACAATACACACAATATTTTAGCAAAGAAACACAGTAAATAACACGAAATACACAGTGGGCCCCAGGGGGTGACAAAACCATATGCTAATAAAGTGGTATAAGAACCACGACTCGGGTCAAGACAAGGTCGAGAGGACATAGAAGTGCTGGGGACCCAAGAAACCACCCAAGGTGAGTAGATAGGAACCCCACGGAAAGTGTGTGCAGTGTGGAAACATGACCGCGTGCTGCGTACAACTCTACGTGTAAGTCGCGGTTGGATTTTTAAAGATTAAGGACCCTTCCCAGTGGACCCTGAAGAAACCGAGTGGAAGACAGAAGGTTGGAGAGCCACCCCACCCGTGGATACCCTAGTACCCATGTTACCTACACCAGGGAAGCCGGGTGCATACGTGTGAAGTGGTGTCAGAAAACCGCCGTCAAACCCAATGGAGGACTTCAGGAAAGTGCAGCTGCTGAAGAAGGAGAAAGTGTCCGGTGGAATCCGAAGGTGGATTCTAGATGAGAGGTATCTGCAAGCAGAGGAGACAGAGTCTATGTCACTCAGGAGGGACCAGGAGACTTGGAAGACGAATGCCCTCCGATGTTGGGTGCCTCAGGATGGGTGACGATGACCTTGACTCTGCAGTTATGAGGACCAGGTGATGCTGCGGAAGACCAGGACCCATGCACAAACTGTCCCACAAAGGATGTCGAGTGCTAAGGGGTCGGTGTCTGGCGAGAGCACCAACAAGTCTTGGCAAATGCAACCAATGCAGGAATTGAAGAAGGAGCAACGTCGGGACCAGCAAGGTCCAGGGGACTCACCACAAGCAGGGGAGTCTGGGCAGGCCCTGAGTAATCAGTGGAGCCCAAAAAATGCAAAGGTGGCACTCAAATGGACCCACAGGCTAGAGGCACTGGAGTTATGAGAGGATCACAAGCAGCTCACCAAAAGATGCAGGCCAAGATGCACAAGATGCGGTGTGGCTGAAGATTCTGGTCACTGGAGGTTTTCGAGGTTGGGCCTACTTGGAGCCCGTAGATCTTCTTGGAAGGAAGCCAACAAGCCTTTGCAACTGCAAGTTGATGCGGTGCACAGGGGTTCGGTTATTGCAACCCCTTCGAGGGATACTGGCCTTAAACTTGGAGAGAGGGCAGGGCAGGTCTCGGGAGCTGTGGAAAACCACTACCTGTGTTGTAGAGCCTTTCAGAGTCCAGAGGAGCTCAGGATCAGCAGACCAGTTGACTTGGTTGCGGTGCCTGCAAATGCAGGGGAGTGACTCCTTCACTCCAAGGGAGATTCCTTCAGGTGTCGTTGATGCTCACAGGCCTTGGAAGGTTCCTGTATGATGCACAGGCACAGACGATGCAGCAGACTGGAAGGGAGAAGAAGTCGAGCCCAAATGAAGTCCAGCAAAGTCCAGAGTGCCCAGACGGTAGAAGAAGAAGTGGTGTCTGATCTGAATCTTATCTCACGACAAATCTAGGGACCTACAACCAGGTAAGCCCTTAAGTACCCTCTGGTCTGGACAGAGGGGAGGTTACTCCCATGTCCTTTGTCCAGTTTCGTGCCAGAGCGGAAGCCAATGGCTCCCAGGACTGGTTTGAACTGGACTATGCACCGGACACCAAATGTGCCCCTCATGCAGACTTAGTGGCGCTGGCTAGTGCACCCACCCGGTCCCAATACACTTAATCCTGTCTGGGAGGTGGTCACACCTCCCTGTGACAGGATGTCTATTGTTCTGCCTTCCCCTGCTCGAGCTTGGCTCAGCAGCAGGAGGGCAGAAATGTGTCTCTGGTTGGCAGCAACCATTTTGTGCTGTCCAGGTCTAGAAGGTTGGCACCGGGAACACTGAGAGCCTAATGGAGGGCTCTTCCAGTGCTTGTAATCATACCTCCCACACCGTTTACGGTGTGGGGGTATGATTCCAACATGTTTGATACCAATCATGATAGTATTCGTTGCAGCCGTTTTCAAGGTGGTCATCGCGTAATTATGCGGTGTCCCTCTATATGGTATATTGCTGCTTCACTGACAACCTGGGAGAATGGACTCCATTGGATGTAGGGGTGTCCTGCTCATGCAGGGGCACCCTCTCACTTAGGACCAAGCTCTCTGCCTCCAGGATTGCAAAGGCCTGCTATAGGGGTGACTTACAGGTTTTAAGTGCAGTGACCCTAGATGTAGGAAACCTATATGTTTAGTAAGTGGTGCTAGCACCAGCTTACATAGGCTGCAATTCCAGGCCTGTAGTTCCATTTTGAATGGTCTCTCATGGGTGGCATAATACTTGCTTCAGCCTATGGGAGACCTCTGGGGTACCTATGCCCTGGGTATCTTAGTACCATATACTAGGGACTTATAAGGGTACCCCAGGATCCAATCTGGGATGTACCTAAGTACTGAACACAACAATCTAGGGAGAAAGCAGATAGACTGGGGTCCTGATTAGCAGGATCCCAGTCAGACTAGTCAAATACAGCTTAGCACCAGGCAAAAAGTGGGGGTAACCATAGAAGCAGATCCTACTTTCCTACAGGAGTCAACCGATAAAAGTTCGGAAAGAGGTGAATGGTCAAAGCGCAGAAAGGAGGAGTATGTGAAATCGAAGAAGGAGTCGCAACGCTCATCTGACTACATAATTAAACAGGAAGACAAACCTAAAACACCAAATATTCAATTTAAAAAGAAGAAGGTAGCTGGACTTATGGTCAGGCATGCTGAGGCTATTGAGGTCACTGCTTCTGAGCGGGGAGTGGGCTCTGACCATGGTGGCAAAGATCACAATAGCTCACCGGAACCTGATGGATTGTCTGGTGACAGTAGCACTGAGTGACTATATCCAGGTGGAAACACTGGATACGAGGGTGAGTGTTCCGCATCACCTATGGGAGATGCAAATTCAGCTAGAGGGGGACATACAAAGACCCATTAATGCTCTCTTTTGGGAGAGCCTGTCATGCGGCTATGACATTCTCTTGGCTGAAAAGGATTGGCCACCAGAATTTGTATTGGACTGCCCAAACGGAGAAACAGTAATTTATCCTGCTTTCTCCAACCTCATTCCAGAAAATGTGAAACATTCATATGCCAAGTATTGGGTATTAGCTCAAGCTCCTGCATTATACCACAACCATGTGGGGTGGGTTGACGGTTTCCATTATCATGAAATACCACTGAGGTCGACCTCACAACCTCAAATACAGTACTCCATTAAAAATTAGGCTAAAAGACAACTTAGGTAAATTCTAGAATAACTGTAATATAAAGTTGCACCTCTTCAAGGAATAATCCCTTGTTTCCCGAGATGAAACCAGACCACTCATATTATCTAGTATTAGATTACAGACATCTAAACACAGCTACTTGCACAGTTGCAGTACAAAACGCGCACAGCGCGGCACTGATGAACAACATAGTGTGTAAAAAATACAAAATCACACTAAATATCTCAAATGGATTTTCCTACCAAAATATAGCGCCTGGGAACAGATATTTGACTACATTCAGCATGCTGGGTTCTCAAAAACTGTTCTGTCGATTGCCACAGTGGTATAAAAATAGCCCCGGGCTGTTTTCAGCCAAGGTAACAGAACTACTAGAAAACTTTGATGAACAGGAATTGTCCTATGTCGATGACATATATTTGACAGATGATGACCTTTCTGTACACTTGAAAAGAGTAGATCACGTAGTAGTGGGATTTGCTCATATGGGCTACAAATTTAATTTAAAAAATCTAATATTGCCCATCTAAATGTCCTGTTTCTGGGGTATGAGTTGTCAAGTGAAGGCAAAAGCCTGGTGACACACTTCTTAGAGACGTGTGCACTTTTACAACCTCCAACTACGTTGAAGAGGTTACGATCCATATTAGGATTCCTAAATTTTGGCAGAACTTACATTCCAGATTACGCAGAACAGGCTAAACCATTCTATGACCTGACATGCCCAGATTTCTCAAGCACACACTGGACCACTGAACACACACAAATATTACGTTCAGTACAAGGTGACATTCTAGCTCCTAAATACTAACACACATGTGTAAAGACAACAAACCCGGTGATCCGCGTAATTGCGGGGGCATCAGGGTACACCCATGTAACATTCAATGAAGGTGACACTGTACCGTTTGCATAAAAATCGCATTTATACACCAATGCTGAAATGCATTTTGCACATACAGAAAAAGTACTGACAGCGGAACAGACTGCTGTGGTGAGAGAGAGAGAACTGGCTCAGGAAAAACAAATTATTGCCGTGACCCCGGCACCAACCTTAGAGGCCGTCACAAGAGCAAGCATACCAAATGCAAAAGCATTACATTCACGTTGGATAAAATGGGCTAACTCCCTCACCGCAACAGATGTAGACTACAGATTTGACACTACACCACAAATACAAGCATTTCGGCAATACAAACAAGAATACCCTCTGCCTAAATAAATACTGCCACTAGATCAGTATGATTACATCATATATACTGATGGTTCTGCCCAGCCTGCCATAAGGACAAAGCACCAATATTCAGCAGCATGCGCTGCCTTGACGGCTCACATCTGGGATGGAGAATTCTATCCTGATAAAACCTACACGCAGTCACTTGGTGACTAAACTGTACAAATGGCTGAACTTAGGGCTCTAATACTGGCACAGGAGAATATGTGTGATGATTCGTATTATTATGTCCAGTCCTACAATGAATATTTACACTACTGGAGCCAGAATGGATACATAGATTCAAAAGGGCATCCTGACACGAATCCTGTTTACATTAATGTACCACAGATAGAGTCATCTCCCAGTTCTACGAAACCTGCAGAGCTGCCAAAAATAGATCAAACTGCCTCTGGCTACTTTATCGACGTTGATGACTTTTCCTCAGATTCATCTGAACCACCAGCACCTCTACCATTTCAGATGAGACTGTCTGTTTTCTATCTTTGGCTGAAAAAGACACACTTTGTTCCTCCATGGTTACACCTTTGGACTACAATTGCATTACTTTTCCTGGTCCTTTGGATTGTTTGGTGACCGTCTTTTTCTTGCTTCTAAATGGACACTATCTCCCAGAATGCTCCGCAGTACAACTGTTGAAATTGGTTCTAAAGCCACACTCGTCATCACACAAAGAACCAAGAGACCTTTTTCTGGTGTACGTTTCAGCTGTTCCAGTTCCTGATGGGATTGTTTGGGATAGGGTATCGTATGATGTGTATGGCCCCACTGAACTTTTACAAATCCCATATTTGCTTAAATTATCTTTGAATGACATTGGCACCCCTAGTACTATCTCTGATGATTGGAAAGTAGACACATTGCATGAAATGCTAGAAGACCTAGGGCATTCTACTGTTTTTTCATGTGATGAATTGTACAAAAATACACACACACTTACCTCAGACTGGGCTGAAAGTCACAAGTAGGCCCTCCCACCCTCGCCCTCCCATGGAGTATAGAGGATAGTATTTTAGGGTAAGAAATGGATTATGCAATTGACCATTTGATGACATGTACGTGTGCCACGTGTCTCATACAGACCACACCACGCGCGCTATAGGTGTGACCTGAGTTGGATGACAACAATTGTCTATTTATAAACATACTTACACGTCTGGTTTGTTTGTTTTCTTTGTTTCCTTGTTTTCCTACAGAATCTTTCAAAGTGGTACTACACCAGACGGGCGATTTTATTTTATTTATCTTTTATCCCCGTCCCCAGATTAGCAGCACCTTTTTGCATTAGAGGCAAAAAGGATAAACCCTTTGGTCCTGATGAATGCGACGTACCCTACGGGGACACTAACGCAGAAACATGTTGACCGCACTTAATACGGTGAAGGGAGAATAATGTCCCAGATCACCGTACACCTATTTTAATACCATACATCTGTTCCCTGAATAAAACACAGTTGAGTGACAGGTGTGATGGTTTTTAAATCACCTTTCACTTTCACACGGCCATCACTTAGTTGTAGAAGTGCATCCCTGTCTCCAGGTGTATGCCCGCCCTCTATCAAACAAAGTTTTTAGAGGGCGAGGACAGCCTATGATGAAGCATGACACCGGGCGGTGTGTGAGGCCAGTCCGAAACTTTTTATGAGATGCCCCCACTGGTGTTGCATCTCAGCATAACTCTGTAGGAAACTGTAGGAACCCACGTGAGGGGCAGCCTTTTTGTGTTTGCATATGAATTGTACAAAGGCACATCTAATTATGATGAAATGTTCTGTTTTCAAAATTACTGTCATCATTTTTTGCATAAAGCAAGTACTCCACGTGCTGTTTTTAATTACATTAGACTCAGTGTCTTATTATTATACGCTTGCACCATCACCTGCAAAGAAACATATGCTAACAAACACCAAGCTGATATACTCTGCTTCTTTTCTTTCCTGGTTGTCCACACAAGAGTTCGACTTTTGGAGGGACACTATTGGTGTAAAATCAATTTGGGGGACAACAGATTGGCAGGTTCAGTGAAACGAGACTTTGTTTAGAGCATGCCTTATACCACAACAAATGATTTTCCTGAACAAAACTGTGCAACAAGCAACATGTCTTGGTTTAGCTAAGGTAAAAGATTTGAACACACCACGCATTCCCACATTCGCACATTTTGAAAACTGCCAGCAGTTTACAAAATACAAGGAGGAAACATTAGACACCATGCTGCGTAATGGCACATACAACTAATCAAACACCAATTGAAGGGGATGGTTAGTCTGGCCGTTAGATACTAACGGATGTCATGCACAGTTCATAGGTAAAACCAAGGGTTTTAAGATCAGCAGCCCTGACCTGTGTTACGTGCAGACAGAACACTTGGGGGTGGTGACAACTTACAGTGTTGGGAGGTTGTGCCTTGATTGGCTAAAAACCTCAACATTGTCCCAGGTGAAACAACACTTGTCCCTTCTTTCGGATGACCTGGAACTCTGGGACTTCTTGCTAGATCCTCAAAAACCAAGTCAAAAACGTTTCTTGTATGCAATATACAATGAAATAAGGAAAGTTTCTCAGCAGGAAGCTGCTGAAAGACTGCGTGAGATTGACAGGGCTAATTTAGAAAAGGCTCTAGCAGTAGTTGACGATGGCATGACAACCTTGTCCTTAAGAATATACTCCCTGGGTAACATAGTGTCCTCTGCAATAGACATTATACAGCATGACATGTCCGCATTACAACATGGGAAGTCACAACTTAGATCAATTCTACTATTGAGTTGGTCACTTCAGACACTTCGTTCTGGTTGCGTACCATGGCAACATATTAATGCCACAACCCTGTTTTCACCTTTCCAACACACAAAACAGCCAATACTCATGGTGCGCAAAGATGCAACACACACACTACGTTACACATAGAGAAATTAGAAAGGCTACCATTCACTGTTGCTGAAACACCTTCTGTGTATTGGATAATCCACGGGTTCATTACTTTGCCGTTTAGATCACCATCAAGTGGGCGGAAATGAAGCATTAGGGAAAGGGTATGTACATGAGTATTAGGAATTACCTTTCAAATTCTGGTGTCGGAATAAGGAAACTTAATTTTTTCTCAGTGGTTCAGGCTGCGAGAGTGCTTTAAGTGGTTCCTTAGTATGCAAGGAGGTTTCGCTCCACGAGGCTTGTAATGCTCCTGTAGCAAACTTATCTTGTTACTTGAAAGGTTCCGCCATGATTCGTCCGGCTTTCAGATTACTCTCAAATGGGAGTTATTTGATGTTGAACGATGAAGGTTGCTGCAGGATGAGACCAGGCATAGCCTATGTTGTCACTGTTTCTTCCATGGGCATTCGCTGTACACAAGTACTGTTTCCACCTGCCCATACAGTTGGAGAGGTGATGCTTTGGCCTTTGATAAAGCTTTCGAACGTGCTCTTTGATGCCCTGAGCAGACTGAAAGCCTTAATGTTTCAGAAAGATGTGGCCTTAACATTCGCAAAGGAGATGTTTGATCTTCAAGTGGCAAGGTCTTCTGAAATACAGTCGCTACTCCACACTCATTTCCCACAGCATTTTGGAGAATTAGCGCACCACATTTTTAATACTGCAGGGTAGCGCACTTTTTAAGAACTTAGGCTCTGGCTTGGTTAGTACCTTCCAGGCAGTCTTCGGAGTCATTCCATCATTCATTCACTCCGTGATTGGAAGCGTTTTTGGAGGTCTTCCGCTGGTCCTGTTCCTGATTGTGAGGGCTGTGATTTTAATTTTTCTGCTCTGCAATGGATGTCCAATTTCGAGATTGAAGGGAAATGGCACTCCCACATGTGCTCCTGTGCTGTGAATGCATGGTACAATGTTTTAGCACATCCTTGCTTCAGGAATTTAATGAGCATTGGTTCATATCATTTTGGCCCGTGTGGCTTCACTGCGTGCAGCCTGTATTCTGCTGTCTGCTGTGCATTTTCAAGTGTGCCTTGGATTTGTGTCTAGGAACATAATCATTTCAGCCTCTGGACATGAACATGCTGGTGGACCCCTTAAAGGTCCATTTGTAGCGCTGTCCTTTGCATTTACCATTGCTTCTGAAAGCATTCTACCAGCCTTCCTGGGACGATTCTGCTCCTGGTGATTTGGATCTTGGCTCTGGTTTTGCGTATTTACCTCTGGCTGTGGTCACTCCTTCAGCAGCTGCTGTGGGGGCAGGATGGGAACATGTTTGCTCCATAAACCTGCTCTGAAGTGCCTCTGAGATCGTCTGCGGTTGCTGGGAACAGAAATGTTTTGTCTACCTCTCAGAATTCATCAACAACTGGCTATTCCGTTTAGTCTGGACTTTTGGATTCGGCCTGTTTTAATATTCTAAATTCCTTTTTAGAATTTGTTTTTTACTAGCTTTTATATTTTCATCATGGCTTTCTGTATGCTTTTGTTTTCAAACTGTATGTTTGCCTTGTTTTATAATTTTAGCATCTTTTATATGATTACATTCCGTGGCATTGCCCTGGATGGCTTTTTATTATTAAATAGCTTTAAACTTATGTTTAAGGAGTGGATGTCACGTGGCTAGGTTAGGCCTGGGAAGAAACACTACAATTATTACATGTACACCCTTCTTAAGTTGCTCCTTTTTTAGAAATGATGACTTTTGACACAAATTTTCTTGCATGACAGTGCCGGTTTAGTTTCTCTGAAACAACATTGCTTACAATTCCACTTCGTAAGTACACTATCACCACACCTTGAACATTTAGTACAAGGCCTAGACACACATTGTGCAAATGTTGTTGTTTGTTATTCGTTCGCGAGGCAACATGGCTATCACAAAGACAATAAATGTCAGCCCAGCTGAAGTCTCGACACAGAAGCATGGATGATATTATTATAAATACACATGCATTTCTGTGCTTAAATCAGGGGAGCACTCTGCCGTCATTGGGAGGTGGTCACTATGTCGGGGTCTCAACTCAGCTGATTCCTGTTTATCCTCTGCGGGGAGGGATGTACAACTTGTGATAAAGACGGGGACCTACATACCTTGCCTTCAGGTAATGGGGACTTAGATAATCCAGTAGGGGAATTCCTGGCAGAACACCCGGCCTAGGCATCTACGTTAGGGAACGCATAGTAGGATTACACTATACCCAGTACTTAAATGCCAGCATATATGCACTGTTTTAGCACGATGGTGAAATTGTTCATCTTTTTCATTGTCCTTATTTTGCTAATCACTTTTATCTGCGTCTGTCTGTTAATTATCACAGTGCATATATTTTATACAAGACTCATAATGGTTCAATAAATATATAAACCGCCCATTGTGTATTTCTTGTGTATCTTTCTGAATGAGCACGAGTAACTGAGTGAAAAGGTTCTAGATCTGTTACCACGATTCCTTGGGGAGTCAAGGTTGTCATGTTCTGAGGTTGCCCAAACCATTTGTTACCTTACTAGGTTCAGGGGTACTTATGGTGGCATTGTGAGCTTGCAGGTTTATAGGCCAACATATCCTAAGGGGGTGAATGGAATCAGTCTGGCACCATCTCAACGTTTATGTTGTTCAAAAAACTAACAACTCCTACTGAAAAGTGGATACCGTATGACAGGGAGCTTCATTGGCTCCCGATTGAAAAGCAAATTAAGTTTAAGGCCCTCTGTTACATGCACAAAGCTATGACTAAGTCTGGGCCTCAATCACTCAGTGGGTTCAAAAGATAAGACTAGAGCGTCTTTCTTTTGCCTTCCTAGGACCCAAACTAAGGAACTCCCTTACTCCTAGGCTGTGACTCTGCCCTTCATATGAGAAGTTTAAGAAACATTTGAAATGTGTTTTTTTTTTATTATTGCTGTCTGATCTCTGGTCTTTAGCTGTTGCAGCACTGGGGAGCTCTGTTGGAGCAGCCATGCGCTTTACAAATTAATTCAATTAAATTAAATTGAGAAGCAACCAGCCTTAAAGCACAAAGAGTTCTCGGAGCAAACTGTGGCCCGCCCTTTGGCCAGCCCCTGCATCTCCAGAACTCAGTGTATAGCCTGAGGTGGTGTGCTGTTGAAATGGGCAAAAGGTGTGACCTCTGGCTTTGCCCTGTGTCCAGACATTGTCAACTCAGAATCAGCTATGTAGGGCCATCCTCAGTGCACAGCAGGCTCTGGGAATCAGACAACATAATCCAGTTACACATCGCTTAAAGCCATTGGTGGGGGCAGTCTGAAATGGAAGAAGGGTGCATCTGTGCATGGCCTTGAAATATGTGGATCTCTTTTTGAGGCCCGCAAATTCAAAATCACCCCCTCCATGCTTTCCATTATCCAGGGGATGGAGATTGAACTGCTTTATCTAAGATTTCTAACTAAATTCACAAATTCTGAAATACAAAATAAGTTTTTAAATTTTGGGGTGGGGCAGCATCTGCTCATCTTTTACCCCCTTCATGCTATCTAGGATCAAGGATCCTCCCTTGCCTTCTTCTTATACGCCATATTTTCTTTCGCACAATACTGGATCCTGGAATCCAGAAAAGACCCCTGCACCTTTTACATGACATAATGGAAGCTGCAACAAAATCTTCTTGTTTCAGTAGACTAATCAACATTTTGAGATTCGTGAAGCTATAGAAACTTAATTAATAAGAGAAATAAAATATTTTGGTCAATCAGAATTGTTTATATATTTTTGATTTTGGTCCCTTAGAAGATCCGTAATAATTGGCCCAAATATACAAAAGAGTTACACTTTCAACCTCACCTGACTCCTTTTGTAGCACTTTGGGGGGGAACATTTGTAGAAACATGTTGCAGCAGTGATGTACTATTTCTAAGTGTGTATCCTTCATGGAATTTGGAGAGGTGGTTGAAGTGGGTGTGTGAACTCAGTGGAGTGGAAAAAGAAGTTCATATTAGACACAGTGAGCTAGGGGCAGTCAAAGGAAAGGTCATGCCTAGGAACGAGAACCTCTTCCGGCATTTCACTGTCAATTCTTCTCATGTTAGATGTCAGTAGTCAAAGGCTTGTTTGGGCAGCTTGATCTTCAAAGGTTTTCTGAAGAGTAGGTGATTTGGCTCTGCTCTGAAAGATGTACTCAGCAGATATTATACCACTATATGGTCAGTGTTTTAGAATCACTTTTCTCTGTGACTGGTCTATTTACAATTTAGGAAGCATTCCATTTGTTGGAAAACAGCACAGATTGTTTTAAGAGTGAACACAATTATGCATTCTGATCTAACTTCCGGACTTCTGCATGACCGCTGCATAAGGTCAGGTACCAGGAGTGGATTGTTATGGAGTGGAGTTGCACACAAGTCGCAGGTCTGTCCAGTCCTTCCCTCTGCATTATTGTAAATGCGTTCAAGGTAGTCCATAACTTACAGTTTTTCTTGCGGTTGCTTGAGCATTGAAGCACAGCCAAGGCTATTAGCTCTTCACACCAGTCTTTTGTTCTTCCAAACTCTGTTGAGAACAACATGACCTGCTGTTTATTGTTTGTGGATGAGTGCCTAACAGCTCTTTTGTTCCGATTCCTGGTTCTGAAATTTCGGTTAGGACGTGGCCTTGAGGAAAGAAGCTCAAAAAGACTTGTATTGACCCATCCCTGTTGTAGATTGCTTGCTTCAGTGTTAGGAAATATAAAAAAAAAATTATTAAAAAGGAATGGCTTGATTCTTCCAGTGAAAGTGTATCATGAAGGTGAGAAATAATTAACTAGATAAATAGATTTATGGAGGGATGGATTTAAAGAGAAAGTAAAAATGCAGTGAGGCGTACGATTGAAACAACGGTTAAGGGGAAAAGGACCTAATGTACAAAGTATTTTAGCAGTCGCAAATCCTCAGATTCGGTTTGCAACTGCTAAAACACTTTTGGAAATGTAGTAAACCCCCTATCAATTCGAAAAAGCTTATCCGAATTGTTAAATCAGTTTAGGAAACAATAAGAAATCGGTATTTGTAAGGGTTGAGTTTAGGGCGTCCCTGCCATATACCTATTCCTTATGGTATGTATTAATGTTTTGTGGCCGAAAGCCTGGATCGATGAGACATTTCAGTATTTGAGAAAAATCTCACTAAGTATTTTGGGAATTATTGATTTTTTCAGTATAAAAAGCAGATCGAGCACCTTGATGGGCCTCATGATAGCCCCTCAAGGCATTTTTACATTTTGCTTTGACCTGCTGATCATACTGCCTACACCAGCTGCGTTCCAAAGGCTTCCAAGGTTTCTTCAAGGTTAGAAGATATCATTAAACCAGGGAGCAGAGGTCCGAGCTTTCTGCCAGATAATGGAAGTCATAGGAAGCAAAGAGTCCAGAGGGCCATGCCCAGAGATCCATCAGGAAGGCGTTCTGAGCTCAGGAACTGAATGAAGTGCTACCGCTTACAGCTCTTTATGCATGGGTCAAGTCTTCCTTGCTGCACTCTCCCTCAACCTCGCACTTGTTTATTGGATTCATTCATTCATACATTTTCCATAACACATTTTATTTTCTAAATATAATATTATAGACAAAACACCACAATCTGAATAGGTAACTATCACATTCCTTTATAGACACAATGTTTACACTAAACTTTGAGTTTGGAATACTCCTAAGCTTTAGCCAGGTGGGGTGAATATCCTCATTGATACCATACCCTTTGACCTTTGGTGACTACTTTTATTTCCAGTATTTATAGAGTTCACCCCTAGTCAATGAGGCAATAGGGTGCTTCATATCTAATGAGCAAGGTAACAATATAGCATTAGACAGCATTCCGCTCTCAGTAACTATAGACAGATGTCATAAGCTGATTGGTCAAAAAGGTGTGTTTTAAGCTTTTTTGGAAGGTAAGGAAGTTAGAAATTGTTCTTATACTTTCAACAATTTGTTTCCAGAGTCTATAGGCTAGGCCCAAGAAGATCACGTGGGCCGTTTTGCTACTGTATGATATTGGATTCTTTTTCACTTTTGTTTCTTTATGACACCCAGAGGTGTCCAGTTTTTTCTTGAAGGTATTTTGTAACCTGAGTGTGGTTGTAGGCCATATTATTGCATACAGAAATATTGTCTGACATAAATATTTGGTCCTAATTTTGTTTTACAAAAATACATTTTTATTGAGTGCAGATTTTTATTATGTAGGCAAAAACGGCCGATATTTTTTTAAATGATATTTAGTGCAAGATATGTATGTCAAATGGTATTCTGACAACTATACTCATGATGCCACATCGTGATTGTAATGCAGCGCACCTTATGCAGATGGTCTTGAAGGTGATGCAAATCTCTTTGGGAAGCCACTCAAGTGGTTTCAAAATTGGGGTTATGTGGTCTGTGTTTTCTGTAGCCACTACCAGCTGAGCTGCAGCAGGTGGGTGGCTTTAGGGGTGAAATATGTGAGCATATCAGAGCCTGTACTGAAGATCCTTAAGTCTCCAGTCTGTAAACTGGCCATGTCAGTATCAACCCATCTGACTTCTGTTCTGCACCTGCATCATTGACCTGCCTCATGGTGAAAAACCTCTCATACTTGGATTCAAACTCTTCCCTACCCCAGTATTGTACTTACCCTTCCCTTCAGCAACAAAAACCTTTCTGAAGTCATGAAACCTCTAGGATACATTCACCAAAAGGACAAGGTTGAATCTGTGGTTGTAAACAAAAGAGATTATGTTTAAACATGGCAAAGTATGTTAAAACAGTCATTATCACTGCCTTTACTTTGAAATCTTTCGTGCGGGGTCGTTTGTGTAACATTACTGTTGATGTAAGCATGGATAGTTTGGGAGTAAGTTTTAAACAAATGTCTAGTGTACATGACCGGAATGTCGCGTTTGCCACTAGAACATTGAATAAAACAGAATGTAGGTAGCGGCAATAGAGAAAGAGCTTCTGGTCTGCATCTAGCCTGTAGACCACCTCAGACAGTAAATTTGGTGTTATCCATGGACTCATCATAAGCTGTTAGTTACCTATGTATCTCCTGGTGGTGGACTTACCTCCATAGCATGCATTGCTTGCTGAGTTCTAAATTACAAAATTATTATTTTAAAATAGTATTTGTGCCTGCAAAGTAGACACCTTTCTGTCAGTTATGCCTGTCTTTTCCATTAGATAGTGAAATTAACCGACATGTGAAGAAATTGATATGGTAGCAGCTGTACTGGTATTGTGAGTGAATCTTTTTGGGGGTATCAGAAAAGAATTGCATGGAGGCAGATGGTAAAGATTAAATTTCAAAACAAGTTAAAGAATTCTTGGGAGAAATTTGGACTTTTGGGAAGAACGTTAAAGAAGAGTTGCCCTATTTTTGTCAGTTTGCCCATACATTAAGTGATCAAGGAAACTTTAAGGATAACCTTTTCTTAAGCAGCCAATAAGGCCATAAAGGAATGTTTGTTCTCCAAAATGTTTTGTGGATCTACATTTGGTGACCAAGTATAGAATCGGAGGGTGATAAATTGGTCAGAATTTAGGAAGTTTGGACATCGAGTGATAGGAGTTCAAAAACTAGTTCAATTCCTATGGCTCTATGTGACAATATTGTGGTTGAGATATTGTCCTGCAGATTTATCGTATCTATAATATCGACTACCAAAATGTTGTCAAAGTTAGTGAAGATTTACTAATATTATTTTTGATCGTCCTATATTTTGTAGTCTATACTATTATCACAAAATATTGGCAGGTCAATATTTTGATAACAATGTTGTGGTAGAACACCCATGCCTATGGGTCAGTTTCAATGGCTGCAACATTCAGTGTGTTATTGGGATACGTGTATTGCACTTTGCTTGTTTCGGCTTAACTTTCGAAAATGCCTGAAGCCAAATTTGCGGAAACGGCTACTACTGTAGTAGAAAGCTTCCTCTTCATGCTTCTGTTGAGTATGAAAATGGATCTCTTCTATGTAGCCCGGTGTTTCCAGGCCCAAATATACCAGACCCGGTAATGCCAGGCCTGGAAAAACCAAAGCCTTGTGCGGTGCTTTGAGGGCTGCAGACAGTAGCTGCGCCTGGCCCCAGACTGCCCTCTTCCTGAACATTGAGGAAGCAGCAAATGCTCCCACGTCCCCATCTCTCCCCTCCTCCACTCACCTCTACCCTGGCACTCGTATCACAGCCATCAAAATATCCCCCACCCACTTATCACCTGATTGCGACCCTCTCACATCCCTGCACCTAAATCCATGATCCGGTCATGCGGGCATTCGTGTTCTATCACCATTGCAATTCCCCTACCTTATTTATATGTCAGTTTTTGCCTTCTCCTGTTTTCCTTTGTTGTTAGACCTCTGCCCTTTGTATAGTCTCATATGAGATTGATCAAATGAGTCTCTCTCTTTCTGCCTTTGGAACCTATTTCCCACAATGCTTGATCGGTTGATGGTTGTGGCAGTGCCTTAGAGATGCCTATATGTATACATCAGAGCATCAACAACGCATTTCTTACCTCATTGAGTGCTGATAAGTCAATTTAACATGGCAGCCTTACTACGCCACTGAATAGCTCTAAGAATTACTGCATAAAGCAGCAAAACGGGGTTGCGCCAATACACGCATGCGTGTATTGCAGAGAAACAGAAGATGTACTCTGGTGCTCAAAGCTTGTCCGTGGTAGTGAGAAGGTCCCAAACGCGACTCGCTCAAACACTCATTGTATTGTATTGTATTGTAATTGCATTTATATAGCGCTTACTACCCCTGGCGAGGCGTTGAAGCGTTTTTCGGCGAGTAGCACGCTGCTCCGGAACCCATAAAGGATTAGTGTTGAATTAGTATAGTAAAATATGGAATTAATTTGAGTGATAGACATGTTAGTCTGTTATTTGGATTGAAAGGGATAGTGGAGGGATAGAAGAAAGAAGTATTTTGAACTTTTTTTGTTTGTTTTGGAGCTCATAGCAGTAGGAGGAGGCTTGGGATGAGTAAAAGGTAGGTGGAGGGGGAAGAGTGAGTCAGAGGAAAGGGTTGAGAAAGGCTTGTTTTGGGAGATCGGAATAGTAAAAGAGGTATGAGATGATGCAAGGAGGGTTAGAGGAGGGAAGAGTCTAGAAAGGGTTATTTTTGGGATCATAGTAGTGGTGTGGGGTTTGGGATGAATGAGAGAGTGGAGGTAGAGGATATATTGATAGAGGTATAGGTAGAGAAATAGGGTAGGGCATTGGAAAGAGTAGTAGAAAGAGGTTTGAGATGAGTCAGAGAGTTGAGGTAGAGGATATATTGAGAGCGGTATAGGGTGAGAAATAGGGTAGTGTATTGGATATGCTGAATTAGAAGAAAAGTAATAAATATATAGATCAATAAGTACATGGAAGGCATATAGATGCATAAAGTAAGGTAGTATATGTAGATTAAAGATGCATTAAATAGACTCCAGCCTTCAAGTGTTGTTGTACTTTAAATTAATTTTATTTATTTATTTATTTGTAATTCAATAGTGAAGCAATTCGAGATAAATAGTTATGATAAAAGATTTACTTATTTATGCAGTCACATATACATTTTAAAAACATAGAATAATGTATTTATTAGAATTGTGTTTATTTGTTAAGCAGATCTAGTGAATATCTATAATTTTTAAAAACATAATTATTCTACACGTTTATACAAAGCAATACACATATATAGGTACATGTCTATAGTACAAATAAATGCTTATATACAGAGGGATATTTTGTATATTTCTGTTTGCGTATGGTGGTTATGTGTGGAAGAGCCAGTTCTTGAGTAGTTTTCTGAAGATAAGATGGTTATCCGTGGATCTTATGTTGGGAGTAAAGAGTTCCATAGTTTGGCTGCTTGAACAGAGAAGGATGCGCAACCAATGTTTTTTTTCTTGTACGTTGGGATTTTGAGGTGAGGTGCTACTCCTGATGAAGAGCAGTCCTGTTCCATGTATCGCTTTCATGTAGTTAACAGCACCTCTCTTTACATATTTATTCTCCTCTTGTAAAACAATACTCTTTCATTTTGTGATCTAGATTCCACTGGAGAATGCAGTATTTGAGCTCCCAAAATAAGGTAGGTAAATATTTGAAGGTCAGATTAGACGATGTCAATTTGGCTGGCAGACAATTAAAGCCTTGGAAGAGATCCAGATCTGCCGAGGAGGCTGACACTGAGCAACCACTGCGGGGATAAAAGGATGGAGAACAGACAGAATGCCAGGTAAACAAATCCGGGTCCTGCATCCACGGTGTTCTCAGCCCTCCCTGGAGCTGCCGCTGCTCTGCCTGTCTCCACACGTTGTGCAATGTCGAATTATCTGTCAGGAAACAGTTATACTCAGGGCTTCAGAAATGTCTCTGGCAATTACAGTCTTGACAACGGAGGTATGTTGCGAAACCTGCTCATGAATTATATTGTGCCTAGTAGTTAAACAAGCCAGGGAATTAGGATACGCACTGGCTCCACAGAAGGGTCTCCTGCTTAGAATTATTTTCGGGAGACATGAGAGGCTCATTTCTCGTTTACCTGAATCCCAGGTGTTGAAATGGCTGACTGGCCATTCTGTCTGCGTTCCTCGAATATGTGCAAAGGAGGCAAGTATTTGGCCAGTTTTGAAGACCGAAATGTCAGCCGACACTAAAATGGTCCACTACTTGAACTACCAGGTGAGGGGTCAAAGGTGAGGGTGAGGGGTGAGCCAACTTGGTAAACAAAGGGGCATATTTACAAGGGGGTTGTGCCACTGGAACGTCACTTTTTTTGACGTTTCGGTGGCACAATTCCCTGTTTCATATTTGCAAATTGGCGTTAAGACACTTTGCATGGCTTAACGCCGCTTTGCAAATATGGTATCCTTTCATGCAGTTTTCTGCGTGAAAGGGGTATGCAATGGTTATTGCTGTGGGTGTTCTACCGCAACACCCATTGCTTTTTGACGCTGCCCCAGATTTACAAGGATTTGTAAATCTGAGGCAGCGCCAAAAACTAACGCCATGCAAAAGCAGGCGTTAGATTGGCGCAATGAGGAGAAATACTTTTATTTCTACTTGTTTTTGCATTCTGCAGCACACATTGAAAGAGCAAAATGCCATTATTGATTGTATATCTGCACGAAGGGACACCTTCTTGAAAATAAACAATCATCCCGGCAACGCAGGCACCCTTGCACTATGGAGCAAGGGTTTCTGTGTTAGCGCTAGGCAGCTATTTTTAGTGCCAGCGCAAGCGAAAACACAGGGGTGTCTGTATTCTTGTAAATATGACGCATCCGTGTGTTTTTTAAATGATGCAGCTTGGCGCTGCAGAATTTGCCGCAGCGCTGCCCTGCGCCATCTCCTTGTAAATATGCCACCAAGTGTACTAGAATGCACACTTTTACTAATCAATTGATACTTTAAAAAGCAAAAGTGGTAGATTTATCGAAAAAGTCTGCAAGGCTCAGAAGACACAATAAAACAAGACAGTACCTGTAATCAAATCCCGTGCACACGTCTTAGTGTGATTTTTAGAAATTTCGTTCCAAATTGAAAGCAAAAAGTCAAGTCCCAATGTAAATGTTCTTTTGTTCCCTTTTATTCTGGAAACACCACAGAGTCCAGCCAACACGTGTTTCGTCCTTTAGGGTGTGACCCCCAGACTTCTTCAGGGCTGTATGGCTACTCGAGTTGTGCAGTTTTATGCCTAATGTCCGGTTGTAATTCCGACCCGGTTTAGGTCAATCCAAACTATTAATCTCTTGTCCCAAGAGACTGCAACTCCCCAATCTTTAGAAGTGTAACATTCTCAATTCTTATATGAAAACTGTAAGTATTTATGATACGATCCAGATCACGTAGTGTGTCTTGTGCAACTGAAACGAGTATGTTTCATGGATCAAGACATTGGGCACATCCGCCCGAGACCTACAGCGAGTACGCTGATCTACGTCGTCCTTCGCCGGATGGTCGATCTGAAACTGACAGTCTTGATCCATGAAACATACTCGTTTCAGTTGCACAAGACATACTACGTGATCTAAAGGACGAAACACGTGTTGGCTGGACTCTGTGGTGTTTCCAAAATAAAAGGGAACAAAAGAACATTTACATTGGGATTGGCTTTTTGCTTTCTACCTTGGAACGAAATTTCTAAAAATCACACGAAGACGTGTGCACAGGATTTGATTACTTGACATTTCGGACCTGTTGGTCCACATTGGAGGGTTTTAGGGGTTTTCCTTCCCCTGTTACATCGTTTCAATCTTCTACTATTTGACAAAGAATGACACTGCAGGCGCCGCATTTTCCTGTGCTAATTAATACCCCCCTTTTCTTGTTTAGTAAGTAAAGACAGTACCTGTAGCACGAGGAACAAGTACCAACAAAGCCAGAAAAGTCGGGGCTTTTGTATAAATGAAAAGTTTTTCTCAGGATTCCATCTTATATATAGAACACTTACAGTACAGACAGTGGCGCGTCCTTTGTTGCACACAGAAGGCAGGTACAGTCAGACAGCAGCAGTGCAAACTTGCTTTACAGACACAGATACAGCACAGGCAGCAGCATTGCAAGCTTCCCTCAGGATGAGTACAGCATAGGCAGCGGCAGTGCAATCTTCCCTCACATACACAGAATGGGTACAGTACAGGCAGCAGTGCAAGTTTCCCTCAGGATGAGTACACCACATGCAGCAGCAGTGCAAGCTTCCCTCACATACACAGGATGGGTACAGCACAGGCAGCGGCAGTGCCAGCTTCCCTCAAATACACAGAATGGGTACAGTACAGGCAGCAGCAGTGCAAGCTTCCTCAACTTACACAGAACGAGTACATAAGCAGGAGTGAAAGCTTCCCACACATACATAGAACGGGTACAGCATGGATGATAAGGATCAATCAATCAATCAATCAATCATGTCACTTATAAAGCGCACTACATACCCGCGAGGGTCTCAAGGCGCTGGGGGAAGAGGGGGGTGGTGCTGCTACTGATCGAAGAGCCAGGTCTTGAGGAGTCTTCTGAAGGCCAGTAGGTCTTGGGTCTGTCGGAGGTTGGTGGGGAGGGTGTTCCAGGTCTTGGCGGCGAGGTGGGAGAAGGATCTGCCGCCGGCGGTCGTTTTCCGGATGCGGGGGACTGTGGCGAGGGCGAGGCTGGTCGAGCGGAGCTGGCGGGTGGGGGTGTAGAAGCTGAGTCGTCTGTTGAGGTAGGCTGGTCCGGAGTTGTGGAGTGCTTTGTGTGCGTGGGTGAGGAGCTTGAAGGTTATCCTCTTGTTGACAGGGAGCCAGTGCAGGTCTCTCAGGTGGGGTGTGATGTGGCTGCGTCGGGGGATGTCGAGGATAAGACGTGCAGAGGCGTTCTGGATGCGTTGCAGCCGTCTCAGGAGCTTAGCCGTCGTTCCTGCGTAGAGGGCGTTTCCGTAGTCCAGCCTGCTGGTGACGAGGGCCTGGGTGACTGTTTTTCTTGTTTCGGTGGGGATCCACTTGAAGATCCTGCGGAGCATTCGGAGGATGTTGAAGCAGGATGAGGAAACGGCGTTGACCTGCTTAGTCATGGAGAGGGTGGGGTCGAGGATGACCCCTAGGTTGCGTACGTGGTCGGTGGGTGGCGGGGCTGTTCCCAGTGATGTTGGCCACCAGGAGTCGTCCCAGGCTGAAGGGTTGGAACCAAGGATGAGGACCTCCGTCTTGTCCGAGTTCAGCTTCAGGCGGCTGGTCCTCATCCATTCGGCGACGGCCTTCATTCCTTCGTGGAGGTGGGCTTTGGCGGTGTGAGGGTCTTTGGTGAGGGAGAGGATCAGCTGGGTGTCGTCGGCGTAGGAGATGATGTTGAGGTTGTGCTGTCGGGCGACGTGGGCGAGGGGTGCCATGTAGATGTTGAACAGCGTTGGGCTGAGGGAGGAGCCTTGGGGTACGCCGCAGATGATCTTGGTGGCCTTGGATCGGAAGGGGGCGAGGCGGACGCTTTGTGTTCTGCCGGAAAGGAAGGATGTGGTCCAGTCCAGGGCCTTCTCTTGGATCCCGGCGTCGTGAAGGCGTGTTCGTAGTGTGTGGTGGCAGACCGTGTCGAAGGAGGCTGATAGGTCCAGGAGGATGAGGGCTGCTGTTTCTCCGTTGTCTAGCAGGGTCCTGATGTCATCGGTGGCGGCGATGAGGGCGGTTTCGGTGCTGTGGTTGCTGCGGAAGCCGGACTGGGAAGGGTCCAGGATGTTGTTCTCCTCGAGGTAGCGGGTCAGTTGTTTGTTGACGATTTTCTCTGTGACCTTCGCGGGGAACGGGAGCAGAGAGATGGGTCGGAAGTTCTTGAGGTCCTTGGGGTCTGCCTTGGGTTTCTTGAGCAAGGCGGTGATCTCGGCGTGCTTCCAGCTTTCCGGGAAGGTTGCTGTCTCGAAGGAGATGTTGATTATTTTCCGGAGATGGGGCGCGATGGCTGTACTGGCTTTGTTGAAGATGTGGTGAGGGCACGGGTCTAGCGGTGAACCGGAGTGGATGGTGTTCATGATCTCGCTGGTGTCCTCGTCGTTGATGTTGGTCCAGGAGAGCAGGCGGTTGGTGGTTGTGGGGGCAGTGGTCTCGGTGGTTGCCGGGGCGGTCGTGGTGTTGAAGCTGTCGTGGATATAGCATAGGTTGTATCAGCACTGCAAGATTTAATCTAGGTGTAAAATATAGTACCTCAAGTGACCTGGGCTGGATGACTCCAGTAGCCCTGCTCTCCGTGAACATGACGGTGTAAAAGTGCCTGCGAGTGGCGAGCATTTTTGAGTGAGACTGGTAGGCACGAGCTGCAGCACCAAAATAGTAATGCATTATACAGCTTTAGAAAAATGCAGAGGCAGTCAGATGCCGGCAGCAGGATCATAGCTGCAACCAGCATGACTATCAGGGGTGTAATACAGGCACATGGGAGCACCCGATGCCCCCATTCAGTCAAGGGCCAATGAATATCTGTTAGGTATGAGAGACTGAAGAGCCTCTCTTGACATTCAGCATGGGGGTGCCATCATTTGTGTTACGCCACTGATGTCTATCTGCTTTCCGGCACAAAAAGTGCATGCATGTCTGCCAGTGGCAATGTTCCAGAGCTACCCCACTCTCACCAGGGCACTACTCCTGCATGTGGCTCTCTGCTCAGGGACTAGTGGGGCTAGGGCAGAACCCAGCAATCCCTTTCTCATGAATATACAAAATGTGAGGGGCTGGGAGGTGTTAACGCTCTGTCACATACCCTCCCCACCTGAATATGAAATTGTGAAATGTGACTTTCCGGAGCGACCAGAAGTGAACATATTATTTCGATACTCCAGATTTATATAGTATGATCTACAGTGTGGTCGCTCCACAGGAAAGTAAGGGAGAAATTCTTTCATGGACCTTCATTGGTTTCTCTTCCACACTACGCAGGCGGTGCAATGCCTAGTGGGCCCCTCAACGGGGACTCTTTAGTCAGGATCTTTTCACTGCTCGTTTTAAGTGCTCGTTTGTCAGTGATAATAGTGGGTGTGGTGTCTGATGGATTAGAGAATGAAAATTGTCTATAGCTCCCTAATGACTTTAGACCTTTATTTATGGGAACTGGGTATCTACGGCACAATTAAAAACACAGAGGACCAGTTGAACTTGAGGTGTTCTGTGTTCACTCTCCTCTGGTTGACACGTTTCACGCATTGTTGCCTCATAAGATCAAGCGGTGTTTCTTAAGGACCTTTTGATTGAACCTTGCAATATATACGATCAGTGCCTAAACATAGAGGGGCATATTCACAAGCACGTGTGATAACTACCGCAAGTGTAGCTTAAAGCAACCCTTCACATCGCAGTCCATCGCGGGAAAACAACTCCTTGTTAACGTGGTATTCACAACACGGCGGCACCACACGATAGACACAAGATAACGCGTCAAATGAACTTGTTAAAACTAACGCGACGCAGAAAAAACACGAAACACGAACGCGAAAATAGTAGCGATGAGGCCAATCGCGATACAAAAATCAGCGATAACCAGTGAGAGGCCTGCAATACCCACGCGTCCTGCGCGGAAATGCACAATAAAAGCAGAGAAAAGAAACAGTGAGATGACAATGTACGAGCACAGCCCCACATCCGTGACGTAGAACAAATGAGCATCGTCCCGCATCAAATAGGCATCTCCTCACAGTCACAATGTACATTGACATGCAGCCCGCATGTAAACTGCGCAAATGCTGAAACATGCATGTAGCACACAGTGAAACCGCATCTCCCCCTCACATTGCAGAGGGACAAGCAACCCCTCCTGCAAACAGACGTGTCATGAACATGACCAAGAAATCACGAGAGCGTGGACGAATGTAGGGGCAGTGACTCCCGCATACATACATGTTGCCCATGTTGTGGGACCTGAGTCACAAGAGGCATCCCTGCATCATGGTGGTACATATCTGAGCCCAAAAGGAGCCCTGTTGTCACCTGCAGGACACAAATGGCAGCCAAAATGGAATGAATCTGGACACATGTGAAACGCCGAAGAGTGGGATTCCCTACTAACTGCGACACACAGAACTGGCAGTTCGAACACGTGACACACTAAACAGCCTCTCTGCACAGAGGTGACACACCCACCACACATGAACAAATCACAAAAATGTCAGCAATACATGTCGCACTCACACTTGTCTGAGTGATGTGCCTGTACAGATGAGAGACATGCACTCAGGGATAGTGTTCTTCGAATGCATTTATTTGCACATGCTTTGCCTGTGGTCAATATGTACTGTCCCAATACTGCCAAGGACTGCCACAATGTGACGTGCTCATGTGAAGAAATTGTCAATGATGGTGTTCCTACGGGCTATTACTGCTGCGGCTGCATTGGGCTGTGGTCCACCTGCCTCATCCCCATCATCATCGTCCGGTGCATCTGGCACATGTATCCATGGTGCCCTGCTGCGTACACATATGTTGTGCAACACACAACATGCAACGATCATCTTGCACACGATGTCTGGGCTGTACAGGAGCCTTCCACCTGTGACGTCCAAGCACCTGAAACGTGACTTCAACACGCCAAATGTGCGTTCCACGATGCCCCTGGTGCGTTTGTGGGCCGCATTGTACTGCCTCTGGGCCTGTGTGTTCGGCGCTCGGAGGGGTGTCATCATCCAAGCGCAGAGTGCATATCCTTGGTCACCTGTGACAGTGCAGAGAGACATGAGTCAATAGTTGGTTCGGCATGATGTGTTGGCAGGCTCACTGGTTCATTGGTGTGTGATATGTGTGACTTTGTGATTCCTGCATGACATGTACTGCTTGTTGCAAATGAGCGGCATCAATGTGGAATACGTAGCCTCAATGCCGCTTCTCCCTCCCCCGAGCATATTCCCCAGAGTGCGCAGCGCGGTTGCATCACTTGCACCCCTACGGCACACTATTGTCATGCCTGTCTGCGCATGTCCACAAGCCTGACAACGACACAGTGATGTCCTGCGCTGAAGGTGGATGGACACGTGTGTGTAGGGCAATGGTAAAGACAGGGCGGACACAGAAGTAGAGTTCATACCTGGCTGAACTCGCCATGCGGCCGAGTGTAGACCTTTGGCTTATGCTGCGGAAATAGCGACACACACAACAGTTGGCATGTCTGATCCCTGACCCCCAGCGGGCCTGTTCACACTCATCTACCCCTCGGCCGAGCCCGTACTCCGGGCGCATGCGACATGGCAACATTGAATTTTGCGTGACGTGTGGCGCCGACACCACACCTGAGACACACGCATTAGTTACTTCCCTGGCAAGGCCTAAACTTAACCTCGCCCAGAGCCACCTGTGGAATGACCACACCCCTATGCCGTACTGCAGTATGCAGGTCCACTCCCTCATGCTCACAGGGGGGTCTGACACAGCCACATGTCCCAGGTCTACCCCACTGCCTGAGGTGACTAGGTTGCGCCCGCTGTACATGGCACAAAGTAATGTGGTATGGCCCGGGGCCCACATGCATACATAATGACCACACGGACACACTGAGATTATCCATGGAACTGGCTACGGGCACGTGTGCCCGGCACCTTTTATTGCCAGGGCCACACGTCCAGTGACGCCTGTGCTGGATGGGAGTTCGGTAGTGTACGCCACCCCTCATGGGTTGGTTGGTGCTGGCAACAACTACAACAGTGATCAGACAATCAGAAGTTCAAAGCACAAACAGCAAGGTTCCAAGACTTGAGCTGCACAGAGTCGGTGGCCCCGGTTCACAGCGGCCGGCACAGGCACACCGCCATGGGACGGTAACTTGCGATGCACTGAGGTAGGGCCAGGTTAGCTGAGCGGACGCACATTGATGTCCAAGGAGAGTGTCGCAGAGTGTTACGGGGGACAGTGGAAGGTGTCCATCCAGGGCATGATGCAGAGGGCAGAAGCAAGCAGGAACAGGCAATATGGAGGAGTTGAATGCTACAGTCTCCTTTTCCCCACGATGTCAGTATCAGCTACATGATGATGGAGTCGACCCCCATGCCATAGACTCTGATGCCACCAGAGTTCCACCAGAGAGTGTCCATGACTTCCGTGGCACAGAGTCAGTGGCACCAGAGCTGGAAGGGGATGCAGTCTGCGATGAGGCCTGTACAATGACATGAAGTCTGCAATTGACAAATCCAGACCCAGTTCCAATTGTGTGTCCTACTCGACCGCAGTGTAGGCCGGAGGCAGCGCTCAGCAAGGGCCCACAGACATGTGTGGTCGGAATGCTATGCACAGAGCTGGTGGCACCACCGCGAAGGGAGTATACAGATTTAGACTCTGCATTAACATGTGTACTCTGCCATTGTGTAATCAAGACTCAGTTCCAAATGTGTGGCCTACTTGTCCGCTGTGTAGGCCGGTGGAGTACATCGACGACAGAGGAGTACTGCGAGCCTTGCCCGCGGAGGCCGTGGTGGTCTGAGGAGGCTGCCAAGCTCAAGGGCCTCTGGCTTGTTGCGAGTGCAGGCACGTGGTGGGCCTTCTTGGGGACACGCCGGTGTTGGCAGGTGAGCAGTGAGGCCTGGATGCTCACGGCTGGGCGGGACTGGTTCGGGGTCCAGCGGCCCGGGCTGCGGCAGACGCACAGGATCGCGGCGACACCGCTCCCGGCGACGGCGTCGGCCTCGTGGCGGGGTGAGAGGCGCCGCCCTGGCAGACACATTGGGCATTCCAGAAGAGAACCATGCCCAGAGCTACGTGCTTTTTATTCACACCCCTACGCTGGCCTGGCGTACGCCGGGCCAGCCCACTCCGCACACGCTTGCAGGAGGGGGACGTCACAGGCTACATTTCCGAGACCTTCCCCACTGGCTGGGGTGACATGGTTGCGTCCACTGTCCACAACACTACCACCACCAGCAGTATATGTCGACATGGATATGTCTGTGGTCTGCATACTGCAGTCTGTCCAGCACTTCCACGCCACACTTGGCATTGTGTGCATTCTCATTCATGGGTCACTTGCCTCCTTCGCACATGCCTGCTTCCCACCTCTCCCCGCATACTGCTATTGTGTGGCTGAGGTGCCATGCCGGTGATGGCTCATGTACATTGCTAGCCCAGGTTTCCGCAGTACGTTGTGCAGTCGTGTCTGGTGGGTGGGCATGTTGTATGTGTGTTTGTAACATGTGCATTCCCAAGGTTGTGAGTTGCATGATTGTGGATTTGAGGTGCGTGGTGTGTTCATTTGGTACTTACCAACGAGGACTGCATTTCCGTAGGTGCCATCCTGGAAGCGCCGGTTGATGATGGACTGTCGGAAGATGTATGAATCATGCACACTGCCTGGGTAGTTTGCGACGACATTGGTGAAGAGTCCCCGGTGGTCGACTATTGCCTGCACATTGATGGAATGCGTGTGCTTTCTGTTGCGATAATTGTGTGCAGTGTCGGCAGGGGGCACAAGTAGGACATGTGTGCAGTCAATTGCCCCCAACACGTGCGGGAAGCCTGCTATGGCGTAGACGCCTTGCTTGGTCTCCAGTTGTTCCTGCGCAGTGTGGGTGAAGTATAGGTACTGGGGTACCAAGCTGGTGATGGCATCCAGGACAGGTGTGAGGAACTTGGATAGGGCTGGCTGAGAGACTCCTCCGACTCTGGCAGTTGTTGGTTGGAATGTCCCAGAGGCCAACAGGTGCAGCACGGCCAGCAGCTTTGTCTGAGGTGGGATGTTGGTTGTCCGCTGTGATGGTACCGTCAGCCTGTGGGCAATGATGGTCAGGAGGCGGAGAATGGTTGACCTTTTGAGTCTGTAGTGGGCAATGACATTCTCTGGTGTCAAGTCTGTGAGGCTGGTGCGTTTCCTGAAGGTCCGCTGTCTTTGTCTGCGCTGCCTCCATGGTGGTCCAGGGGGGGAATGCAGGGGGGGGGGTGGGGTGGCGGACCTGGGTGTGGTGGCGGTGGGTGTTGTGGCCATGTTGGGGCTCCGAGCTGCACGATGAGTAGCTCCATGGCATCTGTTGTTCTTCAGGTGTGGCTGTGGGCTGGGCTCCCTTTTCTGGTGCAGGTTGTCGTCCGACTTTGCACCAGGTCAGAGCAGGTGTTAATTTCCTGCTGCTAATGCGCCTTATCGCATGTTTTGTGTTCTTATCGCGGATCTGGCTGGTCGTTGAGAATGTTGCGTTGTGGTGTTGTCGCGGATTTTTGCACGGGAACGCCTACTCTGCATATCATTAGAGTTAGTTGCCGGGGTCATCTGTGGCGATGTTTTTTGCGGCTGCTATCGCAGGTTATTTGGTGATATCGGCTGTTTGCACCAGCTTGTGAATGGGGCGATGAATTTATCACGACTTTGGCTGAGATAAAGTGCCGTTAACTCGGCGATAGTTCCTTGAGAATATGCCCCATAGTGATGTGATTCATTTGATGCATACAGTACTATATGTGTTATACCAGATGAGCCATTCATACTTTTGGCGACTCGTGTTCCAAGCGATGTACCCCTTTTTTGAGGCCTATCTGCCCCTTTGGGACACGGATGGGCCAGCACCCATGGACATGAGCTGCCCTTGTGCAATATGGTGTGCCTGCTGGCGTCCTACCCGCTCTCTCCAGTCCTGAATGGTCATCTCAGGGAAAGTCCTGTGTACAATGCCCAGAAAAAGCATATGGGGCACAAGAAAAAGGCAGTATTTATAAATTCTTATAGTGTTCACATTCTAAACTCAACTTTCTTATCCAATTTATGATGCCCTTACAAAGAGGGTATCAAGCAATCCCCCTAAAACAATAATTTCAATTCTCATAGGCACTCCTTTCTTGAATGCACACCACACTCTCTTTCAGTAAATGAAATAAAACAATTAATTTTAAAATGTTTAATGTTAGCGTTCCTTATATCTCTTCCAAGTTCATTTAATTTCTTTTAATTCATCGTAAATTCCACTTGTTACAATTTAATCATTTCTGTGTCATATTAAGGCATTACATGCATGGTCTTTTGACCCCAACATCAGGAGGAAATTACATCAGAATATAAAACAGAAATTGATTCACGAAGGATCATAAATATTTCAAATTGTATATATGTCATCTCATAAAGTATGTTAATTAACATTCAAACTTTTCAAAGAACACTATCATATTGAAAGTCCGGTTACTATCACTCCAATATCTGCTGGTGGTATTCTCACAAGAAGGCGGACAATGTTCTTCTGTTCATGGTGTCATATCCTATAGCTTAGACTGAGCCTCGTTCCTCTTTCAAGCAGTTCAGAGTTCCATTTCTGTAGTCAAACTGTAACGATGTAATCAAAGGAAACATGACAAATCAACATTTTATTTCGCCCCTCTGGCATAAAAGTCTAGTGAGTAAACCCAAAATATTTTTAGTTTTTGCCAATGCATCTTCACATTACCTGCTTGTTTGTTTAATCTAAACAGCAAGGGAAATGATGTCCAGGGATAAATTCACAAGTTACTAAAGCAAAAAGACAAATAAATGAATCCCTTGCACTGGAGCCTAGTCCCCAATAATAGTTTGTCAGAAGTTTACTAACTCACGAGGGCGTCCTCAGTTCTTTAACATATCTTTACTTTATTTTAGATATGAATATCTGCATCATTATGAATCTTACATTAAAAAAACATTATACATACAAAACACATAATCACAACCATAAATTGCTCAAACTTTTTAGTACCCATCCATTTAAACCCGGCTGCATCATCTCTCTGTTTATGCAGTGTGTAAAAAGGATTACCTCCCCTCGGATTGCTGTTTGCAACCGGGTTTAAATGGATGGGTACTAAAAAAGTTTGAGCAATTTATGTATGTGAGCTGTCCTTGGCAAGAGTCTACTCGTATGGGTGGAAAATTGTGAAGCAGTGACAATAAATCATATTATGCTGCAGCTGATTCTTAACAATAATGACCAAGTGCAGTCACCTGTATGTTTCACTGGTTATGTTATGAGTCAGGGTACGAAGGGTACAGGAGCCGCAGGGCCTTAGAAGTATAGGAGCTGAACGTTAAGGTTCTCATCCCTGTTTGGACCAGAGTAGATGGAACGTCTTGTGCTCCTGCAAGGCGAGCTCCTGGTACAAATGGTTCACATGGCCCTCTGCTCTGTCTCTGTTCTCTGCCAGAGTCTTGGTGAAAGGTGGTGCACCATTTGGGTGTCTAGGCAGAAGTTCCATTGGCTACATGCCCATATGATTAAGGGGCTGGACAGGAAATGCTGTGGCTACACGTTTCCTCGCAGGCTGCTGCTACAGCATTTGGTGCTCATCCCACCAGAGGCAGTTCTTTAATTTGATTTTATGGATGTGGTGGTTGTTCACTCTTTTTTTAATATGTCTTTATTAATAATTCACCATCAGTAAGATTAATAGCATTCAGTGCAGACATTAAGGGGTCAATTCCGATCTCGGCCGGAAGCGCACCTAACACCATTCGTCCGGAAAAAAACCAAGCCGAACGCGTGTTTCCCGACCGATTCGAACAGTCGTCCGAACGAGCAAGTACGATGCGTATAACAGCACAGATTCCGAGCGAGCCGTACTTACCCATTTCAGCTCCTGTTCCCCACCCGAGCCGGATCCGTAAATGCCGAATCGAGTCGCATGGAACCAAATACACAGCACCTTCCGGCCGGACTAGTACGATGCGCCTTCCGTACGCGCCGAACCCGTCGCTACGTCCGGCATGTCACAGCATCCGGGAGAGCTGTACATAAGCTCCGATTCGCGCCACAAGACGATCCACGGTGACGAGACGAACAAGCCAGCGACGAGTACGAGTCGAAGCCACGAGAAACCCGAACGAGACGAACCAACCATGAATCCCATCGCGCAGGTCCTACCAATACTCTACATCTATTACCGGGACCGGTACGGACGCGTACGGCACAGACGGTAAGTCAAACACCCACAACACAAACAAACGACACGTACCCGAAATATGTCACACACACATAGGGATGCAGGAATGACGTACACTAGCAACAGCAGAACCATAGGGGCGGGATGGCTATCACCAATGCCATACACACCCATAGGGGGATGGATGCCTACCACTAACACCACCCCTACTCATGGGGGCCTGCATGCCTACCACTACCACCACCCCTACCCAGGGGGGCCTGGATGCCTGTCACTACTACCATCCCCACTCATAGGGGGATGGATGCCTACCACTACCACCACCCCTACTCATGGGGGCCTGGATGCCTGTCACTACTACCATCCCCACTCATAGGGGGATGGATGCCTACCACTACCACCACCCCTACTCATGGGGGCCTGGATTCCTACCACTACCACCACCCCTACTCATGGGGGCCTGGATGCCTGTCACTACTACCATCCCCACTCATAGGGGGATGTATGCCTACCACTAACACCACCCCTACTCAGGGGGGGCTGGATGCCTGTCACTACTACCATCCCCACTCATAGGGGGATGTATGCCTACCACTAACACCACCCCTACTCATGGGGGCCTGGATGCCTACCACTACCACCACCCCTACCCAGGGGGGCCTGGATGCCTGTCACTACTACCATCCCCACTCATAGGGGGGTGTATGCCTACCACTACCACCACCCCTACTCATGGGGGCCTGGATTCCTACCACTACCACCACCACTACTCATGGGGGCCTGGATGCCTGTCACTACTACCATCCCCACTCATAGGGGGATGTATGCCTACCACTAACACCACCCCTACTCAGGGGGGCCTGGATGCCTGTCACTACTACCATCCCCACTCATAGGGGGATGTATGCCTACCACTAACACCACCCCTACTCATGGGGGCCTGGATGCCTACCACTACCACCACCCCTACCCAGGGGGGCCTGGATGCCTGTCACTACTACCATCCCCACTCATAGGGGGATGGATGCCTACCACTACCACCACCCCTACTCATGGGGGCCTGGATTCCTACCACTACCACCACCCCTACTCATGGGGGCCTGGATGCCTGTCACTACTACCATCCCCACTCATAGGGGGATGGATGCCTACCACTAACACCACCCCTACTCATGGGGGCCTGGATTCCTACCACTACCACCACCCCTACTCATGGGGGCCTGGATGCCTGTCACTACTACAATCCCCACTCATAGGGGGATGGATGCCTACCACTAACACCACCCCTACTCATGGGGGCCTGGATTCCTACCACTACCACCACCCCTACTCATGGGGGCCTGGATGCCTGTCACTACTACCATCCCCACTCATAGGGGGATGGATGCCTACCACAAACACCACCCCTACTCATGGGGGCCTGGATGCCTACCACTACCACCACCCCTACCCAGGGGGGCCTGGATGCCTGTCACTACTACCATCCCCACTCATAGGGGGATGGATGCCTACCACTACGACCACCCCTACTCATGGGGGCCTGGATGCCTACCACTAACACCACACCTACTCATGGGGGCCTGGACGCCTGTCACTACTACCATCCCCACTCATAGGGGGATAGATGCCTACCACTACCACCACCCCTACTCATGGGGGCCTGGATGCCTGTCACTACTACCATCCCCACTCATAGGTGGATCGATGCCTACCACTAACACCACCCCCACTCATGGGGGCCTGGATGCCTGTCACTACTACCATCCCCACTCATAGGGGGATGGATGCCTACTACTAACACCACGCCTACTCATGGGGGCCTGGATGCCTGTCACTACTACCATCCCCACTCATAGGGGGATGGATGCCTACCACTACCACCACCCCTACTCATGGGGGCCTGGATGCCTACCCCTACCACCACCCCTACTCAGGGGGGCCTGGATGCCTACCACCACTACCATCCCCACTCATAACACGGGTAATGCATGACACAACCAGCATACTCAAACATAAGGAATGTCAGAAAAAGACATCACCCCAACATCATGACAAGCGTGTGTAGTCTGTGTCACATGCCTACAACACTGAACATGACAATGAACATACAATGTGACCCCCTATCACATGTGTCACACATAAATGTGTGTGGCCTCCACAATGCAATCAGACCATGACCACTGTGCCAATGGGGTCTAAAACCCATCATCACAGTGACCAAAATGTAAGTGTGGGGTCCATAGCTGAAGCACATTTTGCACATTGTGGCAATGGGGTCTAAACCCCCTTCATCACAGTGTCCAAAATGTAAGTGTGGGGTCCATAGCTGAAGCACATTTTGAACATTGTGGCAATGCGGTCTAAACCCCTTCATCACAGTGTCCAAAATGTAAGTGTGGGGTCCATAGCTGAAGCACATTTTGAACATTGTGGCAATGGGGTCTAAACCCCCTTCATCACAGTGTCCAAAATGTAAGTGTGGGGTCCATAGCTGAAGCACATTTTGAACATTGTGGCAATGGGGTCTAAACCCCTTCATCACAGTGTCCAAAATGTAAGTGTGGGGTCCATAGCTGAAGCACATTTTGAACATTGTGGCAATGGGGTCTAAACCCCTTCATCACAGTGTCCAAAATGTAAGTGTGGGGTCCATAGCTGAAGCACATTTTGAACATTGTGGCAATGGGGTGTAAACCCCCTTCATCACAGTGACCAAAAGGTAAGTGTTGTCATGGAGAAAGCTGCAAATGCCAAACAGCATGGATGATTCCTGGTCACACAACAACAAACACATCAGTCGCAAAGTAGTGCTTGTGTCCCATAGCAACATAGATTGGGTGAGGCAAACAGTGCAGTGCAAATAAGACATACCTTTGGCCATGTGCAGACAAACATCACCCATGGGGGCTGACATTGTCAACATTTATCAATTACACAATGACAGAAGTGACCATCATAATGCAGACCCACATATCTGCACCAATGGACACACAAATGAAGATATCCTGTGGAGACTGTAGATGTGAGCTGAACAAATACCATACCATGGCAGCACTGGGACATACAAACCATGATTATTGTGCTGACTGATGACCTAGGAGTCCCAGGGACAGCAGGGGAAATGCACCTAACAACATACAGCCAATGCAACACTAAAGATATGCCAATGCAGTGGTGCAGATGCACAAACACAAACAGGCAGCCTCACACTGCATATCAAACACAACAGGTGATGGGGGGGGGTGTGCCAGTGTCCCCAGGCAACCCCACAACACATGAGGAGGCCTGAATCCCAATTACACTGATGTGTATACAGTGCCACACAAAAGTAACTCATGGATCGGATTTCCCTATGTGGGCAATCAGGCATTGTGAGATGAGAGGGAGCCCAAATTACACATGTCACACAAGCTTGTAGGAACAGCAACTAACACAGCAAGAGACAGACCCACCACAGCACTACTCCCAGGGACACCGCATTGTGGTGACACTAGCCTGCATGATAGTCCCACTGTGATGACAAAGGTAGATGTCGTTCACACTGTGAACCACAGCCATGTGTCCAGAACAACTAACTACCATCACACCTACACAAGCACAAATAAATCAGCACTGCCTGTCAGCCAAGGCCAATATGGAGGTAGGGGTCTAGCCGTGCAACAACTCACATTTGCACACACTCAACACCACACACCTTGATCTCCACCAATGTGCAGCTGTGAAGCTCACATGGACTGGTGACATTGCACATGCACCCATGACAATCCCAGGGGGGGTGGTGGGAAAGGTGTGAAACCCATCACACATGGCCAGTCAACAAGACTCGTGAATGTCTGACACACTGCACAGTACGCCGTACATGGGCATGACGTGAAATCCACCCCAATCAATGGGATCCCGGCCACAGTCACACACCAATGAAGAAGCCAAGGTGACCCACAAAGAACACACATAGACAACTTCCAACATTGCAGCTCTGACCCTGAGGAGTGGCAGCAGTCACACACACAACGTGTCACAATCACTGAAAGCTACCACAAACTGTAAATTACATGACTTGTGTAACCCACAAGTGCCAAGGGGAATCCTGACTGTGTCCCATCTGCGTTTGCCCACATCCCCAGCCCTGACAACAAAGACAACTAGGGATGACAACCTCATGAACATTAGTTTACCATGCACCCACATCCCGGAGAAACCAGGTCCAAGATGCTGGATGAACCCAGGACAACTCAGCAAGCATCACAAACAGGAACATCCCTAGGGACACAGCCTGTATAGGAAAAGGGAAGGGAACACACACAGACATGCTCACACAACACGGGCTCAGCCAATGTCACGGGATTACACACTGCCATGAGGGCACTCCACTCCTGTGGAAGGTCCGCTGTGCCAAACCTTGTCTGTGCACGACTTAAACATGTCAGCAGAACACTCAGTGAGTCAACAACTACAACACACTGAAGGCTCTGCTCACATCAGCCTGGGTACGGGAGTGTCACGTCAGTCATCTGCATACACCCTAAACACGTGTCAAGCAAGTTGCACTGTATACACAGATGAGTCCTTCAACATTGATGTGCAAAACTGCATGTCCAGTGGAGATGGGAACACAGTCAGGGAAATAGAAACATTGAACAGTGGTAAGCCCACCAGATGTGCATCAGTGTAAGCCAAAGATGGTAATTTACAAATACAAAACGTACGTCCATGTGTCAAATGCTGAACATTACACCCTCAGACTGCAGCAAAGGATGCTATAGATCCAGACTACATTAGGACACATATCCCATGGACCACATGGAGTCCATCACAGCAACACTTCATTTTCCTGATCTGAACACTATTACAACTGCAAATGCATGATGATACTCATCTACATCATGTACATCCAAAGAAAAACCACAATTAAACAAAAAGAGGCTTTATTCAGCAAATGTTAAATTAAAAGTTGAAGTCCAAAAGAAACTAAGGCCAATGGCCAGTCCAAATACACAGTCCCAACAGGGTGATACGTGACAACTTGTCACCCATTGCTTCCCTGCACTGGTACGGACAGGGGACATCCCCTCGGAGGGGCATACAAGGGGCAGGCCAGGCACCGCAGGGACAGGATCAGGGGATGCCAGAAGGAGGCAGTGAAGGGGTGGTGGGTGCAGGAGTGTCACCGGCAACTGCAGTGGAGGTGTCTGACTCAGTGGGGGCCGGCACCACTGTAGGGCACAACTCAGATGTTGTGGGTGCTGCAACCACTGCAGTGGGCCGGTCAGATGGAGTGGACTGGGTCTCCACTGCAGTGCACGAGTCAGACGGGGTGGTTGTGGACTCCACTGCAGTGCACAACTCCAAGGGAGTGGAAGGGGGGCAGATGAGGTGGGCAGGACAGAGGGGGGACCCAGTCTCCACACCAGTGGCACAAACAGGCAGAGCGTCTGGTTTGGGGGTGGAAGAGCAAGTGGTAGGGGGAGGGCCTAAGCAGTTTGGGGATGCGGTATCGGTGTGTGGGGGAACCTGGGGCAGGGTGTGGCGGTGGAACCTGTGCAGTGGTGGCCTGGGGGATGGAGGAGAGAGACTGTGTGGTGGAGCTGCGTGGTGGTGGTGGTGGGGTCTTGCCCTTCCTGGTCCGTGAGGACTTACGAATGGGGTCCTCTGTCTGCCTGTGCCTGGGGGAGGGTGTCCGGGTATGAGGGGCACTCCCCTCTGTGTGTGGTGGTCGCCTCTTCTGCCTGGACTTCGTGTCAGGTGTATCTGTGGGGAAGAGGCCAAGCTCACAGAGGAAGAGCTTCTGGGAGGGGGGGTTGCAGGTGAGGCAAGGAAAGGGCTTTTGGAGGGAGAGGCATCTGAGGACTGCGCAGTGCTCGTGGATGCGTGTGTGTGTGTCTGGGCCCTAGCCCCTGTGAGTGAGGTATCACTCCCCTGACTGTGCGTGCGTGTGCGTCTGGATTTTTGTGCGTGTGTCTGTGTGCTGCTTGTGGCTGTGCTGGTGCATGCCGGTGCCGGTGTGTGTGTGCCTGGGACAGGTAGGGTGCTGGGTATTGTGGATGGGGCAGAGGTAGGAGGGGCGAGGGACTGTTGCAGGAGGGACACTGCTGCCGTCAGTGAGGATGCCATGGACTGATTGGTCCGATGTAGGGCAGACATGCCAGATGACATGCCCTCCATGAATGACACCAGTTGTGTTAAAAGACCCGTGTGTGCATGGAGGACACTCAGAATTGATGTCTGCCCTACATGGATCTGCTTAAGCAAGTCCACAGACTCCACACTCAGGGCAGCAGGGGGGACAGAGGCAGGGGGTGCGGTGCCTGGCATGAAGGAGACACGCTCCCCTACACGGGAGCCTCCACGGACATGTGGGATGGGAGCAGGTGGGAGGGTGGAGATGGTGGTGGTGGCGGGGACAGACTTGCTTGATGTTGCCTCTGGTCTGCTGACACCCGCCTCCACAAGGGAGTCCTCACTGGAGATGCTGTTTTCCCCAGCCGAGGTGGTCGTAGCTGAGGTATCCTCAGTGTGGCTCCCCTCACCCTCCGTGCCACTGGGTCCCTCGGGCTCCCATGCAGTGGACCCAGTCTGGCTCTGCCGCTCCTCTTGGTCCGTGGAGCTGTCTCCTCCTGTGGCCGTGGATGTATCTGCAAACAATCAGGATAAACAGAGCAACATTAGTCACCTGTACTGACCACACACACCACAGTAAGTACAGCACATCACAGAGCAAGCCCTGCCATCATTTGCTAGACATTGCAATTCGTGCTGAAACTGATTTCAAGAAGCCCATTGTCTGCCTGACAGTCAGTCATGCCACACATATCCTACCTGTCCATGCACCCATCTGCCTGCTGCCTGTTGTATGCGACTAATCATATGTGCACACATGCACCACATACACAGTTGTTGGACATCCAAGAGTATATATGGAAATGTGTCACTCCAAACACATGCCATCTCCTGCCACTGACTCAGTACATGTGTCAGGAAAAGTGATGGGCAAAGTATCTGTTGATATGCGGGTTTTGGTTCCATCACCAGACACAATGATGTCCTCATGTCCTGATAGACAATGCAACAATGGTGTGCATGCAGGACATATCACACCACTGCTGGATCACCCTTTGCGATTTGAATGTCATGGCACAGGCCTGTCTGGCAAGTCAGTCATAACTGTCTCCTGTCACAGGGGCAGTGCATACACACAACACCAGTCTGCACTGTGTCACAATCAGGGGAGTTTCAGAAATGTAAGCCCTGTAGCTGACAGGTGCACATGTGCACCCCTGGCCACCCACATCATGAGGACTGAGATGATCCCACGTCAATCAAATGAGACATTTGAGTGACTGCAAACACAAATCCATACACATGAGCACTTCACCGTCTGATGAGAATGAACCAAAGCTGCCGGAACCTCAATGTTTCATACAACATTGTGCACAGTCAAGGGATCAGAGACCTATGCATTGACCTATGTGCAGATCCCATAGTCATAACTCAGATGGCTGGCCACCCCAAATTGTTAAACACTCCAGGAGTCCAAATAGCAAGGCCACACCACGGTGACACAGAGGCACACACCTGAGTGCACTCTTCACAATGCCCAATATGTATGCTGACACACGGGAGTGGGAGAACAGAGTGCCTTCGATGTACGGAGTAGGCATTATAGTCCTGGTCCATGTGCAACATGGTATTACCCTGAACACTAGGCAGGTGGCTATGCATGTGTCACACACATGATGTACATACTTCTGAGGCCCCTACCTTGGTCTCTGCAGCAGCATGGATGTGTGGCACATACCCAGACATGTGGTGAGTCAGAGCAGCAATTGGAACACATATTAAAGCCATACCCAGAGTACATGTCAGATCACAGGCAATGTGAGCAATTGTACCACCCATGCAGCCAACCACAAAGTTCCTGTAACTGATGCTGTCCCCAACTTGAACCACAGGTAACTGCAAGTACACAGTACCCAAGTGACCTAAGTCACAGACTGTAAGGACCACACCTGTGTATCAGATGAGGAGGGGGCATGACACAAGTGAGGGACATGAGTCCAGGACGACATGACAGTTGTACTGTGGAAGTGGAACCAGGCTAAAGGAGTGCATAGAGCATGTCAGTCATAGTACACAGTTGAGGCTAGCACTTACCCCCTCCTTGCTGCTGTCTGGCCTTCAGCTGCCCATCCAGGTCAGGGAAGACCACCGCCAGGATCCGGAGCATGTGGGGGGTCAGGGTCCGGTGTCCGCCCCTCCTGCGAGGAGGCAACAGCTTCAGCTGGACCCTTGCGATCCTCCGGGTCCAGCCCCGAAGGTCCTGCCACCTCTTCTGGCAGTTGCGGATCCTGCGCCTGTAGACCCCCACCAATCGTACTGCCCGGACGATGGTCAGCCAGATCTCCTGCTTCTGGTGGGCATCAACCTGTGAGGATGACAAAGTGAAAAGGCCATTACTACACATGCCACATTTCCGTGCATCACACAGTTGGATATACATGTCTCAATCACAGGGGCATATGATCTACACAGGTAGTGCAACTATGGCTATGAACAGTTTGCAAGCAGTTACTAAATGGTATCATTGCCTGGGAAGTCAAACCTTGTTGGAATGCACTGTTACTGCACTATACCTGTTCAGTGCATGTGACTACACACTTTGGGGGGTGACAACTACTCAGTGAGCATGCTACCCACTGGTGTACACACTGTACGTCTTGCTAGTCAGACAACATGCACAATTAGTAAGGCAGTGGACAGCACACTCACCTGCTCCCCTGGTTTCCCATACAGCTTGCTGTACTGTGGAAGGAGGCTGTCCAGCAGGGCCTGGTTCTCCTCAGTGCTGAAGGCTGGGGCTCTATCCACAGTACGTGCCATTGCAGTAGCCAGAGGATGCAGAGACAGCAGCAGTGGTAGTGGCAGATGTCGTCCTGGAGCATGTAGTGCAGGCAAGTGAGCTCTCAAGGGAACAGCCAGCATTATATGTGTGCTGCAAGGTCAGATACTGTCCCATGTGTCCAAAGTGATAGGTCCAAGTCGTTTGCATCTTCTGAATCTGGCCAATCTATGGAATTGCACCACTTATACACGCCCACAGCATCCTTCAAAACTTCAACTTCATGACACCCATTAATTTGCAACATTGTTGTGGCTGGCCAACTGAATTCACTGCATCCGACTCGTTAAAGCTTCGAAAACGCGTCCGTTACCATGTCAGGCCATAGCCAATGCGTGCGCACCGATCGGGCCATTGCTGTACAACGCGTATTTCGAAAAACAACACGTATCCGTTCACATCATATGCAATGTCCAATGCGTGCGCACCGATCGGTCCATTGCTGTACAACGCGTCTCCGCTCACATCATATTCAATGTCCAATGCGTGCGCAACGATCGGTCCATTGCTGTACAACGCGTCTCCGTTCACATCATATGCAATGTCCAATGCGTGCGCACCGATCGGTCCATTGCTGTACAACGCGTCTCCGCTCACATCATATGCAATGTCCAATGCGTGCGCACCGATCGGTCCATTGCTGTACAACGCGTATCCGCTCACATCATATGCAATGTCCAATGCGTGCGCACCGATCGGTCCATTGCTGTACAACGCGTCTCCGCTCACATCATATGCAATGTCCAATGCGTGCGCACCGATCGGTCCATTGCTGTACAACGCGTCTCCGCTCACATCATATGCAATGTCCAATGCGTGCGCACCGATCGGTCCATTGCTGTACAACGCGTCTCCGCTCACATCATATGCAATGTCCAATGCGTGCGCACCGATCGGTCCATTGCTGTACAACGCGTCTCCGCTCACATCATATGCAATGTCCAATGCGTGCGCACCGATCGGTCCATTGCTGTACAACGCGTATCCGCTCACATCATATGCAATGTCCAATGCGTGCGCACCGATCGGTCCATTGCTGTACAACGCGTCTCCGCTCACATCATATGCAATGTCCAATGCATGCGCACCGATCGGTCCATTGCTGTACAACGCGTCTCCGCTCACATCATATGCAATGTCCAATGCGTGCGCACCGATCGGTCCATTGCTGTACAACGCGTCTCCGCTCACATCATATGCAATGTCCAATGCGTGCGCACCGATCGGTCCATTGCTGTACAACGCGTCTCCGCTCACATCATATGCAATGGCCAATGCGTGCACACGGATCGGTCCATTGCTGTACAACGCGTCTCCGCTCACATCATATGCAATGTCCAATGCGTGCGCACCGATCGGTCCATTGCTGTACAACGCGTCTCCGCTCACATCATATGCAATGGCCAATGCGTGCACACGGATCGGTCCATTGCTGTACGACGCGTCTCTGTACAAGTCACTCGCATATGTCACCATGCTTGTCACTGGTGAACGTATGCCAGCCACATTTACTTGCCAGGGACTCAGGGGCACACCTACAACACCACAGCCTGTCCACACTGTATCCTAAGGCATGTAAGGCTGCATTACCTTTTCTGTGTATGGGGGTCAACATGTGGTTTTTTGGGTGGCACTTGGGGGCAGCCACTCCCAGGCTGTGCACGTGTTCATGGGGACAGAATCCTTTGTGTGTTGTGCACATGACCACTGTGATGTGCAACTGTTCATTTCATAGCATGTGGCATGGTCACATTTCCAGGTTGTGTATGTGTATGTCATGTCACATACCCCCTGAGTCCCATGTGGGAAGGTATGTATGTCACAGGGTGACCCATTGCCACAATAGTGATGGCCCTCCACAGTCTGTGTGCATGTTGTGTTTCCGATGTCTCTGATTCCATGTGCACAATGGGAGACAGTCTCCACATCCACGTTGTTTGTGCATGGACTTTGATGTTGTGCGTGTGTGTGTCACAGACTTCCATGTCTGTCCTGCAGAGGCAACAGGGGCCACTACCTGTGGGAGTCATGGTTGTTTTGCTGACGTGTACATGATACGCCATGTCATGCCAGTGTCCATGTGGCAATACAGGGTCCCTGGGAATCTACCTGTCAATGAGCTGTGATGCCTGTGGCACATCTGTCCTGACATGTCACTGTGGTGTGTGTTTGGAACGTGACAGCAGTAAATGGGTACTGTGACACAGCCTAATGATTTCCCACAGCACAACCTGGAACTTGTTGTCAACACATGTTGAACTGTGATGTTAGATGTTGGCCATGTAGGTGCCATATATGTCCATACAGAACGGCACACACATCAGGTACTTGTGTCTCGTAATGATGTATCATGTGATATTGAGTATGGTCAATGGCACATATGTGGGGTGACTGACAATCTTTCTTTCTTCACCGATGCACTGCAGGGCACCAGCTGTCCATAGACCATTCCCTGACCTTGCAACGATGGTGGAAAGTGACTGCATCTGACGGTACCACTTCAACAGGGCGCTGATTGAGGAATTGGCGGTGCGGTTGGCCCCACATTTGCAACCTGGCCGGCCATACCCTACAGCGCTGACCCCCAAGGTGAAGGTGATGGCAGCCCTACACTTCTTTGCCACCGGTACCTTTCAACACACTGTGGCGTCTGCTGGTGGGATGTCACAGACCATGTTCAGCCGTGTGCTACGCGATGTTTTGGAGGCAATGTTGAGATACCTGAACCAGTACATTTATTTCCCTAAACGTCAACAACTCACTGACGTCAAGACTGACTTCTATGCCCTGGGGAGGATGCCACATGTCATTGGCTCCATTGATGGGACACATGTGGCTTTGGTACCACCACAGGCACATGAGCAGGCATACAGGAACAGGAAACATTATCATTCGATCAATGCTCTGGTGGTATGTCTTGCAGATATGAGCATCTCACATGTGTGTGCCCGTTTCCCCGGTTCGGCACACGATGCCTACGTGATGAGGAGTAGTCGCATCCCGAGGATGATGTCACAGATGCAGAACCAGCGTGCCTGGCTTGTCGGTGTGTACTGACTTTGTACCATTGTGTGTGTTCTGCTATGTTGTATTCCGCCCTCTTTTCCAACTCAGCTAATGTGCAATTGTCTGTCTGTAGGTGACTCCGGATACCCCAACATGCCGTGGTTGCTGACACCCCTCAGGAACCCTGTGACACCAGCCCAGATGCGCTACAATGAGGCACATGGTCGGACCAGGAGAGTGATCGAGCGGACATTTGGTCTCCTGAAGAGCCGCTTCCGCTGCCTGGACAAGACAGGAGGGGCCCTCCCATTTGCCCCAGCAAAGGTGTGCAAGATGGTCATCGTCTGCTGCATGCTACACAACCTGGCAGTGCGGAAGGAGTTGCCTCTCATCCTGGATGACGATGACCAACATCTGCCACCTGTGGAGGATCCTGGCCTGGGCCACGATGCCAGTGATGATGATGATCATGATGAGGGTGATGTCCGCACACAGCTCATCACCAACTTCTTCAGCTGAATGTGAGTATCCAGAGAGTTGTCATGTCAATGATCTGAGTTTGCATGATATGTGTGGGTGGTGCTCTGGTGCTGTTTGAGTGTGGCCATGTGCTACTTGACTGGATGCGTGCAGCGATGTGTCCTTACAGGTAGTCTGTACTCCCCAACAGTGTTGACATGCTAACTTGGTTTTGTGTAGGTATCTTGTGACATGTATTGGGCATGAGTATTGCAGTTCTGTCCTGTTCTTCAGTGCTTTTGACTGTGTGTCATGTCTGTCCTTCACAGGGTGCTTACAGAGTTGTTTGGTCAACTTGGATCCCCCGACACCATGATTCAGCTTTCAGGGTGGCAGCAGTCGTTTCCCTACAGGTGATGTGCCACACACCCCTGGACTTTATTTCTTCTACACTTTTTGACTGTGTGGCCACTGCCACGTGGGATTACCTTGCATTTGTAGTGGAAACAACATGTTGCAAATGTGTAATAAACCTGTGCTTCACTTTGGGATGTGCGTTGTCTGTGGTCACACATCTGACTGACATTTGCTTACTGCACCTGTGGGCTAGTTAACACAGACTCTGAATAGGTGTGGTGTCTGTGCATTCCACTGTATTTCCTGGCAACATCAGTGTAGGCGATGAGTCCGATGGCCCTGGTGTCTATGTGTTGTGTAGCCCTAGTGGTGTGTCTCCCTCATATGTGTCACGTGACGGTGTTGAACTTGCTGTGGCAGTTAGCATGCACAGTGTCATTTAGCAGATCATCATCTCCATGACAAAAACAACGTTGGAATCACAACAGAGGCAAGTATGGTGTATTAGTGAGTTTATTACATACATGTGTGAGGATAGTGCACAGGATGGTGGGTGCTGTACATTGGTATTGGAATCCAAAGTTCCCAGATGAGTTGGAAGTGTTGGTAGCAGAAATGTCCTGAGTAAAGTCCACAGTCATCTGATACATTAGTCCAACTTAAACTCCCCATGTCATGTGGGAGAGTTGTGTTGCATTCAACAGGGTGAACAGTTTGCACACAAAGGAGAATTTCCAGGTCAGGTGTTGGGTTCCTGGGGGATGTACATGGCCATCGGCCTCTCAGTTGTCCTTCCTCGGACGACCCCTCTTCTTTCTGGGGGGACCCTCACGTGCAGGCCGCTGCGGTGCAGAGGACTCTCCACCAGAGTCATCCTCCCTCCCTGTGGCAGTTGCAGTTGTTGCGGCACCAGATGTTGTGGGCACACAGGGAGGTGTGGACATGTTGGTGCTAATCTGGCGGAGGCATGTCAATATGTCCCTCTGCACCGCTGTCAGTTCTTCCAATGTGTCCCACTTGGACTCCATGCCAGACATGTGTGTCTCCACAAGGGACATGTGTGTCTCCACACGGGAAATGTGGGAGTCCAAGCGGGCATGATGGGCAGCCTGCTGCTGTTAAATGTCCTTGAGGATCCCCACTACCTGGCTGACCTCTCCGGTGCTATTCTGGTACGCATCAGCAATGCGTGCCAGTTGTGGGTCATCATGCAGTCCAGACCCCTCTGCAAACAGCGACCTCTGCCTACCACCCCTACCACCACCCCTGGACACACGTGCGGGAGCTGCCGTGGCACGCACAGGTGACCCTCGGCCTCCTTGGGGGTTGGTACTGGGGTTGTTGTCCGTTGCTTCACGGTGGGCTGTGGTCCCTGTGCTGTTGTCATTGAGTGACCTTGGTCTGTCCGTGTCGGCGGGGGTTGTCTGTGTGTTGGCAGATGTTGGAGGAATGGGTGCAGGGGGTGCAGATGGTGGTCCTGCTGGTGCTGCATGATGACTCCCACCGGAGGTGCCAGGTTGGTCTTCGCCATCCGATGAGGGCAGAGGCTGTTCCACACCAGAGAGCTCAGGGTCCCCCGGAGCCTGGGACAGGGACTCCTCCTCATCTGCTGCTGTGTCCCCATCATCACCTATTTTTGGAAGAGACACACAATGTATGTTATGTTTCTGCAGGCATCACTGGTTCAAACACATGACAGTTGTGACTGTACCTCTGGATGCGGCCCTGTACATTGCATTGTCCTAAGTTGTCACAGTCAGAGGTTGATATTGGTGTGGCTCATTGTCCTGCCAACCTGATGCATTTCAATGTGGATATTGAGGTGTGTGCATGACCAGCATTGGTGGTATTTGGTTGACATCCGGACCTCCTTCTCTCCCAGCCCAGTTGTCCCACCATGAAGCATGCCACACTTGCAGTGGGTGCAGGTTGACTCTCAGGATGTCAGTCAGTGGTGTCCTGCTGTTGGTTGGTGCACAGTTCCCAGCAGGGCCTTGTGCTCCCCACAACAGAGCACCATTGTCAGACATCTTTGAAGTGGCTTTTCACTCCCTGTGAGGTGTGCATGCTTCAGTGTGAGCTTGCCGGGCCATGCGGGTGGGGGATGTTGAGCTGTGACTACCACTCCCATCATGCTATTGCCTACACCCCCCTTCCCAGCATGCCCATACTTCCTTCCTTTTTAGTGGACTTCACTGTGTGTGAGTGTGACAGCAATGGCAAGATGGCTGACAGTGGTGTCCTGCTGTTGGTTGGTGCACAGTTCCCAGCAGGGCATTGTGCTCCCCACAGCAGTACCCAGTGTCAGCCATCTTGTCAGTTGTTTTCCACTCCCTGTGATGTGAGCATGGTTCAGAGTGGTGTTGATGGGCCAATTGTGAGGGTGACCAATATCTGTGACTACCACTCCCATCATGCTATTGCCTACGCCACCCTTCCCAGCATGTCCATACTTCCTTCCTTTTGAGTGGACTTCACTGTGTGTGAGTGTGACAGCAATGGCAAGATGGCTGACAGTGTGGTCCTGTTGTTTGTTGGTGCCCAGTTCCCAGCAGGGCCTTGTGCTCCCCACAGCTGAGGCCATTGTCAGACATCTTTGAAGTGGCTTTTCACTCCCTGTGAGGTGTGCATGCTTCAGTGTGAGCTTGCCGGGCCATGCGGGTGGGTGATGTTGAGCTGTGACTACCACTCCCATCATGCTATTGCCTACACCCCCCTTCCCAGCATGCCCATACTTCCTTCCTTTTGAGTGGACTTCACTGTGTGTGAGTGTGACAGCAATGGCAAGATGGCTGACAGTGGTGTCCTGCTGTTGGTTAGTGCACAGTTCCCAGCAGGGCCTTGTGCTCCCCACAGCAGTATCCAGTGTCAGCCATCTTGTGAGTTGTTTTCCACTCCCTGTGATGTGAGCATGGTTCAGAGTGGTGTTGATGGGCCAATTGTGAGGGTGACCAATATCTGTGACTACCACTCCCATCATGCTATTGCCTACGCCACCCTTCCCAGCATGTCCATACTTCCTTCCTTTTGAGTGGACTTCACTGTGTGTGAGTGTGACAGCAATGGCAAGATCGCTGACAGTGTGGTCCTGTTGTTTGTTGGTGCCCAGGTCCCAGCAGGGCCTTGTGCTCCCCACAGCTGAGGCCATTGTCAGACATCTTTGAAGTGGCTTTTCTCTCCCTGTGAGGTGTGCATGCTTCAGTGTGAGCTTGCCGGGCCATGCGGGTGGGGGATGTTGAGCTGTGACTACCACTCCCATCATGCTATTGCCTACACCCCCCTTCCCAGCATGCCCATACTTCCTTCCTTTTGAGTGGACTTCACTGTGTGTGAGTGTGACAGCAATGGCAAGATGGCTGACAGTGGTGTCCTGCTGTTGGTTGGTGCACAGTTCCCAGCAGGGCCTTGTGCTCCCCACAGCAGTACCCAGTGTCAGCCATCTTGTCAGTTGTTTTCCACTCCCTGTGATGTGAGCATGGTTCAGAGTGGTTTTGATGGGCCAATTGTGAGGGTGACCAATATCTGTGACTACCACTCCCATCATGCTATTGCCTACGCCACCCTTCCCAGCATGTCCATACTTCCTTCTGAGTGGACTTCACTGTGTGTGAGTGTGACAGCAATGGCAAGATGGCTGACAGTGTGGTCCTGTTGTATGTTGGTGCCCAGTTCCCAGCAGGGTCTTGTGCTCCCCACAGCTGAGGCCAGTGTCAGACATCTTTGAAGTGGCTTTTCACTCCCTGTGAGGTGTGCATGCTTCAGTGTGAGCTTGCTGGGCCATGCGGGTGGGGGATGTTGAGCTGTGACTACCACTCCCATCATGCTATTGCCTACACCCCCCTTCCCAGCATGCCCATACTTACTTCCTTTTGACTCTGCTTCCCTGTGGGGTAGTGTGCCTGTGCTGACAGGATGGCTGACAGTGTTGTCCTGGCGTTTGTTTGGCTACAAGTCCCAAAAGTGTCCCTGTGCTTCACACAGCATAACCCAGTGTGGTTGTTCTTTGTGGGATATTTAATTAGAGTGTGAGGCATTGCATTCTCCCAGGTGAGTTGTGTGGAGTTTGTGTTAAGGGGGTGTGTGAGAAAAGCTGCTGGTGACTATGGTCAGAGCTGGCAGTCCTCCTTCCCACCCAGCCAGATATCTCACCATGGAACGTGCTTCCATTGCAGGGAGTGCAAGTTGGCTTTCAGGATGTCAGTCAGTGGTGTCCTGCTGTTGGTTGGTGCACAGTGCCCAGCAAGGCCTTGTGATCCCCACAGCAGTACCCAGTGTCAGCCATCTTGTCAGTTGTTTTCCACTCCCTGTGATGTGAGCATGGTTCAGAGTGGTGTTGATGGGCCAATTGTGAGGGTGACCAATATCTGTGACTACAACTCCCATCATGCTATTGGCTACACTGACTTCACCAGCATACACAGAATTCCTTCCTTTCAGTGAGCTTCCCTGTGAGGTGGTGTTCTAGTGGTGGCAAAATATCTGACCGTGTTTGTTGGTTAGATTTGTGCCACATATCACTATGAGATGGCATGTATTGTGTTTATCTAACTAACATACACATCTTGGGATGATTATCTTTTGGTTGCTGTGGATTTGCTAAGGGTGCATGGTTTGACTATTCCCTTGACAGTGATGTGTGTGTATTGTCACACAATATTGTGTATATTTGTTGTGTACTCACCAGGCTCTGGGATGTTTGCTAGTCCATATACGCTCACTGGTGGTAGAATGGCCCGCACCTTCTCCTCCCAGGGCCTGACGTATAGTGGTTTGGCAGGAGGGCCACTGCCGGTGCGCTGACTCAAGACGTAATCCTTCTTTAGTAGGTCCTTGACCCTCCTGCGCACATCATACCACCTGTTCTGGATGTCTTCCTTTGTGCGCAAACATGGTGATTGTGCGTTCACCCTGTCAACGATCCTCTCCCACATCTTGGTTTTCTGCGACATGGGGGTCTGTTGGACCAATGTACCAAACAACTGTGGCTCTACCCTGAGGATCTCATCTACCAGGACTTCCAATTCACTGTCTAGGAACTTTGGATTCTTCTTTGGGGGCATGGTGATGGGTGGTGGTGGTGATTGATGTGTGTGCAAGTGAGGGTGGGTGAGTGTAGGTTTTGCTGGGTGTATGTGAGGGTGCTATTTGTTGAGGTGCTAATGGTGTGTGGCTTGTGTGATGGATGAGCTGTGAGTGTGTCTGTGGTTGCTGTCTGATGGTGTTCTGTGCTGGCAGGTCAGTTGAATTTGCAAAGGATCATGGTAGGGATTTGTGGCCTTTATATGGGTGGAGTTGTGGGTGTGTCTTTGTTCCATGTTTTTCCCCCCCAGTATTTGTTGGCTTTGTCATTGCTTGTTTGGCCCTTTTTTTTGTATTTTTTCCTTTGTATTTTTTGTGCATGTAGGAGACGTTCTTCTGACCGAGTAGGACGCTGCAGTTGTCTCGTGCGAGCTTCTCCGAGTCGTTCACGCTGTGTTTCTGCTAGGTTTCATGTGCGGCGTACGCGGAGTATTGGGTTGCTTCGGCTGGGTTTTGTATGCGTGTCGGTCGTACGGCTTGGGCTCCGTGCGACTCGGTCTGGTTTTCCACGCATTGCATCGTACTGCGCGGGTCGGAGTTCGCGGGTACGTTTTGGTCGGGTTCATTCCTGGTGTGTGTCGGTCGGTTCGATTCGCGTAGTTTCCCGGCCGGATAGCTTGTTTCCGTGCGGTTCGGTCGTTCGGCTTGTGTTCCGTACGAGTCGGTCGTGATTCACATGCATTTCATCGTACTACGCAGGTCGGGCAGCGCCGGTACGTGTCGGTCGGACTATATTCCCGTACCGAGTCGGTCGGTATGTTTTCCGGCCCGAATCGGAATTGGCCCCTAGATGTTTACAAGACCATCCCAATGCATGGCATTTGTCCACTATAGGAGTATCACGGTTTACATTATACAGAACTTATATATTGCATGACAATCTACGGGTATACATACATTTGCAGTATCAAGGATAAGTGCTGTGTGTAACACTTTATGAACATGAACCCACAACAATTAACATGTGGAAGGAACAACCTTGTGACCTCAAATGACTGCGGTGTAGTGTAATGGAAAGTAAATGGAATGAAGTGGGAGGCTGACAGCTACAGGAACATTAAGTAATACCATTTTGATCATAGGGGCAGGGGGTGTACGAGGGGAAGGGGGGGGGTAAGGGAGAGAAGGCACGCCCCAGTACAGAGGCCCTACGGGGTAAGTGCATGCGCTCTTCTGATCTATCTGTGCCACCAGTTTACAACACATAGTCAGGAGTGAGAACCCCCTTGTCTGGCCTCTCCCACCTCTAGGTATCTTTGCCAATTTGGAGGGTTAGCTGCGGCCAAGCGACCCCGCACAGTGCCATGTGATACCTCCTGTTCCGCTATAATGCCAATACGTAGGTCAGAAAGCCACAATTTGATGGGCAGAGGTGTGGCCGATTTCCAAGTCATTGCTATCCTACGCTTGGCCACCACCAACGCTAGATCTAGGAATTTATTAGTGGCTTTACGCCCTGCTGTACGGGAGGTAATCCCCAAAAGATAGTGTAAACCGTTTATATGTACAGTGTAGCCCACAACTTCAGAGAGCAATTCGGCTAACTTTGCCCAGTAAGAAGGCAGGTGTGCGCATGACCATACCATGTGAAAAAAAATTGCCTCAGTATCGTGACAGCGCGGGCAGGAGTCTGGAATACCCTGGTCTGTGGGGTGTGAGATAAGTAAGATAAAGGTAATTAAATTAGGTGTATTTCAGCCTAGAGTTCAAAGAGATGCATTTTGGTAACCCCAGACACTGGGCCCACTGCTTATCGGTGAGTGTAGTATTTAGTGCCTCATCTAAGTGCGCACAGAGAGAAGCAAGGGGGACGGCCCCCTCTCCGCATATAGAATTATATAACAGTGTGATGGGGCGACAACCAGTCCCATATGTAAGTATGGTTTGGAGGAGTCTGGATGTATACAGTTTGTTGTGAGTTTTGTGGCAGACCTCATGTAAATGTTGGGTGAGCGATGCATAAGAAGAAATGAGCCCAACGCGATACCATAATCGTCCACCACGTTCTCAAATGTACAAAGAAGTTTATCTGAGAAAAGATCTCCCCATGTCATAAGGCCTGCAGTAGTTCAGGCAGTCGCGTCTGGTCTGGAGCCATGGGGGCCGATTCCGATTCGGGCCGGAAATCTCTACGACCGAGCCGGACCCGGAGAGATATCCGACCGAATCGGACCCGTGCAGCCCGACCGAACGAGTACGATGCGCACGTATGCCATCGGACTCGATTCGGTCGGACTCCCATTGAAGTCAATGGGAGCCTGTTGTACAACGCGTACACGGGCTCCCATTGACTCAATGGGTGCGATGCGGACAAGGGCGCCCCCTACAGCGTGTACGCGGCAAAGCGATTCGCCCCGTACACGCACAGGTAGGGGGGACCCATGGGTCCCCCCTGTGTGCGACTCGCGCGGCTACGCGTTCAGGGGGGTCCAACACGGACCCCCAAAGTACGGCTCCGACAGCTCTTTTGAGCCGGAGTGTGCGGCTCGGTCGGACTGCTCGCGGCGCGCATCGTACTCACCCGGCCGGGAAACGTCTCCATTGCGCGGTGCGCGTCGAGTCCGTGCGAGTCGGTCGGTGCGGTTAGAGCCGGGATCGAGTCGGTCGGGACGCCCGGACGAGTCGGTCGGCGATTTTGCATCGTACTCGCTCGTCCGGACGCGCGTACGGATCGGTCGGGAAACAGGGCTCCGAATCGGATCCGGTAAAGCCGAATCCGATTCGGAGCCCTACCAGCCGAGATCGGAATCGGCCCCTAAGTCTATGCAATACGACATCACCCACAGGAGTATTTCAGGGTCGTAAGGAAGATGAGGCCGCTTCTTGACCAGATAAGTATTCCAGCAAGAGCTGGCTGTTGACATAAGGATATTTCCGACCTTCTTTGGAATCAGTCTCTCTGAACCCAACAACGATTCTGACACCTTGGACGGATGTGTGAGGTTGTTCACTCTTGAGGAAGGTTCTTCAAAGATGAGTCAGGAGCCAGTCAGGTCACAACAAGGGGTGTCTTCTATATTTACATGTAGGCTTTCCTAGTTTCAATTTCTATTTGTTGTTAATTCTGGTGGGGGGTTTCAGTGTTTTCTAATCTTTTCAAAAACTGCAAAAATCTGTGGTTATCTACTCTTTTTTGCTCCATTAAACATAGGATGTTGTTTTTTCTGTTCTTATAAAGCATTTGGCTTTTATTTCCTTCCTTCCCTCTGTTATTCCTATTATTAATCCTTCCTTCCCGCTTTCCTGCGCCTAATTCTCTTATCTGTACATTTTCCTTGCATTTACTGTTCCCAGTAACTTTTCATTATGTGAATCACTTTCCTGCCTGTCTCATTTCCCAGCATTCAAACTCCTCTTTCCAACAGTCCAGTGGTGTAACACAGACACAATTAAACTCTGTATGAAATTTCTATGCATACAAGACAACATAAATCTGAACCTTTATGTAATCTCCATGTGTATACAACACAAATCTTCTGTACACAATGTTCGTACATACAGAATAGGAATCAGAACCTGTACAATCTTCATATGTCCAACACACAATGGAAAGTTACACAATCCCCATACATGCACAAATGCAAGACATATCATTTGCAAACTCTATATGTACATCACATCTACAAACACATACAGGAAATCATGAAACTCCAGACAGATTAGCACATAAATCTGAGATGCACTAGTGAGGAATCAGGTCCAGTCTCCATATGCAGACCATTTTTAATACCACATGCAAACACAAGAACACTGCCCTATGCCAGTTCTTTGTAAATATGCCCCCAGTGCCAACAAAATATTAATGTGTCCTTGTGTAATGTAACTGGTGCTCATGTAAAGCAATCCAATACCTTTGGGTCGAGTTCGCAATATAGAAAACTGCAACAACAACAAAAAATCTGGAGCCCGCACAAACTCTGAAGGGTGATGATACACATAACGCAGACTTTGACAATGAACATTCCCACTTCCTGCACATAGCATTATGCACTGCCTCACGCTCCACTCATTGTTGAGTAGGTGAGTACTTTGCTCTCCTCGTGGCCTCTAAAGGTGGATGTCTCTAAAAGGAGGCAAAAAAAAGCATAACTGGGAATACTTTACAGAGGGCATGGCCTATATAATATGGGAATTGCTTTAAACATGTGAGCTAGAATACTTTGCTTGAAAATGGGTGCCACTTAAACAGTATTTGGGTGCCTCTAAATTAATTTTAGGGCATCCAAACATGTCACACAAAAGCACATACATACACCTAAATCAAGGCAGAACTATCGGCTTTATCAATGCTTATTAGTAATAATATTTTATGAATGCACCCAGAGCACTACAAAGTCCGTTGATGGTCTGCTTCCAAAAAGCAGGTACACTTTTATTGGTGAACAGTCAATGATCCAACAATGCTTGTATTTCCAACATTCGAAAACAGCCGACACGTGTTTCTCTTAGAAGACTTTTTCAAGGCTGTAGATTCAATAAAAATACATCAGTATCAGCTTCCAATGAAGAAAAGCACAAAGTGCAGTCCACCTACAATCGTGCATAGATAGTTGTGATATGGGAGGCATTGTGCAACCAATTAAAACCAGCGTTGATACTTTCAAGTAGACCAAAGCTGCTGCTGGTGCCCAGCTGCAGCCCCAAGAAAGACATTTAATACACCAAAAAGTATCCAGAAACAGGAATGGTCAGCACGGTGAAAAAAGGCATTAGAAACACAGTGGTAGTAGTGCTTAAAGACGCAAAAGTGTCAAAAAACGGTGTACAAGAAGGGCACAGAATACAAGAGTAAAAAGAAAGGAAAAAACGAAAATGATATATCACAAACAGAAGGCTCTCAGTATATAAGTAGAAATTGGAAAAGGAAAGGAACAAATCAGGAATGTCACTTGTGCGGATCACTGACAAAATATCGAGAGACAAAATATCGTGTTCCCAAAATATCGGGACATAAATATCGATCTCATAAATATCGACATCCTATCTTCATAATGGTAAGTACTAAAATATCGAAAAAAATATATAGTTGTTAAAAATATCGAAGTACAAAATATCGTTTTTTAAAAATGTATGAAAAATAATGTTAAATAAATTAAATAATACATATAACTTAAAAAAGATATTTAGAATTATTAGAAAATGTTAACAATTATAAGTAATAAATGTAATGTAAAAATAAATTAAACATACATATATAAAATGTAATATATATATTTACTTAATAATAATTAAGAAATAATTATTTTAATAAATTATAAAATGTTAGAAATATATTAAAAATTATAAATACATATATATATATATATATATGTAGAAAGATCCAACCAAGGAAGGAAAGGCGGCACACCAAGTAAACACCAGTAGTTTATTCCGAGTGAGAAAACAAACCGAACAACGCGTTTCAGCCGAAACGGCCTTTGTCAAGTTCAAAGGGCATCGGAGGTATTACACCATATATCCGCATGCGTCATAATAGAAAGTAAGAAAATACTTCATGGCGATAAAGACTTAGAAATGAAACAGTTCATAAATAACATTTTAAATAAATGCGATATTATGCAATCACAGTGGCATCTAAATTAGTGAAATAAATAACATAAATAACAAATACTCAATGACTTATCATTACAACTGAAACGCGCATAGCATTCACTCCAATTGGCCATTGCCATAGAAACATAATAAACAAGAGCAACGATGTTAAATGTTACAAAATGAAGCGGAACAAATTCATATCTTTCCGCAACCTGAAACTCATCAACTCCAAATGGAGATTTTGTCTAAAATAAAAGATCTAATAATCAAATATTTACAGCTCTGTACACAATGTTAATGCGCCGATAACTATCTTTACAAATCAAAAAATGTTGATCACTAAATTGCCACCGATAATACAGCCACATTCTACATGATGTCATAGACGCTAAGAGGCCGATTCCGATCTCGGCCGGTAGGGCTCCGAATCGGATTCGGCTTTACCGGATCCGATTCGGAGCCCTATTTCCCGACCGAATCGTACGTGCGTCCGGGCGAGCGAGTACGATGCGTGCGCTCGCGAAATCTCCGACCGACTCGTACGCAGGACCCGACCGCTCCGACCGACTCGCACGGGGACGACTCGCACCGCGCTATGGAGACGTTCCCCGGCCGGGTAAGTACGATGCGCATCGCGACCGCTCCGACCGACTCGCGCAGTCCAGCTCCAAGGAGCTGTCGGAGCCGCACTTTGGGGGTCCGTGTCGGACCCCCCTGGAAGCGTAGCCGCGCGAGTCGCACACATGGGGGACACATGGGTCCCCCCTACACGTGCATGTACGGCGCAACCCGCATCGACGCGCACACGCTGTAGGGGGCGCCCTTGTTCACGTCGTGCCCATTGAGTCAATGGGAGCCCGTGTACGCGTCGTACGACTGGCTCCCATTGACTTCAATGGGAGTCCGACCGAATCGAGTCCGATAGCATACGTGCGCATTGTACTCGTTCGGTCGGACTGCTAGAGTCCGATTCGGTCGGAAATCTCTCCGAGTCCGGCTCGGTCGGAGAGATTTCTGGCCCGAATCGGAATCGGCACCCAAGCAGGGTGTAAATAATACCACCCAGTGTCCTTAATTAAAATAGTGAAATTATATAACAACCACATCACCTATTTACAAAAATATATTAAAAATAGTGATACACAATATATATTATTATGTACATATATAGACAATTCCCATGGATGGCAAATCAAAGGACCATGCAAATTGGGGACAGAAATAAGGAAGAAAATCCAGCTAATCCGTTCTTCATTTCAACAGGACAAATGCCCTCATGATATCAATATCATATCATTCTGCGAATATCAAATTATACAGTATCTCCCTTAAAAATCCCTATTGCACCAACAGATCCCCTAATGATCCAACCAAGGTTTAGTGATCAACATTTTTTGATTTGTAAAGATAGTTATCGGCGCATTAACATTGTGTACAGAGCTGTAAATATTTGATTATTAGATCTTTTATTTTAGACAAAATCTCCATTTGGAGTTGATGAGTTTCAGGTTGCGGAAAGATATGAATTTGTTCCGCTTCATTTTGTAACATTTAACATCGTTGCTCTTGTTTATTATGTTTCTATGGCAATGGCCAATTGGAGTGAATGCTATGCGCGTTTCAGTTGTAATGGTAAGTCATTGAGTATTTGTTATTTATGTTATTTATTTCACTAATTTAGATGCCACTGTGATTGCATAATATCGCATTTATTTAAAATGTTATTTATGAACTGTTACATTTCTAAGGGGCACATTACGATACCCGGCGTAAATAACACCGCCAGGCATGGAAGCGGCAAAAATCCGCCCGCACACACCGCCTGAACACCGACCACGCCATTACGATTACACAAACCGAATACCGCCATCGGCGGAAAAAGCACACAAAATACCGCCCGCCAACGTCCGAGTCGGAGACAAACCGCCCGCCACGGACGGAAACACGCACGACAACACAAAACCGCCCGCCCTCACGGCCGACACACCGCACGTGAAATTACGATCGCACCGACATGAGCGCGGAAAAACAACAAATATACCGCCCGCCAGCGCAAACAACGCCGATGAGAATCGACACGGCAGAAGCCATGGCGCCCACGTACCTGCACAGAAACCATCCGCACACAAAACCAATAGCACACAACATGGCCAACAAGTCCACACAGCAAGGCACGCACAAATACACAAGCACAGTACATATCCCGAAAACACCCCCCGGACAAACAAAAAATACAAAGGCCAGAACCCCAGACACAACACACCTGAAAACAACAGACCATGAGGACACACCCACATAGGTGTGTACAAAAGCAGCACTCCCACAGACCACAACCCCTTGCTACATTGCAAACCAGAGAGGAGAGGAGAGGACACAGTGACACAGCAAGGACAGCAGCACACCACAGAAACGCACACATCACAACCACCACCACCACCACCACCAAACACCGGCACCACAAACCCCCTGCACATTACACAACACACACCGCACCAGCACCACAAACACCATGGCACCACAAAGAATGCCCAAGTTCACGCCCATTGAGCTGACGGTCATGGTCGACGAGATCATCAAGGTGCACCCACAAATCTATGGGAACATGGTCCAACACACACCACTAGCCACCAGAAACAGAATGTGGAACCGGATCGTAGACCAGGTCAATGCAGTCGGGACCCTGCCCAGGAACAGAGTCGAAATTAACAAACGGTGGAATGACGTCAAGAGCCTGGTCAAGAAGAAGGAGGGCAAAAACAGAGAGCTGGCTGCCGTCACTGGCGGAGGGAATCCCGCGCTCTTCAAGACCTTCAAAGCGTGGGAGGAGAAGGTGCGAGTCATCATACATCCCGAGATCCTCGCCGGATTAGCAGGGGGAGTGGAGGCTGGTAAGTACAAACTAATGTATACCAGCACACCGCTATGTACCCACATGCACTACCACCATGCCACAGCTCCCAGGGACAAACACCCCCATGTCCAGCACACAATACACGACACACACATGCAACAGACACCACCACACACAGCCCAAACAGAACAACTGTAAGATGCGTGGGGACATGTGTACATTCAGCCAGCCACGTAACCACCAACAGGTCCCCAAATATGCCAGAAGCGCCACAACGAGCACCCACCACACCCATGTGTCCGCCACAGCTGCACAAACCGACAAGTAACAGGTAAGTGGCAGGAACACAAAGTGCAGTGGGTGGGAGGGTGGACAGCCCAAGTACAACACACACCAGGCCCCTAGTCCCACAGCACAGCAAGGAGGAGCATCCCCCACACCCCACAGCCACGTGTCAGCCACCGCAGTGCACAACGACAGCCGAAAGGCAGACATCACGGTCCACAGCAATCGGTGTCAGTGGGTGTCCAGCCACCCCCACGACCCACAACACCACCCCACCCCCACAGACCTGCAACATGGAGCACCCCCGCTTAGAGCCATGTGGCATCCAGTACAGTGCACGCACGAACAACCTGCAGGTGGGAAACTGGACAGGGCTGGATTACTGGAGGCATGAGGACCGGCACACGACCAACACATGGGACATGTCACGTAGCAGACGGAAACGCAGCACCGCCCACCGTCACGAACAAGTGAACAATGTGCACACGGACATGAACAACAGACTCACACCCCACATGACCCATCACAGACATAGCAACACCCAAGGAGCCACGTCTGCATACACAAGCCACACTGAAAATAGTACCACACGGCAGCCACTGTGCAACTCATCACACACAACCGAAACACCATTGAAGTCCTGTCCATGTAGCCCCTACTGCCTGTCAACCACACACCCCACAACTACGCCTATGTAAGACAAACAACACTAGACGCAACAGAGCGGAACAACAGAAATGCACACGAACACCACTGAACCCATCAAACACACAGACACACCATGCACATACAACATACCATCCATCCCATCCGTCAGCCCCAGTCTCATGAAAGGCATGTCATCCGCACAGCTGCCACACATACAGCAGTCACGCTAAGATACATGCCCATGACCAACCATGTGCCAGAAGTCAATGAAGCGCACGACACACTGTGAGCAACAACACACAACATGGGCCACACCCCCCACGAGCACTGCAGTGATGCACATGGCACAGGGCAGCACGCACACCAAGGAGATGGGACAACTGCAATACGTTGGCTTTCACACACAACCATCACTCACTCATAACGATGCGTCCAATGCCATGTCCAGTAATCACAACAGACAGCAAATATGCAGGCCATGTCAAGCATGCACACACCTCAAACCATGCACTGTCATGCTGCCACAACACATGTCACGTTCGGCACCCATGGCTCACAGCATGTACCCCAAAAGCATATACCCTCCCAAATGCGAATCTGGGGCATGGCCCCCATGTTGCCATATGCGTTCCTAAGCGTTCCATTTGAACCCCAAAAGCAAAGTACAAACCAGACCCAGGATGGGCCAGGAGCCCGCATACACCAGAGTCACAATGAGTAGGGGCACAGCAACACACCCATCGGCATGGCCAATCCGTCCCATGCCACATGTGCACAGCACACAGTCCCATTGCCAAGCACACACAACTACAAATGCCACAGCCACACACACGCCTCCGGGAAACCCATGTACGAGATTGCACGAACTGCCAATGTCAGACGACAAATACATACTTCGCCAGGTGCAACACAATAACAAATCTCATTCTCTCCACAGGTGACGAACTGCCGGATGCTGGGGATGGAGACAGCAGCCAGCACAGCCAGCCCACAAGCCCCCAACGAGGACACACGGATGTGGAGGATCTCACCTCCTCTTCGGACACGGACCACCAAGCAGGCCCATCTGGTGTGGCAGGGCCCAGCCGCTCCCCAGGACCCCTCCTACCCACCAACCCATCATCCAGGGCTGCTGAACAGTCCCAGCCCCCTGCTGCCACTGTCGTTGCGGCCACACCCACGGTCATTGCGGCCACACCCACGGTCATTGCGGCCACTACCACTGCCGCAACCGCCACCATCGCCGCACCGACCACCACCGCCGCCACCACCACCACGTCTTCGCTGGCACCAGCCCCAGCGCAGGTGGTGGCCCGGCCGACTGGATCCACCCTGGGAGCCACAGCGAGGACCGTGGTGAGCAATGTGGCTAGTGGGCAGGCCGGTGGCAGCAGGACTGGTAGGAGGAGCAGGGTCAGGGAAACGCCAGCCTCCCCTGGGAGCCATGCCCTGCCTCAAATGGCCAGAGTCCTTGGGGCCTATGAGGAGGCCCAAGAACAATGGGTCAGGTCTGCTTCAGACACGCGGGAGGTGCTGGGGGTGCTGAGGTCCATGGACGCCCGTATAGGTCAACTCGTGGACCTCATGGGCCAGCTGGTGGTGGCGGTGAGGACACGGCCAGGGATAGCAGCTCCCCCTCCGCCACCACCTGCCGGGGCGCAGGGTCGAGCAGCAGTGTCCAGTTCCCCTGCGTCCACAGCCAGTGAGCACACCTCAACCACCAGCATGTCGCAAGCAGGCACCCCCCTCGCAAACGTGGAAGGGGCCGTCCGAAGAGGAAACAGATCTCCCGGGAGGACTTCGCACGCTCCAGTCGCAAGTGAGGCAGCCAGCCAGCCTTCCGCCAGCCTTCCTTGACCAGCCACTGCATTGACTTGGACTACGATCCCACTCCACACAGCCATCTGGATGGCATGTGTGTGTTGGACTATGGACATAGAACCAGTGGGTACACCCTGAGCATCACGCAGCCATGACCGACAGCTCATTGTCACAGCACGCACCACTTTTGTCATCACCTTACACACAATCACATGTCACAGTTTGTAATAAATGCACCTTTTTCACTAACTGCTGTTTGTGCCCTGTGTTTTATTTGTACGGAATACAACGGCCACCTTGGGCGGAAAGGCACCTGATGCGTGGCATGGCAATGGAATCCGGAGGGCCTGTAGGGACCTAGGGGTGGGAGACAGAACAGGAGCACATTCAATGAGTGTGTCACACACCCATCACACAGTACATGTCAACAACTACAAGCAATGTACACACATCGCACAGAGCAATAGGGCACAATGCCACAGCCACCATCAGTGGTATACTAACCTGGGCATGGAGCGTTGACACACAGCACGCAGTGAACAAAAGGCCACCCGGACACAGCACACACACACCTGCACAAATACAGACACATCAGCCGTCGTACATGGACACTCACCGTCAAGTGAAGTAGCGGGCGATGAGCTGCTGCCGCACATTCCCAGCTTCCTCCTCTCCGCTGTCCTCCTCACTCGAGCTGTCCTGGTCTGCGGGCTGGGGCCCTGGTTGATCTCCGTCATCCACAATGAGGGGGATCTGCTTCCGAATGGCCAGATTGTGCAGCATGCAGCACGCCACCACTATCTGGCACACCTTCTGTGGGGAGTACGCCAGTGCACCCCCGGTGCGGTCCAGGCACCTGAACCTGGACTTGAGGAGGCCAAAGGTACGCTCGACCACACGTCTGGTCCTCCCATGTGCCTCATTGTATCGATCGTCTGCTGGGGTGCGAGGATTCCTCAATGGACTGAGCAGCCATGCCCCATTCGGGTACGCAGAGTCACCTGGGTGTGAGGGACACAGAGAACCGTTGCTATTCCAACTGGACAGGGGACAGCATCGCACAACCAGCACGCTACACCACTCCACATACTCACCGACAATACAGCCACGATCCTGTTGCAGATTGGCCATCAGCCGTGGCAAGATGCTGTTGCGCATTATGTGTGCGTCATGGGCCGAGCCTGGGAACTTTGCACACACGTGGGTGATCACCATGTCCGCAAGGCACACCACTTGCACATTCAGGGAGTGCGTGTGCTTCCTGTTGCGGTACAGGTGCTCAGTGGCCTGTGGTGGAACAAGGCCAACATGTGTGCAGTCAATGGCTCCAACGACGTGTGGGATTCTGCCAAGGGCATAGAATGCACCCTTCACTGCCGCCAATTCACGAGCCCTGGGGAAGCGGATGTACCTGTTTCGGTACAGCATCATGGCTGCCAGTACATCCCTCAGCACCTTGCTGAACATGGGCTGGGACATCCCTCCTCCACTGCCCACTGTGTGCTGGAATGACCCAGTGGCGAAGAAATGCAGGGCAGCCATCACCTTAGCCGTGGGGGTGAATGCTGTTGGATACACCCTGCGGGGACGGAGATGGGGTTCTAACATGGCACACAGTCGATGCAGGGTTGGCCTGTCCAGCCGAAACTTCCTAATAACCTCTGTATCGTCCATGTCCACCAGCAATTGGTATGGGCGGTCAATGTTCGGTCTCCGCCTAGGGAAATTGCAGAGGACACATGTCAAAGCAACACAACACATAGCAGTTTCGCATACACATCACTGACATGACTGAGCACGCACATGAGCCACAGCCCAGCTGTCAAGCTGGGACGGCACGGCCACAATACACTTACACAGGTCTCCCAACAATGGCAATGGCTAGTGAGACATACCACTGCCATGTGCATGCACATGGGGATCTAGGCCCCAATGACTTGCGGGGCGTGCTGATGGGGACTGACTGCATATTCGTCAAGCGGCAACGCCACGGCAACATGAGTGTCTGCTGAGCATGGAACTGCTTCCGAGGCTGGATGAGTATGGCACACGACGACGACGATGTGGGCACAGGCTGAGCGGCCAAAACAAGTGGGACCTGTGGCACGAGGGGATATGAGACAGTAGTAGGTGTCAGCACTGCACCCTATGTACAGCACTGTACGGATCACAGCTCCCGAAACATTGACAGGTGTCCACATTGACAGCCCCATGCCAAGACGGCTGTGTGCTTGCAGTCACACGTCACAGGTGAGAGGTTACATTGCACGTGCCAGGTGGCAGACGTACATAGTGGGAGCTGGCATGTGTGTGCATGTGTCTCCTGTTCAGGATCCACCAGATGGGCGCTGACTCTGTACTGACCATTGGACACAGCATGTTCCGTGGAAGGCTTGTGTGTGTGGGATGGTGGCACTGGATGTGCCTCCGTTGGGTGGGGGGCCATGCACAGGGCGGGTACGTCGATGATTGCGCATTGTTGGTCACGGTGGGTGCACCAACTAAGATGTGTTGCCCTGTGTTCAATTCCTATGTCCGCATGATGATGGACTGTGGATGTGGGCAGACTACACATTGGTCGATGTGCTGTCTATATGCATGTGCCTTCACACCAGGCACAGCTGCCCCTGCACATGTGACCCCTGCTGGACTCGCTGCTGGGTCTGTGGAGCTGATGCACCTTCTGTGCGTGGGGCGGACAGCTCTCCTCACTTCCCTCATTGCGCATGTCATGTCTTTGCCGCAGGTGACATGGATCATGGAGGGCCCACATGTACGCGTGGGTAGGCTACACATGATTGTTCACTGGTCGCCACCCCCAGTCAGTGTTTCGAATGGGAAGGTTGTCGTGCTGGTGGTATGTTCGATGTGGCGGATGGGCGGGCCTAGGTGCGGGCTTACATTCCGGACATGGGGGGTAGTTGGATTGGCGACTAGTTGCAGTACACACGGGACACGTCTCTTCCTTTCCACATCTGGGTCATCCCTTGTACTAACTGACAGTGATACAGTCATCTTCGCCCCAGCCCTCATGTCCTCCCCTCGCCCCCCAATATGCATGCTCACCTGCGAGGCTAGCGCTTGCACAGGCAGCCCCAAGCTCGCACCAGAGAGGGCAAGGAGTGTATGTGTGGGTCCAGTTGCACGAGTGGGCTGTCTCAGGGTATGATGTGTGGCGGGACGCCGTCCACCTGCGTGGTGCCCCAAATGGAGACCCGGCCTGCATGGACTATGCATCACAGTCTTCGCCTTCCGGATCCGCCACCTGCGACACCCAGTGGCTGTGGCTGCCCTTGCGGCCAGGCCGCGTCCGTCTGTGGCTGATGGCCCACACATTCACTCTTTGGCCTCTCTGGGGAGGGCTCAGGGGTGGTGGCGCACGCGCTTGCACTTAGTCGCAATGGCATGTGGCGTGGTTGGTATGATGGGCAATGGATGGGATGGTGCGAGCCACCTCCCGTGACGTCAGTGCTGCTCGTGCTGTGGTGCGTCCCCCTACACTTCCATTTGACTTTTTGCCATGCTAGACGTTGAGGTTCTATTGCCTGCGTGATATGACCAGGAGGAGCGCGAGGAGACCTCTCACACACCATGCTCCACTGCCATCCCGTGCCCTGTATCGCCTGTGCGGATTGACTATGTTGGGGTTACACCTGGTCGACTGGGGCTGTGTGTGCCTTGTCAAGGGGCATGGCGGGCGCACAACAGGATCCAGCTTGTCCACAGAGGGTGGGCTGAGGTGCGCCTGGTACCGCTTTGTACGTGTGCCCGGCTGCTGTGCACACACGTGTTCACTCCCCCCGACAGGTGTCCTCTCACAATGCCCAGGGAAGCGGTGGTGTACTGTTCATGAGCCCTCCCAACACGGCGTGCTCCAACTTGTCATGTGCGCATCTACCCGTCGCACCCACCCACCTGAGCACTGCGTCCATACGACTTCACACGACACATGTGTGTCTTCCACAGTAGTGCTACTCATTTGCGTTGACATCCAATACCAGTGGACTACATGGTCATGTCACGACTGCCGTGTACTTCACATACTCTCATCCTCTCTCATTCGTACTTGTGAAATGAGTCAGCGGAGACAGTTTTGGTTTCAAACATTATATTGAGTCTTCTGTCCTCTGTGATGCAGTATAGTGGACACTACTGGCAGCGGAATACATGTTGAGGATATACTGAGCATGATTGCAAATGGGATAGGGTGTGGGGTTACATGTGATTGGCTGTTGCATGTGGGATGTGGGCTTCAGAGTGACATCTGCTTGGCCAAGGCTGTGCTAATGTACATTTACGTATAGCTGCGGAGCTGCGGACTTTGACACAGACGGTATACATGTAGCCTACCAGACCGCTTGGCATCATGGGCACAGTCCATCTCAGTTCCATGTGACAGGTTTGCTGCGGTTGTTCCTCATGCACGCGTGCATGTGAGATGACATCAGGGCATGTGCTTGCGTGCATGCAGCGGCGTGCCACTTGTTGTTGCACTGTGGTGGTTACTGGACATGTCACAGTCACTGGGGTCGTGTTGTTGTTGTATGCACTTGTCGTCCATGCAAAGGTCCTGGTATGGGATTCCCGGGGCGGGGGTGGGAGGGGTGCAGCACCCACAGACTCCAGGCGACCTATTCATGTCCACTGAGCGGTGTGTGTGTCCATGGGCGCTGGATCCATGTCGTGTCCTGGTTGTTCGTGCAGTTCCGTCCATGTGGGTGCGATACACAGAGCCCATGCCACTGCCTCCCACGATGCATGCGGTGTTCCTGGATGTGATGGGGAACAGTGTGCATGTCCCGGTCATATCCGATGTCATGGCGATGTCGTTGATGGTGTGGTTACAGTTGCCGGTCGTTTGGTATGGCTGTTGTGGTGGTGACTGGCCAGTCCGTGCGGAAGCTAAGCATGGGTGCGGGGTTGGACATCATAGGTCACTCGGGGAACCTGCGTTGTGGTCCGACGTATTTACAGGTTGTCAGGTATGCGATGCCGTCCAGCAGGGCTTCCATGTCATTGGTGGTGTACATGTTTGCCAGCCAATGTAGCGGATGGTGGCTGTCAAGGTGTTGTTCGTAAGTTGTCCCTTGGAGGACCATGATGGGGCATGCTGGGTGACATTCGATGTAGCTGTTCTCGATGATCCGTCGTGTGGAGGCACAGTGGTCCCATTTCAGTGCGGGTGCGATGTTGGCCACATACGCCATGCCCCCATAGGCAGAGCAGGCCCTGTCGTGTGCGTCCAGAGGGAGGAGTAGTGGTAGCAGGTCCGCCTTCAGACATGCCGGGTTGGAGAGGCATATCTCGACGGGATGCTGGTAGGGACACCTCCGACAGTAGAAGACGGGCATGACGCAGCTGAACAATGTGATGCGGTAAGTCAGTCGGTAACTTACGTTCAGCAGGGACAGGAGATCGCATCCCAATGTATGGAACAGGTTGGTTTTGTACAGCTTGAGCTGTTCGGCGTAGTTGGGTAGGTGTGTTGCGGTTGCCATTTCGCAGCGGTTCGTTGAGGTGGCGTGCTCCGGCTGTGTGTGCAGTCTGCAATGTGCACGCTCCGGGGTTGCTGTGAGCTCTGTGTAGTCGTAGGGAGACAGGACTTGTGTTCTGTTTGCTTGTTTGGAGGACACGGGCCCTCTTCCCACATGCTTCTCAGACAGTTCAAGGTCAGTGATGTGTGACTCCTTCCAATTAACTTGCATGTGGCCGACATGGGGGAGTGTTTTCTTCTTTCTTCCCCGTCCGTTGTGTGCTTCTGTGATATGCGCTATCTGCCCTGTGGTCGGTCTCCTCGGCATGCCTGTGTTGGTCTATTCTTGGACAATGGCTGTATTCACCGGCTTCTGTCGTAGGGCTGTGGTTTCGGAGTTGGAATGGAAGGTCATTCAGTGCTGTCTGCTCTCCCTTGTGTGGGCGGCAGGCTGCCTTTCCGCTCTGCGTTGGGCCTTGTGTGTGAATGTTATTCTTGGGCCACCTGTTGTCGGTCCCCGGGCTCTTTGGTGTTCCGTTTCATATGTCTTGTTCATATGTGCAGGGTGGTATGGGTTTTTCAGTGTGGTACTGGCGTTCCTCTTCCCGAAGGGGCCCTGCTTCTCCTAGTTGGTGTTGCCGCCGCTGTGTGCTACGCCATGTTTGTTACACTGGGGTGTGTCCTGCTGTTGCGTGTCTTCACTGACATGTGTGCGTCGGTTGTGTGGCGTTGGGTGTTGTCCGTGAATTGGGCGTTGGGGACATGTCTGTGGCCGGCCTGTCACGTGTCATGTGCGTTCGGGGTGGGGCTGATGTGTGTGCTGCTTGGTTGTGTCCCTGTGTCTGTGTGCGACGCATGCATGGCGCTGCGGTTGGCCTCTGCGTTGTGCGCATGTGTGGCGGCGTCATCGGCGCTTTGGGGCCGTGACGGGGTGGTTGGTTCCTAGTCCCAGGTGGTGTGTACACATGTGTTCTGCGATGTTACGATTTGGCCTGTGTGTCATATGTGGATGCGATGGTGGATGTGTTGTGTACACGCGCTGGTGGGGGGTTGTCCGCTTTTTCCGCCCTTGCACTGTGTGCGCTGTTTGCGTGCACTTGTTGTGTGTGTGCCTACCTGCGTCTCCGCGGTACGTTGCGTCCTTGGTGGTGCATCAGCAGAAGCATGGGGAGGGCCTGCAGTGCTGGATTCATGCTCGGGGAGCCGCTTCTTCGTTGTCCGTGCTCTGCGTCCGTGTTACCGCCTCTCTTTCACGTGCGGTGTCTCTTAGCCGTGGGAGCCGTTTGTTTGCGGCATCGTAATTTATACGCCGGGCGGGACGTGTTTCGTCGGACGGTGTGTGTCAATTGGGCTGCGCCGCTACGTGTGCGGACGCACTTTGATGGCGGACGGGGTTGCTGGCTTGCCGGCGGTGTTTGGCCTACTTTTCGCATCGTAATTGGGCGGGCGTGTGGACTGCTGCGTGCCGGCGGTAACTGGTGGTTTTTGCATCCGCCAGCACGGCGGTTGTGCTTCCGCCCGCCATCGTAATGGGCCCCTAAGTCTTTATCGCCATGAAGTATTTTCTTACTTGCTATTATGACGCATGCGGATATATGGTGTAATACCTCCGATGCCCTTTGAACTTGACAAAGGCCGTTTCGGCTGAAACGCGTTGTTCGGTTTGTTTTCTGACTCGGAATAAACTACTGGTGTTTACTTGGTGTGCCGCCTTTCCTTCCTTGGTTGGGTCTTTCTACATGTTTGGGGGCGCTGTCAACCCCGGCAGGCACCGACACTTTATGGGCAGGCTATCGGCATTTGTGGCAGTTCGTGGATATTCATATATATATATATACATACACCTGTAACATAAAAAAAAAATATATATATATATATATTATAAATTAAAAAATTAAAATATTTATTATTTTTTAAAACTACATTTTACACTACATTGAGTAAAACAGTAGGGAAAGTGTTGGCTAGCGGAGGGGAATAATTTACTATTCCCACTCCAGCGAGTGCAACAGTAGGGAAAGTGTTGGATAACGGAGGAGTAAAAATTACTATTCCCACTCCAGCGAGTGCAACAGTAGGGAAAGTGTTGGATAGCGGAGGGGAATAATTTACTATTCCCACTCCAACGAATGCAACAGTAGGGAAAGTGTTGGATAGCTATTGAACCTAAATCCCCAAACAAAATAAAAACAAAACAATTACTAACAATATTTATCAATTAATAAATAAATATTAATGATCAACTAATGATACATTTATTTAAAGTATATTACTTTCAACACTCTACCCCAATAAACACAAAAACTCACACCTAAAAATATTTACACAATTTCCATAAATTTTTTTACATTAATAAATTAAAAACAATTAACAACAAATCATTACATAATTGTAAAAAAAATTCTTCCCAACATTTACAACTATAAACGCCAAAACTCACACATCAAAAGTATTCCAAAATTAGCATATTTAAAATTAAATAATTAATTAGCATTAATTAACAAATAAATAATTAATTATAAATATTTTACCTCCCCTCATATTCCCCTATAAATGCCACCACCAATGTCATAAAACATGACACAATTAAAATAATTTATTAACAATTAATTAATTATTTAATAACAATTAACAAGCAAAATAAAAACAATTAATAATACATTAATTAACACTATAAAATAACATTAAAAAAATATTATATTATAAATATTAAAAAATGTATTAAAATTAAATTACTTCCCACCATACTCCCCTATCAGCCCATAACACACTCCTAAAAAAATGCCACAACATAATTACCAATTAATTAATAATAATTAACAACAAATTATTAAATAATTAATAATAAATTAATTACCACAATTAACAATATAAAATATTAAATACATAAATATAAATTAATAAAAAATATTAATTAATTAATTATAATTAAATTACTTCCCACCCTACTCCCCTATCAACCCACAATCCGCTCCTAAAAAAATGACACAATTAACATCATTACCAATTAATTAATAATAATTAACAACCAATTAATAAATAATTAATAATAAATTAATTCCCACAATTAACAATATAAAATGTTAAATACATAAATATAAATTAATAAAACATATTAATTAATTAATTATAATTAAATTACTTCCCACTCTACTCCCCTATCAACCCACAACCCGCTCCTAAAAAAAGACACAATTAACATAATTACCAATTAATTAATAATAATAATTAACAACCAATTAATAAATAATTAATAATAAATTAATTCCCACAATTAACAATATAAAATGTTTAATACTTAAATATTAATTAATTAATTATAATTAAATTAGTTCCCACCCTATTCCCCTATAAACCCACAACCCGCTACAGAACTAAAACGCAAAATGTAATTAAAATAAAATTAATAACTTCTAAAAATTATTAATACATTTATTATAATTAAATTACTTCCCACCCTATTCCCCTATAAACCCACAACCCGCTACGGAACTAAAATGCTAAATTTACTTAAAATAAAATTAATAACTTATACAAATATAACACATATATATTAAAAAACAAATGCAATACTTAGACAAAAAAATAGAACACATACATTTAAAATACAGACTAAAATACATAACACTAACTAAAAAAGACGATATTTTTAACAACTATATTTTTGCAAACGATATTAATGACTTCGATATTGTTAAAAACAATATTACTTACCTTAGACTCGATATTCTTGACCACGATATTCTGACAGTCGATATTTTTGTATCACGATATTCTGCACTCGAGATTAGTGCAAGTCGACATAAAAAACTCGATATTTAGACTGTTTACCCACTTGTGCACCTGAGAATCGTTAAGTATGGAGATATAAATAGTCCAAAAACTGGAGGGCCCAGAATTGTACACCGTAAACTCTGGAACGGTGGAAACAGGGAAGTGAGTCACTATAGCATTGACTAATGTGTTGCCAGCAAGTGACAAAGCCATTAAGTAAACAAAAATTATCATTAAGAAAATCTGCATACCTGAAATGCGGAAATCATGTTCACAGTCTCGTCGTAGGTAATTGCGTGGCCATCATAAGCTCATTCAAAGTACTGAGAAGAAAGAATAAAAAGGCAGGTAAAAATCACTAAAATACATGAGCCAGCTAGTCGAGATGGAGGGAAGCAACATTCTTACTCACAGTCAGTAGCGGCTTCTGGAGGAAGTGCTGCGGGGCGGTGAGGCGGGGCGGGGGAGGTGCAGGGTGGGGGTAGTAAACTCCTGCTTACGGCCAAACTGATTTACGTACATAAATAAATAAATAAATAAAAAGAATTACATTGTGCGCGCTGCATCGCCGATTGCGATGCAGCGCGCGCAAAGTAATTCGTTTTATTTATTTATTTATGTACTTAAATCAGTTCGGCCATAAGCCGGAGTTTACTACCCCCTTCCCTGCCCCTCCCCCGCCCCGCCCCACCGCCCCGCAGCACTCCCTCCAGGAGCCGCTACTGCTCACAGTAAAGTCAGCTGATGGAGTGTGCCCCACTTGCAACAGTCCTTAGCGCCATGTTGGTGACGTTTAAGTCACGTTAAGCAATACAAGTAAACAACGGACATGACTAGTTAAAGTGCCAACCAGTTGTGCGCAAACGGGCGCAATCTTGGAAAAGGTCCCCAAGATAAAACAATAAAAAAATCAGCCATATACCGTCATTGCATGAAACAATAGTGCGATCATAAACAGTAGTGTTGTGTCAAATATGATGTGATCATAAGCAGTAGCGTTGTGTCAGAAAAAAGAGAATAACTGAGAGCCTGTAGAGTCTATGTATATTATGCAGGACCAGATATGAGTCCAGAGGGAAGAGAAAGCCAGAGTGAAAGTAAAAAAGAGGATAATGTAAGCCCTCTTACATGATGAGTAAACAATAAATTGTTATAGTACAATCTACATTTACAGGTCGATCTCTGCAAAAAATGTAGGATAAAACATCAGTGTACAAGCCAATTAATGATGTACAGGCATACAGAGAGTGTGGAAGCAATCTTGAATGGAAGAGATATTACACTTCTTGTGTACATATATGATCCAATAAATACAAGATATAAGGGGTCGATTACGATGGCGGGCCATCGCATTTGCAAAAGGGACCGCCCGCCATAGGTGCGGCGGTCCCGCAATACACATTAGGATGCGCCCGCCACACTGGCGGGCGCATCC